>ONZH01000786.1:0-377809 GCA_900303285.1 Rhinella marina | reverse complement strand
GGAATAACAAGGGTTAATACGAAGTAGATGGAGAAGAGAAAAAATTGATGGAAATTTATGGAATTCAGACAGAATTCTTCCTGTGATGATGTCAGAGACATGTCAGCCAAGAAGCCCAGGCCCCGCTGATTTCCATTGTGTTCTATGGTATCCTCTGACCTCTTGGTGCCACTTGGATTTCTAATTCATTTTGCTGTACAGAATTTTAGAATTATTGTTATTATTTTTATTAAATCATTTCTTTTTATTTCTTCTTCTAATTTTAGTGAGACTGGAGAAGAATTTCCAGTAAATATCGCATTCAGCGTGGCGTTCTCCATCTCTGCCCTTTCGGAAGCAGTCATCATCTTCCTCATGCATCGATACCATCAGATGCGGACCCCCGAGCACAGCCGGTGCAAGAAAGCATTTGAGATCTTCATGCTGATCACCGAATGGACTGTGTGCATCGGGGCCATAGTGACGGCCATTTGTCAGGTTTGTGAAACATCTAGACCCAGGAGAAGACCTGTCCTCACCCCATCCCCTTCTACTCCTGGTAGAGGAGAGATGTCCATGTACATTGCCAGCCCCCCACGATCTGCTCTTTATCAGGATCTGTTCTCTAGGAGTAGATATAACATTATCTCTATGTCTCATTCTAGGGAAAACTGTTCCCGTGTGTCCACCAGGCCTTCGTCACATCGGCAGTCGTCCTCGGGTCATTACTTCAACTTAGAACGGCTATAGCCCTGCATCCCATCTCTAGGAGCAGCCGCCGCATGTCCCACATCAGGACCATCTCTGCCTACGTGACATCATTCACCACCTTGATCAGTATCCTTTACAGAAGGCAGAGGGTTAACTTCAGAGATCTTCTGCCCTTGTTCCCCAGCCACCATGTATGCCCTGGGGCATTATGGCAGAAGACTGGTATCAGGGGCAGGAGGTGGCACATGGGAGGGCATGGCCCATAATAGAAGTAATAAACTGACAGGCGGAGTATTGGAGTATTAATATATAACAAGGATGGCCAACCTGCGGCTCTCCAGCTGTTGCAGAACTACAACTCCCACGATGCCCTGCTGTAGGCTGATAGCTGTAGTCAGTCTAGGAATGCTGGGAGTTGTAGTCTTGCAACAGCTGGAGAGCCACAGGTTGGCCATCCCTGATATATAATGACTAGTAATGAGTTCTGCTAGAAATATGTTACTTTCCTATGTACTACTACTCCCAGTGGTGGGAAGTCAGATCATAACAGCCATCTGTGAAGACGACCAGATCGGCCAGGTATGTACCGCTATCTTCCCTACAGACACAGGACACCATTGTGTGTCCTGCAGTGCTCCTAACATATGTCCCCTAGTAGATGTGTCACTATGGATATGGCCAGGGCGCTCCTAAGTGACTGGAATCTTCCCTTCATTTACCTCAGGAGGAGAACAGAACACAACATGAAGTATCCAGAGTTTTCTGTCGGATTTTCTCTTTAGACTTTTGTTCTCTTCTTTTCAGATTTTCCGGATCATCTTCATAATTTCAGACTGGCTCGTTGCATTCGGGTTCTGCCTCCATTATATGAGCTATTATAGCGATTTCCAGGTAGGTGTACTGCTCCTCCTCAGATGTAGTATCACATCACCTCCCATATCATTCATGAATGGTCCATAAAGGCTGATTCTTACCTCTACATTACAACCTATATATCAGGGTCCCCATCTCTGATATCCATATTTCTTCAAGGGCTTGTCTTAAGGAGGCAACTCTAGAATTGACCTCTTCTGGTCCTTATGAGGGGCACACACGAGGCTTTAACAATACACACCACTATTCTGCACCTTGTGATGGAGTGGACATGAGAAGATTGTACAGATAATGTGTCATGTTTTATGTCTTCTCCATATAGTGTCTTACCATCAGATTCCCTGGTAACATCAAGGAGGACTGGATAATTCTTATAGAAGACCTGGAGGCCGGTGATGCACAGAACATCCCAAGAACATCTGAGCCAGATCTGGAGAAGGGGCCTTAATTCAATCTACTCCCCATGGATCCTTTATGGGGTTGCCCTTATGATGCTTCCATCCTGAGCTTCAATCAAAAACATGAAGATGCTCTAAGGAAATAAAATAAACAAAAACAATACAAAAACATTTAAAAAAATATTAAAAAATATACCCTTTCCCTATCCCGAACCCCACCCTAACCTTATCTATAAAAAAAACAAAAACCCCAAAAAAACAAAAAATGAAAAATAAACCCTTTCCATATCCCTTATCCTAACCCCACCCCTAACTATAAAAAAAAATAAAAAAATAACTAAAACAAGTTGTCTGATGATATTTTTTTGTGAACTCTAACTTTACTTAGCCCTTAGTCAAAGGTAAAACATATTTCCATACTTTCACACCATGGCATACACCTTGCTGCATGGCAACAATATTATACTCCAGAGCTGTACTCACTATTCTGCTGGTGCAGTCACTGTGTAGATACATTACTTATCCTGTACTGATCATGCGTTACATCCTATATTATACTCCAGAGCTGCACTCACTATTCTGCTGGTGCAGTCACTGTGTACATACATTACTTATCCTGTACTGATCCTGAGTTACATCCTGTATTATACCCCAGAGCTGTACTCACTATTCTGCTGGTGCAGTCACTGTGTACATATATTACTTATCCTGTACTGATCCTGCGTTACATCCTATATTATACTCCAGAGCTGCCCTCACTATTCTGCTGGTGCAGTCACTGTGTACATACATTACTTATCCTGTACTGATCCTGAGTTACATCCTATATTATACTTCAGAGCTGTACTCACTCTTCTGCTGCTGCAGTCACTGTGTACATACATTACATTATTTATCCTGTACTGATCCTGAGTTACATCCTGTATTATACCCCAGAGCTGTACTCACTATTCTGCTGGTGCAGTCACTGTGTACATATATTACTTATCCTGTACTGATCCTGCGTTACATCCTATATTATACTCCAGAGCTGCCCTCACTATTCTGCTGGTGCAGTCACTGTGTACATACATTACTTATCCTGTACTGATCCTGAGTTACATCCTGTATTATACTTCAGAGCTGTACTCACTCTTCTGCTGCTGCAGTCACTGTGTACATACATTACATTATTTATCCTGTACTGATCCTGAGTTACATCCTGTATTTCTTTTATTAAAATTTTAAAAACATTACAAATAAATAAATAAATACAGAAATCACACCAAAACATGACACAAAACACAAATCAAATATACAGGATATAATGCACCTCAGACAACACCAGTCCAGCCCTACACTCGCCCCCCACAGAACACCCACTATATACAATATATACAGTATTTACATTTTAAATAACAATATTAATAACAATGCACTAACCTTTCTGATCCGGTTGAACTTTACATAAACACAGCAAATATAAAACAAACTTACAAAAATCCCACACACCAACACCCCAATACAACACACTTATTATTATTATTATTATTTTTTATTTATTTTTTGGGCCCTGAGCTGGTCCCGCATCCCATGCCCCCAGCACATGATAAGAGACTTCCATGAACCAGCCCAGGATTTTCTCTTATACCCGAAAAAGTCCAAAAGTCCCCAAAGTCCCATGAAACTTTCCCCCCAATTACCCACCACCCAACCTGACACTACACCCAAAGCTCACATAAGAAAATATACATCACTACATAAATACAAATATACACATATACAAAATATATACAAATATACACATAGACATATACACTAAAACACATGACAGACCACCCATACCTCCCACAGTGAGGCTTTTCAGCCATACACAACCATTAAAGCCCAAGTTCGGCACCTGCAAGCCCTATGTCCTCATACAGCCATCAAAACAAAACAAAACTCTAGAGTGTCAGCATCAGCCCACCACCAGGAAGGGAGACAACAGGCTAGGGTACCCCGAAGGCAAAACCTCTCCAGAGGAGAGAGGCTCTACCCGCCCCCAACCTCTGCGCACCTTCACCAGGTCTCCAAGAATGTTCCTAACCACCTCATCCACGGGGAGGATTTTGCACTGCGTCGAGACTAAGTACCGTGCATTCCACGTGTAGTACCTGATCACTGAGCTGACTAGGAATAAAGTGCAGCGGTCCCTACTACTCAGGTGTCTGAATGCTCCATAGGCCCATTCCGCATAGGAGAGAGTGACCAGCCTAGGCCAGCCGATGGAAGTCCCCACCCTGGTGTAAACCTCTGTGTTGAAGGGACAATGAAGCAGGAAGTGGTCCATGCTCTCCAGCAAACCACCACACTCCTCTCGGGGACACCCCCTTTTCTCAGAGCTCCTACACTTCAGATTGTCCCTCACACACAGTTTCCCGTGGAAACAGCACCAAGTCAAGTCAAAAAGCTTCAAAGGGATCCTGATGGAATTCAAAAGACGTAAACCAACCCCCAGATCCCGACTTGGGCAGTCCCTGAGGGCCAGAGGTTTCTGGAAATGGGTCAACACAACACGCTGGTCAAGGAGTTTCCTTGACTGAGTCCTGATTTCCCACATCCCCAGACCCCACCGACGTAATACCTTCAGAACCAGGGCAGCATAAGCCAGGAGATGCCCATGTGGTGTGCGGAGATCCTTCACTTGCCCTCCTGTCTCCCATTCCTGGAAGAAAGGCTGAAACCATCCCCGACAGGAGACTACCCACGGAGGAGCCCTCTCTTTCCAGAGGCTTGCCAGATTAATCTTAATAAAGGTGTTCACCAGGAACACCACAGGGTTGACCATATCCAACCCTCCTAGTCTCCTCGTACGGTAAGTAACCTCCCTCCTGACAAGGTTCAGTTTATTCCCCCATAACATCTGGAAGAACAGACTGTAGACCCGAGTCCAGAGAGTTTCTGGCAAAACGCACACACTGCCCAGATATAACAGCAAAGGGATCAGGTAGGTTTTGATAATGTTCACCCTTTCCCTGGGGGTCAAAGACCAACCCTTCCACTGGTCCACCTTCTGAGCGGCAATCTTAAGCCTGCTATCCCAATTTTGATGGGGGTAATCCCCTGGCCAAACTCAATGCCAAGGACTTTTGTAGACTCCTGGGGCTCTGGAAGAGTGTCCGGGAGAGCAAAACCAGGATCTCCTCCTCCCAGCCAGAGACTCTCACACTTATCCCGGTTGATCTTGGACCCAGATGACTGAGTAGCGTTCTACCTCCGACAGCACCCACTCTGCCTCCCCTTTCGAAGACACAAAAATAGTTACGTCATCGGCATACACCACCACCCTTAGTGTGGTCTCCGGAGCTGCCTGGTCCATCCTGACACCCGCCAACGGTCCTCGATCAACCCTCCTAAAGAAGGGATCAATCGCGAACACGTACAATAGCGGGCTCAGAGGACAACTCTGGCGAACCCCAGATCCCACCTCAAAAGGGCGGCCAATCCAACCGTTCACAAGAGGGAAACTCTCTGCCCCTGCGTACATGGTCTTAAGCCAATCAACAACCCCCCTGGCAGGCCATATCTCAGAAGGACAGACCAGAGGTACTCGTGGTTAACACGATCAAAAGCTTTTGCCTGATCCAAGGACAGCATGTACCCCTTCCAGTGACCTGCCGTGCCCTGCTCCACGGCTTCTCGGACACTGAGCACAGCACTAAAAGTACTATGGCCTGGAACAGAGCAATGCTGGGCCCCAGAAAGGAGCTGGGGCGCAAACTTCACCAACCGATTAAATAGCACCTTCGCCAGAATCTTTCTGTCCACACTGAGGAGCGCTATGGGACGCCAATTCTCAATGTGGAATGGATCTTTACCCTTTGACAGAATGATCAGGGCCAACCTCCTCATTGACTTTGGTAGAGTGCCCGAGGAGAGACACTCATTGAATACTTCAGTCAAGAGGGGAACTAAGGTGTCCTTAAAGGTCTTATAAAACTCAGATGTTAAGCCATCTGGACCTGGTGATTTTTTGGGAGCAAGACCATCAATCACCAGACTGACTTCCTTTTCCTGGATCACTTCAGTCAAAACGTCAAGAGAGGGGTCTACTCCTGGTTCAGGAACAGTTTCAGCCAGGAAAGTCGACATCCTATCACGATCAAGATCCTATACTGATCCTGAGTTATATCCTGTAATATACTCCAGAGCTGCACTCACTATTCTGCTGGTGCAGTCACTGTGTACATACATTACTTATCCTGTACTGATCCTGAGTTACATCCTGTATTATACTCCCGAACTGCACTCACTATTCTGCTGGTGGAGTCACTGTGTACATACATTACTTATCCTGTACTGATCCTGAGTTACATCCTGTTTTATAATCCAGAGCTGCACTCACTATTCTGCTTGTGCAGTCACTGTAAACATACATTATATTACTTATCCTGTACTGATCCTGAGTTATATCCTGTGATATACCCCAGAGCTGCACTCACTATTCTGCTGGTGGACTCACTGTGTACATACATTACTTATCCTGTACTGATCCTGAGTTATATCCTGTGATATACTCCAGAGCTGCACTCACTATTCTGCTGGTGGACTCACTGTGTACATACATTACTTATCCTGTACTGATCCTGAGTTACATCCTGTATTATACTCCACAGCTGCACTCACTATTCTGCTGGTGCAGTCACTGTGTACGTACATTACTTATCCTGTACGGATCCTGAGTTACATCCTGTATTATACTGCACAGTTTTGGACAAACTATTCTGCTGGTGCAGTCACTGTGTACATACATTACTTATCCTGTACTGATCCGGAGTTACATCCTGTATTATACTCTAGAGCTGCACTCACTATTCTGCTGGTGCAGTCACTGTGTACATACATTACATTACTTATCCTGTACTGATCCTGAGTTACATCCTGTATTATACTCCAGAGCTGCACTCACTATTCTGCTGGTGCAGTCACTGTGTACATACATACATTACTAATCCTGTACTGATCCTGAGTTACATCTTGTATTATACTCCAGAGCTGCACTCACTATTCTGCTGGTGCAGTCACTGTGTACATACATTACTTATCCTGTTCTGATCCTGAGTTACATTCTGTATTATACTCCAGAGCTGCACTCACTCTTCTGCTGGTACAGTCACTGTGTACATACATTATATTACTTATCCTGTACTGATCCTGATTCCTTAATTGAGGAAATAACCAGCTTCAATATACAGTATATACAATATAATATAGAATTAATAATATAATTAACTGGTCCAGCCTCATTCCCACTTAACTCAGAAATTGGTATAAACGCACCACTCTCAACACGTCTCCCCACAATATTAATTTTTTACCTCCCCCCACCACAATTTTTTCAGTCCCCCACTTAAATATCTCACCACAAATAATATAAATCTAAAAAAAAATACTAAACACTACATATCAAGTTAAATCCTGCACCCAAACCCACACTCAGTCCTGGTGCTAGGGTCCAGACCATCCAAGTCCAGACCAGCCC
Source organism: Rhinella marina (assembly GCA_900303285.1). Lineage (NCBI taxonomy): Eukaryota > Metazoa > Chordata > Amphibia > Anura > Bufonidae > Rhinella > Rhinella marina. The sequence goes on along the minus strand of ONZH01000786.1, from coordinate 370,345 downwards.
AAAGATTAACCCCCCCCCCCAAAAAAAAAAAAATTAACCCCCATCCTCCCTCCCCGCCTAACACTTACACTCAAATTTACACATCCAGTATATACACTTTATACAAATCAGTTCCTCACAATAAAGGTGATATTACATGAAATAGAAATTATATGAAGAAACAGTTTTCACACGTCTTTAGATCAACAAATGCTACTGAGCAAGTGCCAAGATACATGGCACCCCGCCAGGAAAGTCTGGAGCCATTGAGAAAACTGGCTGCCAAGCAGTGATCCATCAAGCCATTCTCTGGCCGGAGATGGATGCAGTGCCGGTATTTCTGCTAGTCATCTCCTGGCTGGAGTTTACACAAAACTAATGAGATCTTTTCAATCTGCTGTGAATGATGTCACCAGATACAGATAGTTCCAGTTATACATGCTGCAGGTCTATGGGTGCAGATATATTTCTATGAAGGATTACATGTTATGACAGTCAGATATGATTTTTATGGATCATGTATGTTCCTGTTGTGGAGTATCCTGAAGAAGTAACATAGTAACATAGTTTATAAGGCTGAAAAAAAGACATCTGTCCATCCAGTTCGGCCTGTTATCCTACAAGTTGATCCAGAGGAAGTCTGTAGATATTCTTAGCTTTGGGAATGTGCCACTGATGCAGAGATACCTTTAAGTCTGGACATTTTCCCCTATTTCCCCCACTCAAAGTCCTCAACTCCTTACTTTATTTCACTTTAAAATGTTAATTTATACTGTTTAATACTGTGAAAGTACATTTTATTTTATAATTTTCACTGTATTTTCCCAGCACTGTGGAAAGGGGTAATGAACACTGAGAGACTTTTGGGACTGTCTAGCTAATAATGAGAAGCTGATAATTTTCCACAGCTACCATAAGGTTTAAAAAAGAATATGTCTGGTTTAGCTCTGTTGTTATGTCTGAATTTCTGGTTTTGTCTGGAAAAACTGCTCTGTCATTGCCATTGAGTATCATTGAAGCTCTAATGCAAGTCTAGACTGGAGTTGTAACATTGTATCTGTTTGTGCCGAGTTTCTCCACTCCACTCCTCCCACTACAAGGTTCTAGTTCACCCAGAAACTGTATATAAGGAGAAGCAGTCAGAGCCCTTAGTGTTCTGCAGTTAGAGAACAGTGCTTAAAAGAGCAGACTCATGCCAGACCGCTGAAGTGACCAGAAGAAGAAGCTGAGATGGGGATACCCTACCACAGACCATGGGTCACCAGCTCTGTAACCAAGGAACCAGCCATCCAGACTAATGAGCCACAGACCGTGGGCCCCCAGCCATTGGCCACAGTACCAGCCTTCTGAGAGAGAGGGACAGCTAGGCTTTTCCTCAGCATCAAACCCTTCATCTGCCAGGGAGGAGACTGGAGAAGCCATCCCTATATCTCACCTGTATTGTTTTGCACCATTCCTCCAGTAAAGAAGCACACTGGTTACTCCAGACTCTGACTCTCTGGACTTATTTCCCATTGGGGTGCACCACGCCTTACCATCCCTTCCGGAGAGCAGCGACACATGGTGACACCTCAACGGTGTGCAGGGGACCCAGCGTAGTCTTGGGACCACCCCAAACTCAGCCACTGAACCATACCTCTTGACCGTCCCGAATCTGGTGGGACAGTCCAGGATTTTGGTGGCTGTCCCTTGGTCCCTGGAGGGCTGAGGTCTATCCCTATTTCAACTGCATTTATGTCTTGAGCACACAAATACAGTTGAATGCAATGGTGAAGCAAGGAGCCGTCAGCTCTCTGCTTCACTATTCACTGGCTTGTGCTCTTCCCAACAGCACATCACCTCCTAAGGTGTGGAGGAGAGCACACAGGTCGGGAGATCAGGATGTACTCTGTTCGGCAGGGGAACAGGGCTATAGGTGAGCGTTACTTTTTTAAAGAATACTAAGAGGGCAACATTATTGTGTGGGGGGCATAACTACTGTTTTGGGGTAGTACGGGGGATAACTACTGTGTTGGGGCATTAAGGGGAATGGGCAGGATTGGGCATGTATAGATAGGCATTGGGCAGAGTTAGAGGTAGTGTAAATAAAACTTGTCACTGCAAGCTATACACATTAATGATGGTGCCCTCCCTTCAGCTTTTCAAAAGTTGTGAGGCATGCGCTCAATGTATCACTCCCATCATCACATACACAATGTATCACTTCCATCATATCACAACTTATCACTCATATAATTTCACACACAATGTATCACGTCCATCATCTCACACACTTTGCGGCAGATTAACCACTTCCCATCCGGGCCATTTACCCCCTTCCTGACCAGGCCTAATTTTGCAAATCTGACATGTGTCACTTCATGTGGTAATAACTTTGGAACGCTTTTACTTATCCAAGCGATTCTGAGACTGTTTTCTCGTGACACATTGTACTTCAAGTTAATGGTAAATTTGAGTCGATAAGTTTTAATTTTATTTATAAAAAAATCCAAAAGTTAACGAAAATTTGAAAAAAATTCACTGTTTTCTAAATTTGAATCTCTCTGCTTTTAAGACAGATAGTGATACCCCATAAAATCCTTTTTAATTTACATACCCCAGATGTCCACTTTACGTTGGCATCATTTTGGTAGTGTCATTTTATTTTTTTAGGACAGTAGAAGGTTTAGAATTTTACATGCAATTTTTGCAAATTTGCAAAATCAACTTTTTTAACCACTTCAGCTCTGAGCCATTTCCCCCCTTCCTGACCAGGCCTAATTTGTCAAATCTGACATGTGTCACTTCATGTGGTAATAATTTTGGAACGCTTTTACTTAGCCAAGCGATTCTGAGATTGTTTTCTCGTGACACATTGTACTTCAAGTTAATGGTAAACTTGAGTCGATAAGTTTTAATTTTATTTCTAAAAAAATCCAAAAGTTACCGAAAATTTGAAAAAATTCACTGTTTTCTAAATTTTAATCTCTCTGCTTTTAAGACAGATAGTGATGCCCCATAAAATACTTTTTAATTTACATTCCCCATATGTCAACTTTATGTTGGCATCATTTTGGTAGTGTCATTTTATTTTTTTAGGACAGTAGAAGGTTTAGAATTTTAGACGCAATTTTTGCTAATTTGCAAAATCAACTTTTTTAAGGACCAGTTCAGTTCTGAAGTCAGTTTGTGAGGCTTACATAATAAAAACCACCCATAAATGACCCCATTTTAGAAACTACACCCCTCAAACTATTCAAAACTGATTTTAGAAATGTTGTTAACCCTTTAAGTATTCCACAGGAATTAAAGCAAAATAGATGTGAAATTTCAAAATTTCACTTTTTTTGCAGATTTTCCATTTTAATAATTTTTTCCTGTAACACATTAAGGGTTAACAACAAAACAAAACTCAATATTTATTACCCCGATTCTGCAGTTTGCAGAAACACCCCACATGTGGTCGTAAACTGTTATTTGGGGATACGCCAGGGCTCAGAAGGGGAGGAGCAGCATCTGCATTTTCTAACATGGAATTTTTTGTCATGGTTTGTAAGAGTGATAACTTTTTAATTTTTTTGTGGACTGAGCTGCGTGAGGTCTTATTTTTTGCGGGACAAGCTGTGATTTTTATTGGCACCATTTTTGGGTACATATGGCTTTCTGATCACTTTTTAATCTAATTTTTGGGAGGTTAACTAAAAAAAAAAAAGCAGTTTAGGGGCATTTTTCTACATTTTTTTTTACACAGTTCACTTGATGGGGTAGATCATGTGATATTTTTGTAGAGCCAGTTGTTACGGACGCAACGATACCAAATATGTCTATTGTTTATTTATTTTTTTACGTTTTACACAATAAGAGCATTTTTAGAAGAAAAATCATGTTTTTGTGTTGCAGTTTTTTAAGAGCCATTTTTTTTCATTTTTCGGGCTATAATCTTGTGTGGGGGCTCATTTTTTGCGGGAGGAGGTGACGTTTTTATTGGTACCATTTTGGGATGCATACGACTTTTTGATTGTTTAATATTATGTTTTTTGGTAGGTGATGCGACAAAAAAAGCTGTTTTGGCTTAATTTTTATTAGATTTTTTTTACGCAGTTCACTTTATGGGGTAGATCATGTGATATTTTTATAGAGACGGTCGTTTCGGACGCAGTGATACCAAATATGTGTATCTTATTTATTTATTTTTATTTGTAACTTTTTTAATGAAATATTTGGGGGGAAATTATTTTTTTTTATATATATGTGATTTTTTTTTTTTTTTTTATGATACTATTTTTTTTTATTTTTATTTTTTACACTTTGTGTCCCCCATAAGGTCATACAAGACCTCAGGGGGACATTTAACTTTTTTTTTTTTACACTTGATTTCTCCTGTAACTGGGGCTGACATAGTGGCCCCAGTTACAGGGGAAATACATCCCCAGAGAGGCTGTACAGCATAATACTATGCTGTACAGCCTCAGTGCAGGGCTGATCGGGTCTATGAGAGACCCGGCAGCTCCTGCACTCTCTGGCCCCGGCGATCACGTGACCGCCGGGCCGGAACAGGAAGCGCAATAGCGCTTCCTGATCTGTATACACAGCGCTCGTTGAGCGCTGTGTATACAGCGATCTAGAAGGCAGGGACCCCTGGGAACGGTCCCTGCCTTCTCTTTGGGGTACCCTGCTGTCACTGACAGCAGGTACCCCACTATGCAGCTGCACGATTAGCGTGCAGCTGCTATCTCTGAATGGCCGTTTATAAACGGCCATTCAGAGATAGATAACCACTTCCCGGACGTTTATAGTCAACGTGCGGACGGGAAGTGGTTAAGGACCAGTTCAGTTCTGAAGTCAGTTTGTGAGGCTTACATAATAGAGACCGCCCATAAATGACCCCATTTTAGAAACTACACCCCTCAAACTATTCAAAACTGGTTTTAGAAATGTTGTTAACCCTTTAATTAAAGGGAAATAGATGTGAAACCCAGGAATTAAAGCAAAATAGATGTGAAATTTCAATATTTCACTTTTTTTCAGATTTTCCATTTTAATCATTTTTATCCTGTAACACATCAAGGGTTAACAACAAAACAAAACTCCATATTTATTACCCCGATTCTGCAGTTTTCAGAAACACCCCACATGTGGTAAAACGTCGTAAACAGTTATTTGGGGATACGCCAGGGCTCCGAAGGGGTGGAGCAGCATCTGCATTTTCTAACATGGAATTTTCTGTCATGGTTTTTAGGAGCGATAACTTTTTAATTTTTTTGTGGACTGAGCTGCGTGAGGGCTTATTTTTTGCGGGACAAGCTGTGCTTTTTATTGGCACCATTTTGGGGTACATCCGCCTTTCTGATCACTTTTTAATCTAATTTTTGGGAGGTTAACTAAAAATAAAGCAGTTTAGGGGCATTTTTCTATATTTCTTTTTACACCGTTCACTTGATGGGGTAGATCATGTGATATTTTTGTAGAGCCAGTTGTTATGGACGCAACAATACCAAATATATTTATTTTTTATTTTATTTTTTTACTTTTTACACAATAAGAGCATTTTTAGAAAAAAAATCATGTTTTTGTGTTGCAATTTTTTAAGAGCCATTTTTTTCATTTTTCGGGCTATGATCTTGTGTGGGGGCTCATTTTTTGCGGGATGAGGTGACATTTTTATTGCTAAAATGCTATTGCTATGACTTTTTGATTGTTTGATATTATATTTTTTGGTAGGTGAGGCGACAAAAAAAAAACTGTTTTGGCATAATTTTTATTAGATTTTTTTTACGCAGTTCACTTGATGGGGTAGATCATGTGATATTTTTATAGAGCCGGTTGTTTCAGACGCGGTGATACCAAATATGTCTATTTTATTTATTTATTTTTATTTGTAACATTTTTTAATGACATATTTGGGGAAAAATTATTTTTTTTATATGTGATTTTTTTTTTATATAATACTCTATTTTTTTTATTATTTTTTTATTTTACACTTTGTGTCCCCCATAAGGTCATACAAGACCTCAGGGGGACATTTAACTTTACTTATTTATTTTTTTTACACTTGATTTCTCCTGTAACTGGGGCTGACATAGTAGCCTCAGTTACAGGGGAAATACATCCCCAGAGAGTAATAATACTATGCTGTACAGCCTCAGTGCAGGGCTGATCGGGCCTATGAGAGACCCGGCAGCTCCTGCACGCTCCCGGCCCCTGCAATCACGTGACCGCCAGGCCGGAACAGGAAGCGCAATAGCGCTTCCTGCTCTGTATACACAGCGCTCGGTGAGCGCTACAAGGCAGGGACCCCTGGGAACGGTCCCTGCCTTCTCTTTGGGGTACCCTGCTGTCACTGACGATTAGCGTGCAGCTGCTATTTCTGAATGGACGTTCAGAAACGTCCATTCAGAAATAAACAACCACTTCACGGACGTTTATAGTCAATGGGCGGACGTGAAGTGGTTAAAGGGGTTTCCTTTTTTACTCATCAGTATCTGATCGGTGGGGGTCAGACACTCGGGATCCCCACTGACAAGGCACTGGTGCTCCTTTAAGTGCCACGTCCTTCTCTCTATTCAGCTAGCACATTGGATAGCGGTTGTGTAACTTGTATTCCATTCACTTCAATGGGGCTGAGCCTCAACTAGGCCATGTGACCTATGAACATGACATCACATGGCCTAGGCTAAGCTGGAGAAGGCCGCAGTGCTACTGCGAGCCTGGTGCTTTCTCAAACAGCTAATCAGCAGGGATCCCGGGTGTCGGACCCCCACGATCAGATATGATATGATATATCATCAGTAAAAAAAAAACTCTTGGAAAAAACCCAACACATTTTATCCAGGCCCCGCTCATGCATCTAACCAGTGTGCCCTTTCTGGCTTTGTAGCCAGTGAGGCGGGCAGTTTGGAACCCCAAATAAGGGTATTTGCAGCATTTACAGTAGTGACGGTGCCTTCTCAAAAGAGCTGATCGGCGGGGGTCCCGGTTGTCCTGAGGATAGGTCATTAGTATTAAAAATTTTGGAAAATCCCTTTAATAGTAGAATCTGTGGTGGTCTAGGGCACCCCCTTAGTGCTCCAAGCACCTCACTTGCATAAGAATAAAAGTGGTATATCAGTTTGCAGCCATAGAGGGCTCATTTCATTCACCTTGATCAGCCCTATCAGGCAGTATGTCTGGTTTTGATCATGGTGACAGATCTTCAAAACAAGACTCGGCTCATATCATATTCCATGTTGAAGCAGCGTTCCCCCCCCCCCCCGTCAGCCGGCCAGCATGTAGGAGGAAGGCAGTGGGGGACGGGCTGACAGGTTGCAGGGAGAGGAGGAAAGGTAGAGAGGACAGGGTAAGGCTGGGTTCACACTGACATTTCCACTGTTGGAGCAGATCAGTGAAAATGACCACCACCTGATGGACCCCAGTGACTATAATTAGATCTGGTTTCAATTAGAAAACCTGGCACCATCAAAATCTCATCTACAGGGTGCTGACATTTTCCATGTGTAAATTGACCAGCAGTGCGGATTGTGAAATGGACAGCACATGAGTTAATTATGTGGGTTCACATGACGGATTTCACAATGCAATGCAAAGGCTAAAATCTGGGTCAAATCTGTGATAAAATCTGTAAGTAACGCATGCGGAATGAGACACAGATTCGTCCAGGGAACTTAAAGTGTACCTGTCATTTTATAAAAAGTTTGATATAAAGATATATCAAAAGTTTTGATTGGTGGGTGGTCCAGGTGCTGAGACCCTATCACTGGTCACTAAAGTGAAGGAGTAGACGCGCTGTGCCTCATTATTTCTACTTAGCGCTCCTCGGGGTACCGAGTGAGAGCTGGACAGATTCATGGACTTAGGGCTCATTCAGACGGCTGTATGCATGGGCGGATTGGCCATAGACGTTACAGGGAAATTTCCCGGAGGGCCGATGCCCAGGGGGCCGTCTGGACCCTCCTATTGTCCAGCCAGTGGAAGTTTTTGAGGATGTATTTTGTGCTGCTGGCAGTATTTTGTGATGGACTGTGGTATTTGGCTCTGTTGGGTTGTATAATGTGCCACAATATGGTATTGCTGGCCCTGCCTTTCTTTAATTTGGACCCAACTACAAAACGGGGCCACTTTTAGTATTTTTTCCAGGGCCACTTCAAGTTCCCAGTTCGCCCCAGGCTGTATGTTGTCCGCAAAAATACGGATCCATTTCTTGGCAGAATACATACTGACCCATTCACTTCTATGAGTCCTTTTTTTCCATTCCATGGCTCCGCAAAACAAATTAAACATGTCCTATACTTGTCAGTGAAAATCAGGACACAGCCCCATTGAAGTCTATGGGTCCGCAAAAAAACGGAATGCTATCTGTTTTTTTCCGGACATGTTGAACTGCGGACATCATACGGCCATCTGATAGGGGCCGTATCTATTCCACAATAATGCGGAATAGATGCAGCCCCATTCATCTCTATGGGAGCGGGGAGCCGCCACACGGAGCTAGCTCCGTGCCGCGGCTCCGCTGAAGAATATGAAGCATGTCCTATACTTGTCCGCATGCACGGACATGTATAGGCATTTTGAATGGGGGCGGCCCGGCGTGTGTACCGAGCGGTGCGATACACACGCCGGGTGGCCCCCGTATTATTGTGTAACAATGCCTATCCTTGTCAGCAAAACGGACAAGAATAGGCCATGTTCTATCTTTTTTGTGGAACGGAAATACGGACATACAGAAACGGAATGCATATGGAGTACTTTCCGTTTTTTTTGCAGACCCATTGAAATGAATGGTTCCGCATACGGTCCGCAAAAAAAACGGAACGAACACAGAAACAAAATACGGTCGTGTGAATGAAGCCTTAGGCCCCATTTACACGACCGTATATTTGCGGGTCCGCAAAATTGCGGATAAGATGCTGAAATGTACATACGGTCGTGTGAATGGGGCCTTAGTATGAGCCTTTACAGTGCTTGCTCCACTCCCTGAGGAGAGCCAATTAGAAAATCAAAGAGGCTCATAACATACTTACTTACATATTTGTTGGTAAATTTGGGGCATTTTGGCACGCCCCCAAACTTGCCCCTTTTGGCTAGTACAAGCCCCCTTTACCCGGAATGTCTTTGAAAATTCAGGACAATCATGGCAAATTGATGACAACTATGACATTACTTAGCTAAATGCTTCTGCCCCTTTGTTTAAGACCCCCGGTGGGGGTCTCAGCACCCAAATCACCCACCGATCAAAGCCTCTGACATTTCACTACAATGAATTGGCATTGACCATTTGAGAGCCGCCATGTTTGTAAGGGATTTCTGGTGGACACTGATTATTGCGATACTCTGGTGGGCACTGGTTATAGGGAAACCCTTGCTGGCAGTGTTTACAAGAGAACTCTGGACGGTAATATTTAAAGGGGGCACTCCGGTAGGCACTGTTTATAAGAAAACTCTAACTGGCATTATCTGTGATACCATGTTTATGATGCCACCTATAATTTTGGCTGGCACTGTATATAGGGGAACAGACAGTGTTTGTGGAGAAATAGTGGCTGTTACTGTATGCATGTTAGTATAGAGATGGCCACTATACAAGCAGTGGTATTATCGCATACATGGTGCCCGGTTCCGAGTGTGTCGTGCTTATATGGAGCATCTTTTGCTAGGCAGCAGGATCCTCTGTGGTTTGACCCACCCTGGCCCCTGGACGACATCTGGACTCCCTGCTTGGCAGGTTTTTACTCCTTGGCTGAGAATCCTTGGCACAGTCTCTTCAGGACCATGTGTTAATCCACCCTTGTGAAAAAAATCCACACACCCACACATCATCACTACATTCCAGCATTGCAACTGCACTTGAGCGCGCTGTTCCTGTGGAACGTCTAGGAATATGGCCCTGCTGTCTACTATTTGAAGGCCTTGTAGAGAGTGACAGGACCCTTACTGTATGAATAATACAGCTGTATAACACACAACATAATGCCGCCACTACTCTATGGTGCCTAAAATAATAATGCCATACAGTACCCTAACAATACCCTTCATAATTAACAGTGCTTATACAAAACTCAGGTCTGGAGATTGCAAGTCAAACATCAAAGACTTTTGGCTTTCTTGCAGGGCAATATCATCAGGACTGATGGTTTTGTACACTGGCCGAGGTTCTGGGCAAATATCGGGCATGGACTTTCATACAAATGCTTATTCCTGACAATTGCCCAGTGTAAAGGTGCTAATGAACGCTTGCATGTAGGGGGATTACATCTTCCATGTGGCACCTAAAAGTATCTGTGGGCAGCACATTGTCCTTTTTAAACAGTGGTCAGTGCTGAGGTGATAATTCATCCCCATGAAGATAGAATGTTGGTGGCTGTGGAACCATTGTGTCAACCAACAGATTTGACTTTGGACTACTGCTAAGGGCGTTATCCTGGTAGTCCCCTGGTTTTCATCCTTAAAGGGGTTGTCCAAGTTATTTTTTCGTTCTTTGTATGTTTCTAACTAGGCTAATGTAATAATTTTTCAATGCACTTACTTTAACTTCAGTGTCCCCTTTCTCAGATTTCACCGAGGGTCACATGACCTGTGATATCAGCTTCTCTCCCTGCTCTGCTGATGTTTCGTGCACAAGCCTGAGAGATCAAATACTGTACAGAGTCTGTACACAAGACATCACTGTACAGGCCACGCCCCATGCACTGCCAGCTGCTGCTCTGTGTCTCCTTCTCTCTGGATTCATTAGCAAACATTAACCCCTTCAGCCAGCACAGACTCAGGGCTGAAGGCTTTACTGAGTAGCTGCAGGCAGTGAGGAGACAAATGCTGGGCACAGGAGCTGACAGACTAGAGAAGATCTGTAGAGTATTGCACTGGAATAGGTAGGGGGAAGATACTGTGTTTATCAGAAGTGTCATTGTACAGCTGGGACTTATAGTCCTACATATACAACATGCTGCTGAGTATCCCAGCAGACAGACATGTCACTCAGAGCAGCACTTGTATTCACAGCACTTGTATTCAGCAGGGGGAAGCGCAGAGATTGTTGTTATTGCATGTACACAATGGACCAGAAGAGAGCCTAAAACTGCCTAAAACTTGCTTAGCTTAGTTATATATTGCTGCCCATCAGATTTACAGTGCAACTTTTTTTTTTTTCATAACCCACAAAATCATAGTTAGGGACAACCGAGGTAAGGATAGGTAGAGTACGTGCAGCATGGTAAATGGTCTGAGGTTAGGGTGGACAGTTAAAGGGAACCTGTCACCTCCGAAACACCCCCTAAACTAGCGTAAGCGGTGTATAGTGTAAGTGATGATGAATCGGAATATGTAAGTTTTATCCTCATACTCACTTCCATTCTGAAGCTGTGCTCACACAAACCTGCAGTAAAATACACTCACAGGACTCTTCTTTGAGTCCTCTCCATTATGTGAGTGAGCACTGGAGTCCAGTGAGTGCATTTTACTGCTGGTTTGTGGGAGCACAGCGTCAGAATGGAAGTGAGTATGAAGATAAAACTTACATATTCGGATTCAGCATCACTTACACTATACATCGCTTACTCTAGTTCAGGGGGTGTTTCGGAGATGACAGGTTCCCTTTAATTTCAATATGGAGGTCAGGCAGCTGAAGGTCACAATCCAGTAAACAGAGTCAGTACATGTGCAGACTACAGAAACAGCACACTTTTCTAGGAAACTAAGCTAGGAAACCTATTGTTCAGGCACTCTGCCACAGGGGAAAGAGCGTTAAGTACCCTGAGGTAGCCAGCCATGCACTGGCCCTATAAGAGCCAAAGGGAACACCTGCCCTATGGGTAGAGGTTGAGGGGCCTTGCCAGCAAGTAGGCTGCAGCAAGTGTGTAAGGACAGGGCAACCCCAGACGCCAGGCCCACCAGGAAGTGGAGAAGAGTAGGTGGATTGTGCTGATGGGACACAGAAACTTGGGATTCTCGAGTCGAGCAGCGGCAGTGGGCTGCTGCTGTAAGAGTTTTCTGCTTGTGAATGCAGTTGAATGAGCTGGCAATGATTTGGAATACACAGTTCATTCCTGTCCCCATGAGCATCACCCCAGGAAAACAGGCCCTTGCACAAACAATAACTATGCTCAGATATTCAATACTTGTGGAGAATGTCGAGCTGACCACGGCTGTGAGTTCCTAAAGTTGACCTAGAGATGTAACTGGAAATGTGGAGCTGGGTAAAATAGCTGTGAAGAAGTTGAGTCTTCATAAGATGCAATGTGTTTCAATCTCGTAGTAAGGTCTTCATCAGGCATCTGGATCTATTGTGAAACTGGGTATGTTCTTCTTCAACCACTTCCAATATTTCATGTAGTGGCATAAGTATAAGTGGTCGGCTTGGGCATTTGGTACAGGGCTTTTGGCCCAGCTGCCAATGAGCGTTTTTGGAATGGGACTGTAGAAGATAAAAGTTGGGTGACCTAAACCAAGGAAAATTTATCAGATGACTCAAACCACAACTGAAATCACTGTGTATCACAGACCTCACTTCATCAACTGTAATATATTTATGGTATATGGCCCACATTTCATAGCAACCAATAACATCTCCCAGAGTCAGAAAGGCCCACCAGAGGATCCTCCAGTGGGCCCAAGCTCTGACACATTAGTGGGTCCCAAAGGTCCAGGAGAAATAAAATCCATTAATAGCTGCCTTTGAAGATAACCGCCTATCACTAAGGTCTATTTCTTTGATTCAAAACCTCTTAGATATTATTGATGAAATAGGGGTTAGGTCCCAAGCATAATTTCCTCTGGTGGACCCATGGAACCTTACTCCAACACTGCCATCTCCTTTAGGCATGTACTAATTGACCAAATATATTTATTGCAAAACATCTGTACGAGTTACACCCATCACATCTGTACAAATGCTGAGGCTCAGGAGATATGTTCAGTCTTAGTGAGTCATCTATATTATGGTACTAACACCAGTTCTTAATCTACAAACCCTTATTACTGTAGGATCAAAACTGTATCCCCAGCAGTGGATTGCTTTTATTATTTGGTATGCGACTTAATTGGATTTTTGGTCAGAAGTCAACTTTGGATAGGTTCTTGCTCCACTCTGTACTTTTCCTTGGAATGAAATCTTATTTTACAGAGTTGCATTATGGTTTCTGCAAATACTGAGGTGCCTGGGAACCTGTATAAGACATAACTTTGTATAGAGAGTTACATGGACATGTTGATAGGCAAGCACATGAAAGCTGGTGGACAAGATTCCCATAGTAAGACTTCCATGGATCTCTGGAATGGAGGAGACCAAGTAAGTGTGACTTGAAGGATGGAGTGGGCACTTAAAAGTAAGGGTGTAGTATACTGTGAACAGTAGCGCCACATACATACTCATCCTGACATGTTGTATGTGTACAGTACATGCACTACACTGTGCAGTGACCGTACTGGATTAAAGGGGTTTTCTGGGTTTTTAAGATTCTCAGGTGTCAGGATTTGGACTTTCCCCAGTCAGCAGACGGAGCGCCGTGTCCTCCTTGCATCTTACGAAGCATAGAGTCATCCATCATGTAGTGGCTGTGCTTGATATTGCACCTTTTGCCTATTTACAAGGATTCACCAAGGCCACGTGACGGAGGAACGTGAAGTCACTTGCCTAGAAAGAGGCTGTAGCAGTCACCACAGTGCTATGGCTACTTTAAGCAGCTGATTGTCAGGGTCGCCAGGAGACAGATCTTCGCCGATCTGATACTGATGACCTATCCTGAGGATAGGCCATCAATATCAAAACTTGGAAAACCCCTTTTTAATGTTGATCAGCCTCCATTTTAGTGAAGGGGAGCTCAGCTGCAGTACCCTGGCATCACCACTACACATCGTATGGATCTGTCTGCCCCAGGCTCCTTATATTGCATTCGTCCTTGGCTCCTGCTAGTTGATGTAGGAGGTGTTGGCTGTCGGACCCCCACTGACCTGATATTGATGACCTGTCCGGAGGAAGAGATGATGATCATGAGAGCAAGATCAGATGCACAACCAGAAGTGGCCACACACCACAATCTAGGCGACAATGTAGAAGGAGACAGTGTCAGACTGAAGTCCCTTGGGTCCACCAGAGAAAAAGATTCTGAGGGCCCTCACTCTGTGTATAGAGGACCTTAAGGGCCCTGTTTAATCAGCAGTCCATTACTGTCAGAGCTTGGGTCCACCGGTGGTCCATTCCAACCATGGAAGGAGGTGAGCCAGAGGAGCCGCCATTGCATTGAGACAATAGCAGCTCCATAAAATTCACCACACGTGACATGGCCACCAGCATTTCTCTCTTCCAGTGGATTTCTGAGACTTAAATACTGATCCTCAGGATAGGTCATCAGCAGTGGCAGACATAGAGAAGCAAGGGCCCCATAGCAAGGATCAGACCAGGCCCCCCACACAGGACAGAAGGGTTTCCACCTAAACCTTCCACTGCCTCATTTGCTAAAAGTTGTTCCTTTTAGAGGGTAGAGTCCTGACCAAGTTTTCACCTCCAGTAGAAGAGGAGATAATCACAACTAAGACTGGGCCCCCTCTTGTCCTGGGCCTCATAGCAGTCACATGGTCTGCCGCTATGGTAGCTACGCTCCTGGTCATCAGTATCTGATTGGAGGGGGTCTGACACTGGGGACCCCCACTGATCAGCTGTTCGAGAAGGCAGTAGTGCTTGCAGTAGCGCTGTAGCCACCATGTTCATCGGTCACATGTTCTAGGCGCAGTTCAGCACCAAACAAGTGAATTGGCTGAGCGCGATACCAAGAACAGCCACTATACAATGTACGGCGCTGTGCTTGGTAAGAACGGAGAAGGCCACGGTGCTCACAGGAGTGTCGGTGCCTTCTCAAACAGCTGATTGGTGGAGGACTGATCAGATACTGATGACCTAACCTAACCAGTATTAGACTTCTTTCACACTAGCTTTAGGTTTGCACACGTGTGCTGCCGAAAGTCCGCCCCGTCCCCATTCACTATAATGGGAACATGTCGGAGATTCGGCCGCAGCACGCACAAATACCGTAGCATGTGGGGAATGTGAGTATTGGCTACAACAGACATGTTAGGAGAGGTCCTCCAAATACAACGTAAGGTCACGGATGTATGAGTCAGCTCAATACCTCTTCAACCATTCTGCTCCTCAATAATGGTGTTAGGAATGTGTATTAAGCACTTCACCTTCATAAACACACTTGATTAAGACGTTCTGAAACGTGATTAATCATCAGGTTTGGCGTTGGATAATCCATTGTGCTTCTTTTATCAATTCCCACGTTGTAATGAAGCATTCCTCTTAAAGGAACCTCTCAGATCTGCTGAAGAGCCTTATGGAGCACTCCATATTTTGTGTTCACCTTGTTCTAAAAGTTCATTTAAAAGATAAAAGTCCTTCAAAATAGCAATGCAGCCAACAAAAGGACTTTATGTTGAAAAAAATTCTCCAAGACTTGAGAACCAACGCTGCAGTGTTCCTTATGAGTCCTGGTTCAAATTGGTTCGAGTTGTCTCTCACCGCTAAAAGTGACCTAACACATCAGATTAATGCTACCATCTAAAGTGTATGGGGGCTTCCCGAGTCTCCCCAGATGTCACGGAAACTAGTAGTTGGATTTTAACACATTGATTCTTTTGCTCTCAGAGTTGATTGGTCCCCGCCAGAGGAGTCTATTGGCAGTTTACTCCATTGAAAGCACATGCCCTTGGCCAAGCTGACGGTGAGGGTGTGTGGAGAGTCAACTGAGCGTTCATCTATAGCCATCTGGAGTACATGGCCAACTTAATGGTCACCACTACACAACTACAATTAGTTTACTTCTGGTGCATGTGCAGAGAAGTGAGACTCCAGTGGTGCGCTGCCCATGCACTGTAGGTAGAGGCAAGCATGAGAGTTTAGCTGTGCTATGGATGCCATTCCCTGTTCTTAAGCAAGGTTGGGCAGGATTACGGTGGCCACACTGACTTGTATCTGCAGCAGTTCCTCCTCTTTAACTATGGTAGACGTAGTTAGATATTCTGCAGAATTCTTCACTTTGAAACACAAACAATACATTTGGAAAATGCTGGATCATAGCAGTCAGGTAAAAATTTTGAGGGGCATGCATGTAGGACCTATCACCTCTCCTGACATCTCCATTTCAATAAATACTTGCATTTCCTATGAAACCACTATTTCTATGCTCAGGCCATCAAGATCTGATTGGTGAGGGTCTGGCTCCGTCAATCAGCTGTTGGGAGGGTCTGTGGTGCTCAGATGAGCCTTATAACCTCCCCCTTGGCCTATGACATCATGTCCATCAGTCACATGACCTTTATGCAGCTCAGTCCCAGGATTGAGCAGCAGTACCAATTACTGCTGCTATACTAGGTACGGCACAGTACTTGGTATTTTATGAAGAGGCGCTTGTCTGGTACTGTGACACCTCCAACAGCTGATCGGCAGAGGTGCCAAGAGTCACCCCTCCCACTGATGAGATATTGATGACCTATTTAGGACAAGTCATCAATATTTAAGTCCTGGAAAACCCCTTTGGAGGTGAAATTATATTATATTAATTATATTATAGGTCATCAATATCAGATCAGCGGGTGTCGTACTCCGAGCATCCCCACTGATCAGTTGATTGAATGGACCACAACGCTCCAGTGACATCATGTTCAAAGGTCACATGACCCAGGGGGCAGCTCAGTTCAAGTGAGGGGGCCTGGGCTATAATACCAAGCATAGCCGCCATACAATGGGTGGCGCTGTGCTTGGTGAGCTGTGAGGAGGTTGCAGCACTTACCAAAGCTGATGCCGGGAGTTGGATCACCACCAGTTTGATATTGATGACCTATCCCGAGGTTAGGTCATCAATATTAAAGAGAACCTGTCACTACTCCTGACATGCCTGTTTTAATATCTTCATGCATTCCCCATATAATAACAATTCTGGAACATCTATTCTTATGTCTGTATGTTGTGCCATTCCTTTATTATTTGCACTAGAAGTTATGAATGAATTACTAGCAGTCTGCAGTAAGGGTTCAGAGGAGAGGTAACCAGTTGGGGGTGTGTACCTGCACAGTCTGAAAAAATGGCAGCACTGATTGGATAGAGTCGGACTGTGCAGGTACACACCCCTAACTGGTTACCTCCCCTCTGTACCTTTACTGCAGACTGCTAGCAATTCATTCATAACTTCTAGTAGAAATAATAAAGGAATGGCAGAATATAGAGCCATAAGAATAGATGTTCCAGAATTGTTATTACATGGGGAATGCATGAAGCTATTAAACCAGACATGTCAGGAGCGGTGACAGGTCCTCTTTAAACACATGGAAAATCCCTTTAAGACAGAATGCGCACTTGTGAAAGCAGGAACCCATTCATCCACTTGCAGGAAAATATAAAGATGTGAAGGAATAGAAAAACTCATCTACAGCCTACAATGGCTCCAGGACATTGAGTTGATGGTAGAAAGACAATCTGTGGTTCCTGACAGTAAATGACAGGTTTGATGTGGTTAAGAGAGAAGCTTTGGGTATTACTTGATCTTTAAAGCTGTAGATGGAGATAAGGTTACCGTTGATGTTACAAATCCCGACTGAGCCTTGAAGCGCTCTTAAAAAAGCTAAAAAAAGAGGACCTTTCAAAGATGAAGGCATCTAATAACCCAGATGAAGGACTATAAAGGCTATATATCAGACAACAAGGTTGCAGTAAAGGTAGATACACTTTCACAAACATATTTAAATTGCCTAAATGGTTTGTCTGGGATTTTATATTGAGGACATGGGGAGACTGGGAACTGAAAGTGGCCCTGGAAAACACCTAAAAGTTGCCCCATGTTGTAAGTGGGTCCAAATTAATAGAAGGAAGGGCAACAGTAGTAGACGGAGCAATCAGTACCATAGTGCAAAATACTGCCCCCCGGTGCAGCACAATATATTGCCCCAAAATCTGTCCCTGATTAAAGAAGAACTCCCGCAAAATTTTTTATTCCATGTCCTGCTAGAAATGTACATGATGTAAACTGTAGTGAATGTCATTTTCTTACCAGTAGCTGAATTTTTGAGTTATATCATCCTGAAGTTTCTTATCTGTGTCATGTGACTAGGAATCAGACCCACCAACTCACACAGAGACTTATGTGTGGACAGGAAGTCTAATCCTCTATGCATTCCTATGGGAGCCTCACTTTCAGTCTCATAGGAATGAATAGAGTAGTGACTGGCTTCCTGTCCTGGGTCAGTTGGAGGTCAGGGAGTTGGTCACATGACCCAGCTACAATAAGAAGAGAGGGGAAACTCAATTTCAGCCTCTGATAAGAAAATGACATTCACTACAGATTATATCATGCACCTTTCTAACAGGTCAGAGAATAAAACGTTTTGCGGGAGTTCTTCTTTAAGATATGGAGCAGGGGGCTAGGGTTTGAGGTGTGGACCACAGCAGTTGAATTTAGGAGGGCATATCCTGTCACATATATATGAGTACCTCATTCTCACAGCTTTAATTACTGCTGAGAGCTCATTATGTAGTCAGCCAGTAGCAGAGAGGAGGGCTTGGGCCCACTGGGAAATCTCACTGTAAGGTCTATGGTTAATCCGCCCCTGATTGAGGACCAACTCTTAGGATGATGAGTGGAGGTCCAACCCCTGGCACCACCACTGATATATTGTTTGAAGGGGCCTTGATGTTTAAGAGAGCATTGGGGTGTCTTGATTACCAGGTACAGTGCTACAGACACTACAAAATGTATCTCACTGCCGTTGGTAAGCAATACTGATCGGTGGGACAGTTGGACTCCCCGTTGATCTAAACCTAGCCTAAGCATACTTCATCAGTATTAAAAATCTGGAAAACCCTTTTAAATACATATACAAATATGAAATAAAGCCACTATTTAGATAAGATAATCCTGGTAAAAAAAAAAGTCTATTACTATTTTGTAAATACAGCTTCTACGCCGAACCATGTGTCTCCATGGTTACAGACTACAAATAAGCCATGTGTAGTCTTACTTTGTAAGCAGCACACACCAATCTCTCTGTTACCTAATGGTCCACCCTATAGAAGCAGAGGCTGGATCAAGTGACCTGATGCCACGTTTCATTAACCCAAAAATGACATGAAAATCTATAACATACTAAAAATACTATATAAATATTTGGAGTAAATCATGTAGTCTTTCCCTTTAAACAAGCCCCATCCCTTTGTCATTTTTAGGCTTCATGCACATGGGCGTAAGTGTTTTGCAGTCTGTAAGTCCGCAAGACTCGGATCCCGGCCGAGTGCACGCCACTATTTATTTTTTAACTTCAAGAATAGGACATGTTCTACAGTATCTTTTTTGCAGAGCCATTGAACAAACATATGGATGTGGACAGCGCACAGTGCGAATAGGTCCACATCCGATCTGCAAAAATGCAACTGGTTCAGCTGTGCAGGGGCCCCGATTAGAGCCGTAGAGCAGTAGCAGAAGTGCCCAGTCCATACTGGTAAGCTGCGAGCAGGGCTTAGTGGGCTGATGGTTAAGGTTACTTTCACACCAGCGGTGCGGGGCTCCGGCAGGCTGTTCCGGTAGGTGAACAGCCCGCCGGATCCATGCTGCCGCAGGTGGACGTGTGGGGCTGGAACTGAGCTCCGGCCCCATTCACTGTAATGGGGGCGGGCCGCGGATCTGGCCGCAGCACGGCATCCCCTGCTGAGAGGTGGCCGGAACGAAAATACAACATGTTCACCCACTGGAACAGCCTGCCGAAGCCCGGCGCCACAGGTTTGAAAGGGGCCTTAGAGATAAGCGGTGCAGCAAGAGTGGAGTTTAGCAGTGTAATGGGGGTTGCTTAGAGGTGTGATGGGGCAGAGCTTAGCAGTACGATGGGGGACCCCAAGACATGACTACCAAATCCGCCCCTACGCTATAGAGATTGTGGGCTCCTTCTGGACATGTATACAGTTAGAGGTTGAAGTTGAAAAAACAGGACTAGGGCTGATACGATTACTCAAATCAATCGAGTAACTCATCGCAAAAAAATCCTTGATGCAAATTTTTTTGCATCGAGGATTTGTTTGTACTATTTGACCATGGAGCGCAAGTGAAGCTCTTGCCATTACTCACAGCTCCGTTGTCTCCTGCCAGCTGGCACCACGCTGCACTGTCCTCCTGGTGTACACACATCGTGAGGATGTAGTGCAAGTGAGCGTGCACTATGGCCTGATGCTGCGTGACGTCAAGTCCCAGTGCACCGCGTGAAGAAGACCATGGGAGAGCTGTAGTGTGTCGGCAGCACCCCTAGCAGGAAAGGTAAGTATTTGATTTCACTGGCACTGGGGACTGATGGCACTGGGGGGAGCTGATGGCACGGGGGGGAGGGAATTAATCGGTAGAATACTTGATTACTAAAATAATTGATAGCTTCAGCCCTAAAAAGGACTGTTTTCTTCCATGAACAGCGCCACTCTCGTCCATTAGGCTGTGTGCGTTATTGCATCTCAGCCCCATTTAAATTGTTTGGACTGAGCTGCAATACCGCTCACTGCCCGTCCACAGGAGTGGCGCTGTTTTTGGAACAAAGCAGCCACATCTTGCTAATCTCACAGATTGTGAGACTTCCTATAAAAGCAAAATGCAGTTATTTATGCACGTGTAATGTTTATGAAAAAAATATTCCTCCCAAATTCTATCGACGCGTTCCTAACACATTATAAAATATAATGAGCAACAGCGAAGCCGCCTAAACATTGTGTATTATTTCCCTGCAGAAAATGAAATGCTGTGTGCTCTCCCAGTTCTGGCAGATTCAATAGCATCTCCCGGCCTGAAATAACATTGGCTTTGGTTTTCTTTTCAGAGCCGACTTCCAGTTTCTGCTTTGTGTAGACCTACACCCCGCTGTGATCTCAGTCTGGGTCTTTATGAGCCATCAGGGTTGTCTTGGACCATATAGGACTGCAGAGGAGTGAAGTTTCTGGTATGTACTAAGGTCACCGGCATCTGGAGACATAAACTATATGGTCGCTATGGATACAGGCTCCTGTTACTGCCCTAGGGACTGCAACTGAATATGCCCCAAATATGTGCCCAGCCCAACATACTCAGAAAGGAAAACTAAAGCCCTGATAGAAAACCATTGGACGCCCTCCAATCTTGAGGTAGCTCCACCAACAGGGGTCTGGTTCAAGAAATACAGGTATGGAGGTCAATGGTTAACCATGTAATGCTGACTCTTCCTTCCATGATTTCCTCAGTGGACAACCAACCATTACAAGAGAAATCCCACTTAGAAATCTTCTAACTTAGGAGAGCATTGGGGTGAATTCAGAACAAGAAACCCTATATATGCTCAGAATGAATGGAGAAAACCAAGTTACAGTAAACTGGATAATTCAAAATTTCTAGATCTGCTTGTTTTTGGATTTATGGTTGTAGGTGGTAGAGATAAAGACCCACCAACACCCTAGAAGAGATCCACACATATATAGGAGGGCATATAAGCTGCAAGAAAGTGTGCTGCCCACCCAGGACAAGGTTTGGATGGATATCTTCATAGTGATACTTTATGTTATTTTTGCTACCACAATAAAGTCTACTTGATTAAAAAAAAAAAAAAAGAAATATTCTTCATGCTCAAGGGTTTCTCTATTAATTTTAATGTATTACAGGGGTTGTGTGACCTCAGATATTGGTGACCTATTGCTAGGAAGTGCCACCAATGTTAGATAGGTGGGGGTCCCACCTCTGGGGGCCCCTGAAGCGGAGTGCGTGGCGCGCTCCCCATTTATTTCTATGGGAGTTCAGAAAATACAGTAACAGAGCACTTGTTTTGATATTTCCGACAGTCCCGTGGAGGTGAATGGAGCAGTGGCCAAGCATGCATGCCGTGGTCTCCAATCATTACAATGGGACTTCCTAAAATAGCTGACCATACTCGCTCAGCTATTTTTGGAAGTCCCATAGAAATTAATGGAGAGCACTCAATGCATGCTCAGTATACACTCCTTCACTTCTGGAGTCCCTTTCTGTACACAGAAGCAGGTCCTAGAAGTGGGACATTTCGGACATTGGTGGAACTTCACAGCTCCATTCATTGTGTAGCAGTTGAAGATGGTCTAGATCAGTGGTTCCCAACCGTTTTTGCACCAAGGACCAGTTTCATTCAAGACAATTTTCTCAGGGACTGGGTGGTGGGGGAGCGGGGGTTAGGGGGGTGCTGGTCGGCGCTGACTGATTCACGCGCACTGAGCTCTGCTGCAAGGGTCTCTGCGGCAAGGGTCTCTGCTGCACTGGTCTCTGCTGCAAGGGTCTCTGCTGCACTGGTCTCTGCTGCAAGGGTCTCTGCTGCATTGGGCTCTGCTGCAAGGGTCTCTGCTGCACTGAGCTCTGCTGCAAGGGTCTCTGCTGTAAGGGTCTCTGCTGCATTGGGCTCTGCTGCAAGGGTCTCTGTTGCACTGAGCTCTGCTGCATTGGGCTCTGCTGCAACGGTCTCTGCTGCAAGGGTCTCTGCTGCAAGGGTCTCTGCTGCAAGGGTCTCTGCTGCAAGGGTCTCTGCTGCACTGAGCTCTGCTGCAAGGGTCTCTGCTGCACTGAGCTCTGCTGCAAGGGTCTCTGCTGCAACGGTCTCTGCTGCATTGGTCTCTGCTGCAAGGGTCTCTGCTGCAAGAGTCTCTGCTGCACTGAGCTCTTCTGCAAGGGTCTCTGCTGCACTGAGCTCTGCTGCAAGGGTCTCTGCTGCAAGAGTCTCTGCTACAAGGGTCTCTGCTACAAGGGTCTCTGCTACAAGGGTCTCTGCTGCACTGAGCTCTGCTGCAAGGGTCTCTGCTGCAAGGGTCTCTGCTGCACTGGGCTCTGCTGCAAGAGTCTCTGCTGCACTGGGCTCTGCTGCAAGGGTCTCTGCTGCATTGGTCTCTGCTGCAAGGATCTCTTCTGCAAGGGTCTCTGCTGCAACGGTCTCTGCTGCACTGAGCTCTGCTGCAAGGGTCTCTGCTGCACTGAGCTCTGCTGCAAGGGTCTCTGCTGCAAGAGTCTCTGCTACAAGGGTCTCTGCTGCACTGAGCTCTGCTGCAAGGGTCTCTGCTGCAAGGGTCTCTGTTGCACTGAGCTCTGCTGCAAGGGTCTCTGCTGCAAGGGTCTCTGTTGCACTGAGCTCTGCTGCAACGGTCTCTGCTGCATTGGTCTCTGCTGCAAGGGTCTCTGCTGCATTGGTCTCTGCTGCAAGGGTCTCTGCTGCAAGAGTCTCTGCTGCAAGAGTCTCTGCTGCACTGAGCTCTTCTGCAAGGGTCTCTGCTGCAACGGTCTCTGCTGCACTGAGCTCTGCTGCAAGGGTCTCTGCTGCAAGAGTCTCTGCTACAAGGGTCTCTGCTGCAAGAGTCTCTGCTACAAGGGTCTCTGCTGCACTGAGCTCTGCTACAAGGGTCTCTGTTGCAACGGTCTTTGCTGCAACGGTCCCTGCTGCATTGGGCTCTGCTGCAAGGGTCTCTGCTGCACTGAGCTCTGCTGCAAGGGTCTCTGCTGCAAGGGTCTCTGCTGCAAGGATCTCTGCTGCAAGGATCTCTGCTGCATTGGTCTCTGCTGCAAGGGTCTCCACTGCACTGGGCTCTGCTGATGTCTGTCTCAGTAATATTTTCAAGGTGCACGTGACAGGAAGAGGAACTGCTCTCCAGCTCCCTCCCTCCGATAGCTAGCTGAAACAACTCCGCCCCAGATGCCGACCAAAATTGCCCCCATCCCCCGGGGCCATCATGTTTATTTCCATTGGTGGGGCAGTGACATCCTAACCAATCCTTTCCTCACAACCCCTTTGTCAGGCTTTTCATTGATGGCAGTGGCTGGCCAGCATCATAGTTGGAAGGAAGGAGCGCGCTCCTTCCCTCCTGCTCTGCCACCTAAAGTTGAGTGTGATGTGCCCGCCCCGCCTAGCATCTCTCCTAGTCTGTATTGCTGCAGCCTGGCACACAATTATCCAGGGCCCGGTCCTGGGCCATGGACCGGTGGTTGGGGACCACTGGTCTAGATACACCCAGTGAATACTTGATCCTTAATTTGCAGAAGGCTAGGTACTTTTTTGTAATGTATTATAATTCATTGTAAGATTAGAAAGATCTTTTCTGGTCACAAGTGGTGATGGGAGTAGTTTATAGGGGTGAATCCTGCTGATAGGTCCCTTAAAGGAGTCAAATCCCAAGTCAAAACATTATACAACTAACATACTGAAAGTGAGTGGATCAGTGGTGATCAAAGTACATTTGGCACAATAAATTTTTACCTCTTGTTTTAATCCTGCACTTTCCATTTTGTTCTGGGACTTTTCAAGCACCATAGGAATTTCTGAAAGAAATAAATCAGATATTGAGCAGATGACAGGGATAATCCTCCCGTCTTACTCTAGAGGTGGCATAGAAATTCATTAGAACAGGTGCCAGAGCTTGATAACTGGCCAGCCTTCGTGCCTGTATTTGACGTTATCCTGAGATGTACTAGTTTTAGGCATGTGGCTGTGTTCAGTAGTATACTGTATGTGCAGCACTCCAGAGCAATTAAGTGTTAGGTAATGAAATGTTATGCATCGTTATGTTATATATTGTGCACCCACCATAGTTGTGTATGGATTGCAAACCCAGGGTTAATGACTACAGGAAGCAAGGATCTGCCCCTAGCTCGGTTAGAGTGTGTCATGAGTCAGCAAAAGAGGAAAGAGGAAGCAACTCCACAGAACTGGACTAAAGCTACAGAGACTCACCAAAGAGAGAAAGAGACAAGAAAGGTTCAGAAACCTGTATGGCTGAGCACTGGAGTCAGGAAACTGCAGCCGAGGGCAATACAGACTTTACTGCTGTGGAGGGATTACAGTTAAGTCACCGTACACACTTAAGGTGTGGCCTATAGATAATTTAGCCTGTATTCCTACATGCGCATTGCACTTAGCAAACTAGAAACGAAAGAGAGCCACAACTCCAATCTGCACTGTGAACAGTTGGAACTGTGTTTTGTAATAGATGGCTGTACTACAACTCCCAGTTATGCATTACAGTAAAGGAATACGCTTATTCTTCTATCTCTGACCTGGTTTCATGACCCCCTACAACATAGACTGGCCATTGCACTCTACATGCCCAGCATTGGACCCATATAAAAATGTTACATTAGGGGCACCCCAACTACTATCAGGCAGGAGCCAGCCCCAGAACCAGAGTGAGTCCCTGGGGAAGAAAAGGTGTGTCCTCCTTTCACAGCACAGCCCTAGAGAGCATTGGAGTGAAAAAAGCCACTGTAATTGACTGTAGGCCAGAGCCACTACCACTCCCATCCTCTGCTCCAGCTTCTCCCGGGTCGCTGCATATGAGACAGTATAAGCCATGGACTACAGACTGATATGATGTAACTGTTGTTTTCATAGCAAATGGTCCGAGTGCTGTTCTATGTCAGGACTTGACAGCGCATTTCATGCCCCAGTGACGACCACAACTGAATGAGGGAAGGAGAACTCTTACTAAACATACAAGTATTTCTGTGTCTTGCTCCTCGTTGAATTGTTGACACAGTTCTTTTGATGCTTAAAGGCTATGCCCACCTTTCAAGCCATTTTGTATGAAGCCAAAATTAAGAAATCGTCCGACTTTGCAAATAATCTTGAGTTAAAATATCATATCTTTTTGTGTATACAGTTCCTATGCAAATCTATGTACCCTAGGTTTATGTAAGTCTTACGTGTAGCTGGATCCTGTAGCCACGTACTACTGCTAATATAGTAGACCTCTGTGGTCACAGTACATTAGTATTTATATACAGCAGGTTATACTGTCAATCCCTCTTCATAAGCAGTTTTCTAAGATGTAGCTTCATCCAATAAAGTGTTTTCCCCAGACTTATATATTGATTGCCTATCCTCAGTATAGGTAATGAATATCATATCGGTGGGGGTCTGACACCTGACACCTCCGTGATCAGGTCTTTCAGGCAGCTGGCAGCGCCAAAAACTATGCTAGTGGATGGAACCAGAAGCTGAAGGCTACGTCCACTGTGTCTACCATCCAGTGGGAGCTAAACTACAGTACACCAGCACCAGAAACTGCACAGTGGACGGAACCTTTCATCTTCTCTATAGTTTCTGACACCAATGGCTGGTAGTGGTGCCAATTGTCGTATCCCCACCAATGTGATATTCATAGTTGCCAACAGTACCGAATTTGGCGGGACTGTCCCTGATTTTCAGAGACAGTCCCGGCAAATTTGCTCTGTCCTGCTCCCAAAATGGGCAGGTGTCACGCTCTGGTGTGGAGGGAATAGCCACACCGAGCGTACGAGGGAAAGGAAAAGACCAAAACCAGGGAAACGGTCACCTACTGCAGGGAACCCTGAAACTAGGCCCTGACTGACTACCAGTATGAACAAGCCTTAGTTGTAGGAGAGTTCATACACAGGAACCTAAATATCAATTCACCCTAAAGAACCCTGCAGCTAGTGACACAGGAAAGAGTCAACCCGTTCCTCCAAGAGTAAGGACGAACAGGAGACTCCAGAAAGAAAACCACAAAAGGCAAAATGTAACTTATCTTAAAGCAGATGTCGCAGCAACCGGATCTCAGCCGAGATCCACACCACACACTACAACGTAGGCAGAAAGTATAAACCGCAGTGAATACTGGGAAATGAAGGAATAAATAGAGGAGAGAAAATTACCACACCTACAACAGCTGAGGGGAAGGGGTGTGGTAACCAGAAACCAAACCAAGGGGAAAACATGTCAAATTATGTCACTTTTGAAAGTCGGGCAGAACGTCTGATACCAGACGCAAGCCCACTCGTGACAGCAGGGCTAAAAAAAACCTGGCAATAAGTGGGTGTTTCAGGTTGGATCTGGGGTGTTCCCGGGCGGTGCTTATATGCCATGATTTTACCAACTCAAACATCACTAAGTATGAATATTGATGACCTATCCAGAGAAAAGTTCCAGAAAAACCCTTGAAGTTGCCAATTCATGTACATTAGCTGTTGGCTGAACGTTGGGGTTGAAAAGGAGCTCCTCATACACATTAGAATGTCGTCCAATGTGTATGGAAGTCTTTCACCTGAACAGTAATATTAAAGTAAGAGATGGAAAAATGGGCCTATAGGATAATCGGAGAGAGCATGTTTCACAGAAAAGCCCCTGAGCTCTGAACTTTCAGGTCCACAAGCAGAAGTAATGCTTATATCAGCCAAGACATCATAGAGAAACCCTAACTTTTCCAGTTATACAGACAGAGAAGTAGCCAAAGAATCAAAGGTTTATCATTCTATCATTCTTGTTATTGGTGAAGGTCCCAGAGGTCAGTTGCCTACTGATCATCATGAATGAGAATACCCACTTAGACTCTTGCACCAGGCATCCAGTAACCAAAAATGTAAGTGGTTTGTAGCCTGGAGAAAATTGCTTCTTCTCCTACTGATGCAAACTGACACCATAGATAGTACCATACAAGTAAACATGGCAGAGGGAGGTCTTACCGCTCTTCTAGACATAGCATCTGGATACAAAATCACATGTAGGTGTTATCCGATGGAAAACACGGACAAAATTTCCTACTAGTGTGCAAAAATGACCAGTTCTACAAGAAGGCAAGTCTGTAAAAGTGATGCCATCTCCTCTCCTGACATTCCTGTCTCAGTAACTTCTTGTATTCCTCATGTAATAAGTATCCTGGAGCATCTATTCTTATGACTCTAGGATGTGCCATTACTTTATTATTCCTGCTGGAAGTTCTGAATGAATTGCTAGCAGTTTTCAATGAACATCCATGCAGAGTCTGACACTGACAGCACAGGTTGAATAGTGTCAGACTGAGCAGGGAAACCCCCTCAACTGGTCACCCCCAGCTAGATCTTCATTGCACTCTACTAGCAGTTAATTCATAAATTCTAGCAGGTATGGTAAACGAATGGCACAGCATCATCTCTTAAAGAAGAACTCCCGCAAAAAAATGTATGCCATGTCCTGCTAGAAATGTACATGATGTAATCTGTAGTGAATGTCATTTTCTTACCAGTGGCTGTATTTATGAGTTATATCTCCCTGATCTTTCTCATTTGTGTCATGTGACCAGCAATCAGACTCACCAACTCACACAGCATCTTATGTGTAGACAGGAAGTCTATTTCTCTATGCAGTCCTATGGGAGCCTCACTTTCAGTCTCATAGGAATGAATAGAGAAGTAACTGGCTTCATGTCCTGCGTCAGTTGGAGGTCAGGGAGTTGGTCACATGACACAGCTATAATTAAAAGAGAGGGGATAGCTCACAAATACAGTCTCTGATAAGAAGATTGCATTCACTACAGATTACATCATGCACTTTTCTAACAGGTCAGAGAATACATTTTTTTGCGGGAGTTCTTCTTTAAGAATAGATGCTCCAGAATTATTACATACAGGAAATCACTAAAACAGTCCAAGTCAGGAGACGTTACAGGTTCTTTTTACGTTCTCCATGAATGTTAGTTTTGGACTATATAGTCAGGAGTTCGGGTGCATAGTTTCCAGGATTCTGAAAAGATGTGTCTTTCCTTACCTTTCCTCTTGGTTTGCTATATCCTAAAATGAGCAATGTGAGATGACCAGTTTTGAGAAAAAGAAAAATTATGAGTTACTATGAATGGCCAATACTTTAAGAAGAAAAGGTTTTTCTTTTAAAACTGGTCATCCCATGCCACTGATCTTGGGATATGTCGAGCCAAGGAGAAAGGACACCTCTGTACCTGCTGGATAAGATGAGGTGGGAAGAGGTCTAGTGTTGATCTTTCTCATCAGTCTTGGAGAACATCATAGTAAGTACATTGTGAATCAAGTAAGTATTGAAAAGTATTGAAGAAGACTTAGCCCACCGACCACTCTATGATTTAGGTTAGGACCAGCACCTGGAAGGGGATTTGAGAATAATTTAGCTAAAAGGCATGCTCTCCTTTAAAGTATGACCGTAATATGACCTCAGTAGTTGAAAATTGTATAATTTTACCTTAATTTCCTATAAAATTGTAAATGGAAACCACTCAAACCAGACATAACTTGCCACATCAATATTCCCTCCTCACAGGCCACAGTAAGTAGTCTGTTTTGGAGGAACGCTCTCATTTCCGCTATTAATAACTAGTATATTGCGCTTAAAATAAAACTGTCCCATAATCAAAACAGTGGTTAAGAGGTGACAGATATGTCTCAGAATGACCGCTGGATGAACCTAGTTTAGTTGCCAGCAAGCTGTGGAACTGGCCAAAAAAACAAAAAATCTAAATAGGACGTTTGTTGGTTAATGAGCTTAATATCTCAAATCTCCATAAGGTTGTTGGGTCATCCATGTGTCAATTCTCTTAAAGGGACACTTACATTAATAATATTAAAAATAATTTTTTATATATGGGCATATTTTATGCAATTTTTTTTTCTAATAAAAAAGGGGGATGTGCAGTACTCCAGAATGGTATGACTGCAAAAGGTTAATTGTTGTAATGTTAAATTGTTAAGTAAAATGTTTTGAATTAATCTATTTGTATGCCCAACAGCATTCTAAGGATAAGTCAGGGTTAACACCTTGACTAAACCTCTATAGGTTGCCAGGAGATGGGCCTGGGTCTGCCCACCAGTTAGAGTAGAGTCTAGTGCTAGCTGGGGAAGGGAAAACCTACATGTGCTCACACACCAGAACTAGGCTGTAGCTCAGATAATATTCACCTCTGAGACTGAGACTTCTACAGCTAAAGAAAAATTGTCACAATAAGGTGCTCCCAAGAGAGAAGAATGTCCAGAATCTGCAAGGCCATGAACTGGAGTCAGTCAGCAAAGGTGCTGTGCTTGTTTATGGCAGAAAGGGACTTTGCTGCTGTTCGAGGAAACATTGCTAACACACCCTTCTATGTTATGAGATGGTTTGGCCAGATGTAACTTAATTCTGTACCCCTCAGCCAGGGAATTACAGAGACATCTACTAAGAACCTCTGAATGACGTAGGATCTGCAGAGAGAGACTTTAGAAAGACAGAGAGCAGGAATATTATAACACTCATCATTGCTGATATCCATACATTGCTATTTGGGAGGAATTGCACAGTAATCTGCTTGGAACTGTGCCTTGGTACTGCAATTTAGTAAAGAGAGATACTTATTAATTTATATAAAGCGACCTCGTTACTGAGTTCTCCATCATCTGCTGGCCACTTAATCCTCACTCCTGTCTTGTACCCTGCCAAAACACTTTACATCAAGGGCACCCCAATCACAACCTGACAGGAACAGGGTGTTCCCTGAGGGAAGAAAGGGTGCGTGGCCCCAGGGAGAGCCAAAGATGGGGAAATTACCACTGTGGGTACTACTACCACCCTTAGGATTGAAACAACCACTCCAATCATTCTCTCCTGAGTGGTCTCCCACAGATGAATTATGGATATATATTTTTGAAGCCTATCCATGTAACCTAGTGTCTGTCCTGACTCTCTGTCTGGACCTTTAGCATGACAGAGAGTCTCACTTAAAGGGGTTGTCCCACGAAAAATATTCTACAGTTTTCAAACCAGCCCCTGGATCAGAATACTTTTGTAATTGCATGTAATTACAAATTTTGTATAACTACTGAGTTATTCAATAAAATGTATCTGTATAGGACCACTTAATTTCTTATTTCTTTGACCTATACAGTGAGCAGGCCGCACATGCTCAGTTTCAACTTTTAACTGCCTCCTGAGCTGTGATAGGGAGAGCTGAGACACACCCCCTGAGCTGTGATAGGGAGAGCTGAGACACACCCCCTGAGCTGTGATAGGGAGAGCTGAGACACACCCCCTGAGCTGTGATAGAGAGATGATGGACACGTCCCCTTAGCTGCAGCAGAAAAGACACTCCCCTTGAGCTGTCAGCTTGATATAAATCTAGCAGAGCAATGAATGTGGAGATCTCAGGATCCATGTGAGGTACAGGGCTGGTTCTAGGTTTATTAAAAAGAGGTTGTCATGTACTGTATGATGTTTGATTTTCATTTTTTACATTATTCGTGGGATAACCCCTTTAACACTCTTTCACAGTTTGTCAGACCATCAGTCAGACCAGGGAGGAGTGAGGGGTGGTGACTGAATTGGAGTACCACACCTCTCCTATACTCTCCATGTAGTATAGTTGGTGAGGGTTATACTAATCCTCGTTTAGCATATTTATCTAGTAAATCTATTTTTCCCTTCCCTGTGTAGCAGTCAAAAACTGAGATTACTTTGCCCTCCCATTGAGAACTTTTATCTCTCTGAGATTACTGCAAAGGACAATATTCTCTATTTATTATAAATTTTTTTTAAAAACTGCCAAAAATTCAAAAATCTTTTAATGAATATTGAGATTAAAAAATACTCATGGAAGTGTTCCTTTTCCAGTTTCTAGTTTGGACTTCAGTTCAGAGATCATTGGAAACATATCCAGAAATGTTAACTATTGGTAATAAAATTTTGACTGAGAAATGAGACTGATGTGGAATCAACCCATAGTACCCCAAATTTTTAAGGTATGATTATATCAGTTTATGCAAATTAGCTCTCTTCTACAAGGAAGAAACCTGACTCTCTAGTGCCACCTATAGGTAGCTCCCCTGTAAGTCAATGTCTAGCCCATTAAAGAGCTTTGAAACATGACTGTGTATTTTAGCCAAACCAAAAGGAAGAGACCATCTGTAGATGGCTGTTTGGGGGTTCTCACCCCTCATCAGTACACAGCATGGTACTACATGGCCGACTGTGTCTTCAAAAGGAGAAAAAGTACCTGCCAAAAGCTACATCAAATTAGAAACAAGTAAAAGCTTGGAAGGCTTCTTTTTGTGGCCGGGTAGTAGGAGTTAATCAGAGAGGTCATAAGCAGGGCATGTTTTTCACTAAAGAAGAGTCTTATATCGTCTGAGTTCCCAAACCGGATGGATTCAGAAATAAGCCCCTTGGCTGACATCACACACGTAGGCGTCAAAACTGTACTGAGACATCACATCACTTGAAGAACAAGCCAACTCTGATATGAGCCGGGGCAAACAATGGGACTGTCGACCCCTGGTCTAATTTAAGCTTCTTTATCAGTAGAACAACTTTTGTGGAAGGCCAATCTTATCCGATGTCAATGTGCTGCCGTGTGGCACCGGCTCAAAAAGGGTTATCTGGCTTTAATAGGTCTTGCAAAGTGTAATTTGGATGTAAGAGGAAGATATGAGTTGATAAAGGGCTTCCGTATTTTTGACGGTATCTAGCTAGGGTCTTAAGCTTTGGAATGTACACCGTGGCCTCGTACAGTTCTGTGCTATAGGGCTGCAAACTTTTTCCTTTATTTCCTTATGTCTGGAGAGAGGGTCCGGTTTTCAGAAAATGGAGCCCTGGGCAGCAAGTAATGTAGGATGCCCCATGCTTACCTATTTTGCCAGGCCATATAATATAATACCACCATATTATAGTACCAACATAATAATGCCATACATAGCCCACTACAATCTAGTGCCCGAATATAGTAATATAAAGTATTTAAATAGATCCTTAGAGAGCTCACATAATAAAGCCATCTGTTTTCTGTATACTACTTCAACTAAGTTCTCAAATAATACCACCAAACACTGTTGCCACTGGGTAATATTAGTTTGCTCCTAGGGTGCCCATAGGAAATAGGGGTCCTGCATAGGCACTGACTCCGAAAGTGGATTTTGTTTAGGTGTGATGTCTTTTCTTGTCTTATTTACCTTCTACTTGGCTTCATTTTCGTTTTTTTGTTCTCCACCTGGTTCCTTTGATGGTCAGCGACTACTATACCGACACATGCAGGGAACCCCTAGCAGTGGAGTTCAGCTCTATACTTAAAGGAGTTGTGTGGCCTAGAAGCCGACAACCCAAGTGGTCCGAAGGTGTGCCCCACTAAAAAATAAAACAAAAAAAAAAATTGACCACAGTCCTTCTGTTCAAGAGCTGCTGTCCCATTCCTGTTTTGTTTCCAGTCCCGGCTTGGTCCCGTGAGTGCTGCAGTCAATCACCGTCCTCAACAATCAAGTCAATAGCAGTAATGCGCCATTCAAGAATGTGTGACTACTGAGGCCAGTGATTATTTATTAATGGGCCCACCATCAAAACAACAGGGTTGTTGGTTTCTAGGCTGACCCCATCAAAAGTTGAAGACCTGAGGGTTCTAAAGACTCTCCTCACCTGAGTGGCCTGTCTCAAGTCCACTCGTGAAAGCACTATTAAAGCAGGCAAGCTAGTCATAATGTCTTTACACCACTATGACAACCATCTTGGACATTCATGTGGGCCAGTAAGACATTCAAGCCTCATGCAACCTCAATTACAGGTGATGTCCCTCAAAAATCGTATATGAATTAAAAGATTTTTTGAACTAGGATAGGCTACAATTGTTTTATCAGTGGGTTTCCAACCTTCAGGATCTCCAATGATCATCAGAAGGCTTGGACCATGTTGTTTATCTAGATGTATTGTCTCGTCCATACTTGTGGGGCTCAGACACACCTATGGGTAAAGCTTCCTCGTCATAAAACTTCAGAAATAGTTGGTAAATCCTAAGTGTTGTAAATATTGAGTAAGATGCATTGTGCATAGTCCTTCTTCTCATATATTCCTATTCTTGGAGACATGTTTAACTTTGACTCTGAGCTTATATATTGTGTTTCAGGATTAGTGGCTCTTTCCCTGTATTTTTCAAATTAGTCGTACAAATGAAATAAATGCCCCGAATGAGATATTTTTCTTCTAACCTCTCAGCAAAATATGTCCAATGATAACAATGGCACCCGGCCTATAGCCCAGACATTTTTAACTTGTAAGGAATAATATCCGACTATGCTGCCCATGATGGAAGCAGCTTCCCCTTGATTTTGTCCAAAATGAACTTCAAAAAGAAGAAAAAAAAACAAAAGAACAAAAGTACAAAGGAGAAAATGAACAAAACAGGAAGCTGGGAAAAGTCAGGTTATGTGAGCGGGTGAAATATATGGGGTATGCACGCAAAAAAGACATATCTGGGGACTTATAATGGCACACATTGAGCTATGGGAAACAATCACTTCTCCGTTGAGTTGCGTTGACATACCGCCCACTGTTTTCAATGCTCATCAGCTTAAACTAACGAATTGTTCATCGTAGTGTGAAGGGAATGGGGCAATTAAATTCTCTTTAGACTCTATGAGGTGTGTCATGCTGGGTGTGGAGCCTGTAAAGGTTTGAGAGATTTTCAGCTCTTGGGCCTGGTCCAACAAATCGGTTCCCAACTGAAAAAGCTTGTCTCAAAAGCCAGCTTAAGGTAGTCTTAGATGTTGTATCCTGTTGTCCAGACTTCACAGTTCTCTTTCATGAAGGTAAATCAGTCATTGCAGGTTGTCACCTTTGGTCTCTGCTTGGTTGGCAGTAAAAGACCTCAAAGGTAACCACCACCATTGTCATCTACAAAGACCCTCTAACAGCAATGGATGAATGGTCCATTATTTCTCTGTACCTGGAGATGAAATATATACTGTTTTGATCATACATTGTTCCTGTATGCTTCTTCTATCTTGAAACGCCTTGGTTCTTCCAAGGTCAGCCATCTCAAAATGCTAAGCTTTTAAAAGACAAACTTATACCTCATTCACACGTCAGTGTTCTGGTCAGTGATTTCCATCAGTGATTTTGAGCCAAAATCAGGTGTGACTCTAAACACAGAAGAGGTGCTGATCTTTCCCCTAGAGCGCTTGTACACAACCATATGAGCTCCAAGACATACGGTCCGTGAGCGGGCCATGTGTCCTGGAGCGGCATAGATTAGGCATAGACTATGAGTGCGGGACAATAGTCCCGCCGGCGGCCCGACATGCACAGCATCATAATAATATATGATGCTTTGCGCTCCAGTGCCCGCGATCTATGCCGCTCCGGGACGTATGGCCCGCTCACAGACCATATGTTTCGGAGCGCATACGGTCGTGTGCAAGGGCCCATATACCTTATTTCTGCAGGGGTTTTGGTTTTGGCTCACAATCACTGATGGAAATCACTGACCAAAACACTGATGTGTGAATGAGGCTTTAGTTTCTCACGTTTCTGGACTGTTATGGCCAGATGTCCAACCTATGACTGTATAATACAGCTGGCATAGCTCCTGAGCCATCACAGTGCTGTACATGCTCTATACATACTGTGTTCTACCTGCAGTGCAGTACATGTACTGCACGGTGTGGGAAGAAGTTAAAAAAAATAAAAAAGTAGGCTGGTACTGATTTCCAAATGGAGGCTAAAAATTCACTCTCTTGGCTTTTGTTGGGTTAATGGAGGCCTATGGCTATGCTCAGGGTATAGGGCATAGGTAAATCTGAAGCAAGTGTAGTGCCCTGGAGGAAGGTTGCTTTGGACTATGAACATTTGTGGACATTTGTCCTTATTGCTACTACGCAAAGCCATCAACTCACTACTTTAGTGTTTAGGGTTAACTTGCACTATGATTTATGCTGTTGTTTACACTTATACAGTTATTGCACTTTATCCGCACTGCAATGGTTAATGCTCTAACAGATAATACTGAGAGACTTTGGGATTTTCTATCTGTGCACTGAGAAGTTAGAAATCTTCCACAGTTACTATTAGGGACTATGCAAAGGTTTGGAGGGAAAAAACAGACACACTGACCTTTTGACTGTCTGGTTTAGTTCTGTTGTTGATGTCTAAAGACTTGTTTATGTCTGGAAAAACTGCTTAGTTATTCCCATGGACCTGTATTAAAACTCCATACAAGCCTATGACAGACTGGAGTTGCAACATTGTTTCTGTTTAGGCTGGATTCTCCTCTTCTCCTCTACCACTAGAAGGTTCTGCATATAAGAAGAGCAATTAGAGTCCGTAGTTGTCTGCACATAGAGACCAGTGTTTAGTAGAAAAGACTCTGCCTGACTGCACAAATAACCAGAAGAAGATACCGATAAGGGCATAATCTGTCACAAGCCCTGGGCCATCAGACCCATGACAAGAGGGCCAGCCGGACAACTGAGTCACGGACCAAGGGCCACAGCCTTTTAGCCATGGTACCAGCCTTGTGACAAAGAACGAAAAAGGGACATTCATGACAATCCTTCTTCTGCCAGGAGAAGCCAGCTCAGTGCCTTGCCTGTATTGTGTTGCACTTGAGTTCCTCCAGTAAAGAAGCACACTGGTTTACTGCACACTGACTCTCTGGACTTATTTCCCAATGGGGTTGGATTTCAACATGATTGATCCTGTTCCTGCAGGATGTAAGCCGCTGCTCAAAACCACATAAGAAGACACTAGTCTTATGAATGGCACAGAGTAAATGGGGGCTCTGTTACAGTTTTTGCTTTGGGGCCTGGTAGCATCAGGACTGTAAAAGAGTATTACAAATGTGCAAGTCTGTAAAATTCTGGATGACAACTACTTTGCTAATACGGTTTCCAGAAATTGACTTACTAAATGGCTGTTATCAGAACCCGGTGCAGGATATAAGGTTATTACTCTCCCACAGCTCTTTATGATAACCCTCACGCATTTCACGGTCGCATCTCAAGGTTATCGTACATCCCAGGGAGGGCCCAGCGAGCACAAACAAACAATCCGCTCTAAGGAACATGTGTCCGTGTGGTTAATATTAGCACCTCATTGCCAGCGGAAACATCCTGACTCCACCACAGAGGAAACCGGATTGCATAAGTCAGGGAGACCCAAGAAAAGAAGTATTTTTGAGTAAACTCAGCAATATATGACTGGGACACTTTTTCCATTTGCATGCATTCTGCGGCTGGCGACTAAAGATACACCCATACCTCCCAACTTTAGAAAATTGCAAATTGCAATTTTTTTTATACTAGGCCACACCTTTAATCTGCCCAAAGCGTAACTATACATACCCTAAAGTTCCCTTAATGCCCCCACATAGTAATTATTTCCCCCTTTCCCTATTTCCCCCACACTGTAGTAATGCCCACATGGCAACCCTTCACAGAAGTCATCCCCATGTTTGCACTTCACAGTAGAAATGCCTACATTGTGCCTGTAACAATAGTAATGCTCATATGCCTCCCCTTCACACTAGTAATGCTCACATTGTGCCCCCTTCACCGTAGTTATGGCCAGATATGTGTTCCTTTCACAGTTGCTATGCCCCCTCACAACAGTTGTGCCCAGATTTGCCCCCTCACAGTAGTTATGCCCATATATGTGCCCCCTCACAGTAGTTATGCCAAGATATGTGTGCCCTCACAGTAGTTATGCCCAGATATGTGGCCCCTCACAATAGTTATGCCCAGACATGTGCCCACTCACAGTAGTTATGCCCAGATATGTGCCCACTCACAGTAGTTATGCCCAGATATGTGCCCCCTCACAATAGTTATGCCCAGGTATGTGCCTCCTCACAGTAGTTATGCCAATATATGTCCCCCCTCACAATAGTTAGTACCTCCTCACAGTAGTTATACCCAGGTATGTGCCCCCTCACAATAGTTATGCCAAGATGTGCCCCCTCACAGTAGTTATGCCCAGGTATGTGCCCCCTTTATGTGGCTGTGCCTGATATTGCAATGTGGAGAAGCTGCAGTTCCTGGCACATCCACAACAGTGAGTAGGGCACTGTGGCTGGATGAACAATGAATGGGACATGAAGCTTGGTGACTCGCTGAGGTTACTTCATTCAGCTGATCACCATCACTATTAAAGCCATGGAAAACTACTTTAAATGGGTTATCCAGGCCCCCTATAATACACGGACCCGCGATACTGACAACGCCAGTTTCCTTCCGAAATGCTACACGCCAGTCTTCCCCTGTGTGCAGATAACAACATCCATCGACTGGAGGGTGCAGGCAATAGCAGGACCTTGTGGGGGTGGGGGAGCGGTTGTTCAGTGTTGGATAACCCCTTTAAGGAGAAACCTGTCCCATTGTTTGTAAATATCCATATCAGAGTCTTTCTGGTAAATCGTTTTTCTGCTGCGTTATGTAATGACTATGTGTTTGGACTGTTCCTTAGCAACGAAGAAAATGGCTCGCCGGTGACAACCCTCACGCTCCTTGAAAGTGCTGGTAGTTTGTACCTATACCATGGATGAAATTGTGGATTTCTGGATGAAGAGTTTGTTATTATTTCTGTGATTGTACAGACGTGGGAGGCGTCCACACTCGTTACTTTTCTGCCTTAGTCAAATATTCTTCTGAAAGGTCCTAGATGTAAAAAGAGTCATTTTCCATTTTAGTTTCATTGCCAGTGTTCATAGGAGGTCGGCATAGCACGTACGTTTCTCCGCAGGGACATTCTTTAGGTATGGTAATGAGCAGCGATGGTTAAACCTCAGTAACATTTGCGGTCAGCCTCCAGCCAAATTACATGGAAGTACATTATCCCTGAGGCCAGATCTTCAGCCTTGGATTGTTCTAGACGTGTAATGACATAACAGCTCTTCTTTTCCGTGCACAGATGCGTTGGCAGAATCTCTATGGAGAGCGGAAGATTCATGAAGAGCACTTACTCCTGTAAACATCTGAGAAGGGACATCGGGGAGATACTGAAAAGTGGTTTATTAAGTGTCAAGATGCCTTCAGTGTGTCATTCAAAACCGCTTCTCGTATGACCCGCCCATTTATAAAGGGTTCACCTCTTACCTATGCCATATGAATCACAAGTAGTGCATATGACCCCCTTCATCATACCCCCGAAAAAAGACGTATACTAGGCTGGACACCCTCATCTAATACTTAAACAGATTCCTCAAGGCCAGACCACCTTAACTAAAACAGACTCGAGAATAAATATAGAACCCAGACCAAACCCCCGGAACTGATACAGACTAAAACTATTGCAGCCCTCAGACCAGACCTTACAAACTAAATACAGACTCCAACAAATATAAGAGACCTGTACCAGAATCCCCTATATAAATACAGAACAGACACCCTAAATTAAGACAGACCCCAGACCTCACCCCCTAAACTAGTCCGGACCCCAAACCAGACTCTCTGAACAAATACAGACTAAAGACTCCCTAAACTCAGACCTCAGACTAGACCACCTAAATACAGACCCATTTTCCCCTAATGTAATAAAAACCCCAGACCATTTCCTCCGTACAAATACAACCCCAAGGCCAGACCCCCTAAATAAATATAGAACCTAGACCAAACACCCTAAAATTATACAGACTAGAACTATTACAGCCCTCAGACCAGACCTTAGAAACGAATACAGACTCCCACAAATATGAGAGACCTGTACCAGAACTCCCTATATAAATAAAGAACAGACACCCTAAATTAAGACAGACCCCAGAACTCACCCCCTAAACTAGTCCTGACTTCAGACCAGACTGTCTAAACAA
This sequence comes from Rhinella marina, assembly GCA_900303285.1. Lineage (NCBI taxonomy): Eukaryota > Metazoa > Chordata > Amphibia > Anura > Bufonidae > Rhinella > Rhinella marina. Next base: position 331,080 of record ONZH01000786.1, on the reverse strand, counting down.
ATACAGACTAAAGACTCCCTAAACTCAGACCTCAGATTAGACCATCTAAATACAGACCCATTCCCCTAATCTAATAAAGACCTCAGACCATTCCCTCCGTACAAATATAGCCCCAAGGCCAGACCCCTAAATAAATTTAGACCCAGATGGCAATTCCTTAAAAACACCAGACCCAGATCTGACCCTGTAAATAACTCCAGACAAATACGGACCCCAGTTAATTTGTATGGTGGTAAAGCCTATCCCTGTGGGAGGTTAGAGGCCCTCCATCTCCCTGATGGAGTTCCATTTTAACCTGTAGTGACTCTCCAGGCTGGATATTGTATGCAGCTGGAGATGAATTTCTTACAAACCATCATATTATAACAGTACAGACAGTTATAAATAGGACAGGACTCTTGGCGCTTTGTGCTATTAGAATAGCGGTATGGCCATATAAAGAAGCAATACCACTTAAAGGATCACTACATAATTGCTTTATAAAATCAGACTTTGTGGAAAATCACTGGAAACTGCAGGGAAACATCCCATAGACATCTGCTATGAAAACATGAACAGGGAGGACAGAAATAGTAGCATTGTAATATTATGTGTCAGTCCTATGGCAATGGCGGCAGAATATACTAAAACAACACCTACAGATTTAGTGGGTGACTCTATTGACCGTCTTAAAAGCAAGGTGAGTCTTAACAACCATTGTGTACATCTCAAATTAAAAATGAGGCATATTTCTTTGGAAAAAATTTCCTTTTTTTGTATCTTTAGTTTCTACGCAAACCTATTTGTTTCCATGGTAACAGACTGCAAACAAACACTTTGTAGTCATATTGATTTCCTATTAACCCCTTATTCATCTGAACTTAAATCTGGTAGGTCAGCAGGAAGTAGTGGACAGATGGAAGTAGTCTGTCACCATGGAAACACATAGGTGTGCACAGGAACTGTTGACACAAAATGATAGGCTATATTTAAATTACTCTTTTGTATATGTACAGCGGTAGTCCGATTTTTAAAGATGAGGCCGACTGTAGAGCGCGGCAGATGCCATAACCTAATGTTTTGTACAGCACAAGGAACGGGGCTAATGTCTGCGATCGGCGATAATGCTGATCACAGCCATTTTACCCCTCAGATGCCATTTGACCACCGCATCTGGGAGCACTATAACCAGGAGCCGCGCATTTCCTGGCCAAGGCTGCCTTCACCTGGCTAAGATTGGGAAAGGTGTCCCATACTAGTAATAGGCCTAAGCCTGTAAAAGGCTTTCAGGTTGATTACCAGTATATTCCAATGCAGGCCTGCAGATGGCAGCACTGCAATGGAACATACTGAATCCTGTATTCTGTAATGCATGGATATTCATTACAGCATACAAGTGGCAATCTAATGATGGTTTGTTATAGTCATCTAGGGCGACTATAGAAAAGTTAAAAATAAGTTCAAATCACCCACCTTTCCCCGAATAATAAAATGAGCATGTTGCCGCATCTGAAAACGCCTGTACTATCAGAATATAAATATATTTATCCCATACAATGAATGGTGTAACCGAAAAAAAATAAAAATGGCTGATTCTCAATTTTTTTGCCACTTTACCGCCTAAAAAAGTTGAATAAAAAGTGATCAAAAAGTCTTACACAAAATAGTATCAATAAAAAACACAGATCGTCCCACAAAAAAAATGAGCCCTCAAACAGCTTTGTAGACATAACTATAAAAAAAAAGCTATGGGGGTCAGAATATCGTGATGAAAAGAAAGAAAAAACATTTTTTTCATAGATTTTTATTTTTTTAATATTAAAACACAAGAAAAACGTTGCTGTAAAAACAAAACTCTAAACTGGCGGAATTGCAGGTTTTTTTTCCAAATTCACCCCATTTGGAATTTTTCCCAGCTTCCCACTACAGTGTATGCAATATAAATGGTGCTATTAAAAAGCTACAACCTGTTCCACAAAAAACAAGCCCTTATATGGGATCGGAAAAATAAAATGGTTAAGGCCCGGGAAGGCAGGGAGTGAAAAACAAAAACGCAAAAATAGAAAATCGCATGGTTATGAAGGGGCTAAAGCATGCGTTGGGAGGATAAAAACATTAGTTGCAAGGTGGACATTCACTTTTACGTAATTGAGGTGGAGTCTTAAGCTGGTCACACACTTCAGAAAGCTGTAGCTCTGTGTTTCATGATCCCTCCATAGACATGCACGCTCAATGCAGAGTGTGCATGTGTTCTGATGGGGAGAGGGGAGCTATGTTGGCCTTACACATAAGACAGTTGTCGGCCAAGCTTTCTCTCCGGATCCACCAATGCATATGTAGTGAATGGAGAGGGATGAGAAAGCCACTTATGGATTTCTGGCAGCGGGCAATTTATTTCAGGGTGCCCGATCCTTATCTCCCCTAGCATTGGTAATGATTAACCAAACCTGCCCACATCTAATGTGTATGGATTGGTATGGTATGGTCAGCTTTAGCTTCTGTAGACATCTCCAGAAGTGACTTTTCTCCCCTGATTGGACATGTTGAGATCTAACATGAGGGAGAGTCAGAAGGCCTCCATACACATTAGATGATCATGCTCAATTTAGTGGCTTTGACCAGTGGTGTACATAGAAACGTAAGGGCCCCATAGCAAGGGTCAAACCAGGCCCCCCACATAGGACAGAAGGGTTTCTGCCTAAAACATTTTCAATGACTCTTGGGCCATTTTTCCACTGCCTCATTTGCTAAAAGTTGTTCCTTTAGAGGGTAGAGTCCTGACCAAGTTTTCACCTCCAGGAGAAGAGGGAATGATCCCAACTGGGCCCCCTCTTGCCCTGGGCTCTATAGCAGTCGCTTGGTCTGCCGCTATGGTAGTTATGCCTCTGGCTTTGACCATCAGTAGTGTAATATGTATGGCTGGTTTCAGTGATCTCCTTCAAAATGGTCATCTCACCAGCAGGGGTCTTCAAGAAAACAATCCTGCTGGGGGAGGGAAAAGGGTCATAGAGAAGAAACTTTTACTTTTAGCGTGCAGAGGACCAGGGAGCATTGTTCCCAGAGGTCCTCCAGGCACTGACAGGGCTTATTACAGACTATTAGTGAAAGTGCAGTTGTGTCTTGAAGGACCCCTGGCAAGTGCAAATCCCCCACTGGGACATTTTATAGTCATGCACTTGGACAATGAGAACCAGGCAACAGATGTTTCCAGATTGCAGGTTAGGCCTCTCTATATGAATGAACATATTATTGGGATTTACATGGGAAACACTGCAAACATTATATGATGGGTCTGTTCTTCATCAGTCTCACTATGGGGCTATTTATTTTCTACAAACACAAAGCCTAAAATCACTGAGCTTCACACTCTAAAAGGAGCATATATTGTGGTGTCTCCATAGAACATGGATTCTGCCCGCATGGTGTGGACACCCCTAGTAACTTTCCAAAATATTCCTTTGATTAAAGGGGTTGTCCGAGTTATGACAAAAAATATATAGCACTGTAAATCTGATGGGCAGCAATATATAACTAGGTTAAGCAAGTTTTAGGCAAAAAAAATCCATATTTCCTAATTTCCCTGGTTCTCTTCTGGTCTTTGTTTACATGCAATAACAACAATCTCGGCCCCTCCCCCTTCTCCCCCCCTCTCTGCAAAGGCAGTGAATACAAGTGCTGAGTGACATGTCTGCCTGCTGGAATACTCAGCAGCATGTTGTATGTGTAGGACTACAAGTCCCAGCTGTACAATGACACTGCTGATACACACAGGAATTTCTCCCTACCTGTTCTTGTACAATACAATTCCTCTACAGCTCTTGTGCCCAGCATTTGTCTCCTCTCACTGCTGCAGCTACTGTTTGTTATAAAGCCTTGAGCCCTCAGTGTGTTCTGGCTGAAGGGGTTAATGTTTTATCTGAAGGAAACCAGGAAGAAAGCAGATAGCAGGAGCCCGGCAAAGAAAGGGGGCGTGGCCAGTGACGTCTCGTGTACAGACTCTTATCTGAACTCTGAGGCTTGTGAAACGAAACATCACAGAGCAGAGAGATAAAGTGACATCACAGGTCATGTGACCCTCAGTCAACTCTGAGAAACCAGCAGCTTTAGAAACACACAGTATATGGGAAAGTTGTTATACCTGACAAGTTAGAAACATATAAAGAACAAAAAAATAACTTGGACAACCCCTTTAAGGCTCCATTCACACGTCCTGTTTTTCTTTCCTGATTCGATCCTGATCCTGATCTGGATCCATTCATTTCAATGGGTCCTGAAAAAATCAGGATCGAATCAGGAAAGAAAAACAGGACGTGTGAATGGAGCCTGAAGGGGTATTCTGGTAGGTAAAAGTTATCTCCTATTTATCCACAGCCTACTTCTGGGATCCCCACCCATCATGAGAATGGAGGAGGCCCCTGAAACAACTGGAGAGGATGGTCACACGTGCTCACTATTAGAGATGAACGAATCTATTCGCCGCTTCGTAGATTCGATACGAATCTTGGAAATTTTCATCCGGGAAGCGAATCCGAATTTTTTGAGATTCGCTCCATTAGATTCGAAAATTTTCTTAAGGCATTCTACGCATTCACTATGTACTTGTCTGATAAATAGTACACTAATGCTATGTATAACTTACTCTATACACTGTTGCGTACTAATTCAATTAATTAGCAAACTTTTACTGTTTGTTATTCATGCGGCAAAAGCCCGGGAAGAAAGCGGTCACCTGACCTAGTGAGCAGGGCTTGCTCTGATTGGCTCAGGCTCGGTAAGACAGTAACGCATCAGTTGTGCTGCGACTGCTGAGACGAGCAGAAGCACTGTGTGTGAAGTTCTGAGAGACTGAGACCTGTTTTGTTAAAATTGGGGTGTAATTGTTCTGGGAATCCATATTACACATATCAGGGATACTTCAGGGCAAGTGCAGGGCTAGTAATTAATCAGTCAGGGAGAGAGATAGGGAGAGAGACAAAGATCAGCTGCAGGGCCACAGTCAATTGAAAAATGTCTGGAATGGATAAGCAAAAGGGGTCCAATTCCAGCCAGACCTCGAGCTCTAAAAAAAAAGGAGAAGGTGGCACAGGGCAGAAGTGCCAAAGGACCTGTAGCCGGAGCTTCTACTTGTAGTATTCGCAATACTTGGCCAGTGTTCCACCAGGCTAACCCATCAAGGCGCAAAATTGTAGTGGAGGAGAAAGTGGATGAGGTAGTGGAGTGGATGGCACGCTCATCTCAGTCTCAGCCGGATGATCTGCTGTCATCTGCTGATACATTACATGTATCACAATCGCAATTACATTGTGCGCAATCGTTTGACAATAGTACGCTGAGGATTCGTACGCAATTTGTACGCTCATGTGTACGTGTTCACAGAAGTTGCGTACCTTTTAAAACGGAACGTTCGTTATTAGTGTGCGAATGTTCGTAAAATGCCACATAATAACGTATGATTTGTACGCAGATTCGCCGAAGAGATTCGTAGGATATACGAATCTCATGAAAAGTTCGACGAATATTCGTCGAAGCAAATTTTGAATGATTCGCTCATCTCTACTCACTATCTGTGTTTGCAATGTTATTGCATTGTATACAAATACTGCTGGGTGTACTACAACTCCTATTTTGCTGTAGAATAGAGATATTTTTGTTCTTCTACTTCTGGCCTGATTCCTTATACCACAAACTAGTCAAAAATCACCGAAACAGATAAACATCCTGCTTGATATGGTAAATGAAAGTGTGGATGTGTATGGCTACATTTATAAAGAAAAGTCACAGAAAAGAATGCACTAACACAATAGATGAAGACTAAGCCCTCATTCTGATATGATAAAATGAGACTCTCAGCCAATATATTTTGAACAAAACACACCTGTGCCCCCCTACCAGCACCAAGGTAGTCTCAGTCAGACAGGTGCTACTCTAAATCTATCTATGCCATTGGACATCTATATTCGCCTATCCCACAGGCGACCTTGATTACGTGGTACCAGAGGCGTAGCTAGAGGTTCAGCACAGGGGGGCGAAACATACTTGAGTGGGCCCCCCACTTATTGGCTTCCCAAACGCACGTTTCCAACTTCACAGGCACATACTACTAGTTGAGGTTATAATATTGTATTAGAAAGATGACTGTATAAACTGCAAGATCGTCTATGCTGCTAAGTACAGTACAGTAGACTTTCTACATACCCTAGTCTAAATACTCTACCACATAATGCAGTAAATTATAGGATTAATAGGAGTAAAAAACAAGGGGACTCCTATGTTAAAGGAAACGTGTCCCCAGTTTTTACATCACTCCCCTGCCCCCATCAGACCTCAGATCAGCTTAATGTGCCCCCATCAGACCTCAGATCAGCGTATTGTGCCCCATCAGACCTTAGATCAGCGTATTGTGCCCCATCAGACCTCAGATCAGCGTATTGTGCCCCATCAGACCTCAGATCAGCGTATTGTGCCCCATCAGACCTCAGATCAGCGTATTGTGCCCCCATCAGACCTCAGATCAGCTTAATGTGCCCCCATCAGACCTCAGATCAGCGTATTGTGCCCCATCAGACCTTAGATCAGCGTATTGTGCCCCATCAGACCTCAGATCAGCGTATTGTGCCCCATCAGACCTCAGATCAGCGTATTGTGCCCCATCAGACCTCAGATCAGCGTATTGTGCCCCCATCAGACCTCAGATCAGCTTAATGTGCCCCCATCAGACCTCAGATCAGCGTATTGTGCCCATCAGACCTTAGATCAGCGTATTGTGCCCCATCAGACCTCAGATCAGCCGTATTGTGCCCCATCAGACCTCAGATCAGCGTATTGTGCCCCATCAGACCTCAGATCAGCGTATTGTGCCCCCATCAGACCTCAGATCAGCAGAATGTGCCCCCATCAGACCTCAGATCAGCCTACTGTGCCCCCATCAGACCTCAGATCAGCATACTGTGTCCCCATCAGACCTCAGATCAGCGTATTGTGCCCCATCAGACCTCAGATCAGCATATTGTGCTCCCATCAGCAGAATGTGCCCCCATCAGACCTCACATCAGTGTATTGTGCCCCCATCAGACCTCAGATCAGCGTATTGTGCCCCATCAGACCTCAGATCAGCATATTGTGCCCCATCAGACGTCAGATCAGCATATTGTGCCCCCATCAGACCTCAGATCAGCAGAATGTGCCCCCATCAGACCTCAGATCAGCGTATTGTGCCCCCATCAGACCTCAGATCAGCGTATTGTGCCCCCATCAGACCTCAGATCAGCGTATTGTGCCCCCATCAGACCTCAGATTAGCATATTGTGCCCCATCAGACCTCAGATCAGCCTACTGTGCTCCCATCAGACCTCACATCAGCCTACTGTGTCCCCATCAGACCTCAGATCAGCGTATTGTGCCCCATCAGACCTCACATCAGCCTACTGTGCCCCCATCAGACCTCAGATTAGCGTATTGTGCCCCATCAGACCTCAGATCAGCTTAATGTGCCCCCATCAGACCTCAGATCAGCGTACTGTGCCCCCATCAGACCTCAGATCAGCGTACTGTGCCCCCATCAGACCTCAGATCAGCGTATTGTGCCACCATCAGACCTCACATCAGCATATTGTGCCCCATCAAACCTCAGATCTGCATATTGTGCCTCCATCAGACCTCAGATCAGCGTATTGTGCCCCCATCAGACCTCAGATCAGCCTATTGTGCCCCATCAAACCTCAGATCAGCCTATTGTGCCCCCCATTAGACCTCAGATCAGGGTATTGTGCCCCCATCAGACCTCAGATCAGCTTAATGTGCCCCCATCAGACCTCAGATCAGCGTATTGTGCCCCATCAAACCTCAGATCTGCATATTGTGCCCCATCAGACCTCAGATCAGCGTATTGTGCCCCCATCAGACCTCAGATCAGCCTATTGTGCCCCATCAAACCTCAGATCAGCCTATTGTGCCCCCCATCAGACCTCAGATCAGCGTATTGTGCCCCCATCAGACCTCAGATCAGCGTATTGTGCCCCCATCAGACCTCAGATCAGCGTATCGTGCCCCCATCAGACCTCAGATCAGCTTAATGTGCCCCCATCAGACCTCAGATCAGCGTATTGTGCCCCATCAAACCTCAGATCTGCATATTGTGCCCCCATCAGACCTCAGATCAGCGTATTGTGCCCCCATCAGACCTCAGATCATCGTATTGTGCCCCCATCAGACCTCAGATTAGCTTAATGTGCCCCCATCAGACCTCAGATCAGCGTATTGTGCCCCATCAAACCTCAGATCTGCATATTGTGCCCCCCATCAGACCTCAGATCAGCCCACCCAGCCACATAAGATAAAAATAAAAAACCTTTCTTACCTGTTCTGCGCTGAGGCTGCCCTCCGGTCCGCGCTCCGCTCTCTTCCCTGGCCCGCGCACACTATGACCTGACGCTGCGTGCAGCGTCAGGTCATAGTGCGCGCCGTCAGGGAAGAGAGCAGAGCGCGGACCGGAGGGCAGCCGCAGCGCAGAACAGGTAAGTAAGATTTTTTATTTTTATGGGCCCCCTCGAGTCACTGGGCCCGGAGCCGTCGCCCCCCCTGCCCCCCCGGTAGCTACGCCACTGCGTGGTACATATAGCTGTCTGGGCTCCTCCTCTCATTGGTTGCTTGGTGCACATAGAGGTGACTAGGAGCAGTACCGTGGATGATTTTGCAGAGTTGCAGTTTGCAAAGCACGCTGTGTGAATAAAACGTAAAACGGTTTTCCAGGAGGAATATTTTTTTAAATGGTTTAAAAATAAGAATTATTACCCAACTCCGCAATTTGCTGTCTCTGCTGTTCTAATGCTGCCCGGGTCCCAGGCTCAGCCCGCAGGAAATGGCTAGGACTACCTGTTTAGCCAATCACTGTCTGAGGTGGGTCACCACTAGGGTAAATGTATAGGAACGAGCCGTCCCATTGAAATGAATGGGGCGGCTTGGGTGTAATTACACCTGCTCACCGCTGCGGATGTCATGGCGAGCAGGTAAACAATGAAGAGGAGGCAGCGCTGGCACAGCGCGCGCCTTCTCTTTAAACAGCTGATCGGCGGGGGTGCCGGGAGTCAGACCCCCGCTGATCTAATATTGATGACCTATCCTGAGGATAGGTCATCAATAAATATAACTTGGAGAACCCCTTTAAGAGTCATTTCATTAGATGTGGAGAAAGATGTTTTCCTACTGCCAGAAAACTTAGGAGAGGTCTCAAATTTGTAGTATCCTAACAACCACCATTAATAGGACTATCTGAGCAGATGTGTAACTAAGAAGTGTACATGTGTAGCAGTGTCTCAACATTGTGCATCCATTTTACCTGAGAACCTCTATGAGAGTAAAATTAAGTTTGCCATGACTTTCCATGACGGCCTGTCAATCTTTGCTGTGCCATCCCTGCCTGGGGTGATGACCACTGACACTTCTTACAAGTGCTAGAGGGGTAAAATTTCACTTTGTGTGTCATCTAGCAGGTATGAACCATATATGACCAAAAAGATTTACAACATGTAGTTCACTGAACCTGCACTTGTTACTGAATGCCTAGGCATGCACATAGAAGTCAGTCTGACCATGCGCAGTATCCCAGACATGAGGATATCTGGAATAGCTTGTTATATTTTGCCGTATGTTTCAGCAATAATAAGGTATGGTTGGCATTAGGAAAGGAACTTACCAATCCACCCCCTCCTCTTCATAGGAGTGGGCTGGTCCTACTTCCTGTCAGGAGGAAGTGCTAGCTAGGCCAGTGAAGAGACAGGGAGCATGTCCATTAGCTCCTGAATCATGGGGCCTTAACAAGAAATCGGCTCATCTGTGAGGAACACTGCTCCAAAGAGACTGAATCGTTGAAGGGCTGCAGTAACTCATCAGGCTACGGAGTTTCGGACAGCAGAGGAACCAGCTACCACAGCTTTACAGACACTGCTGCAAGATGAGGGAGAACAAATTAAGACACCCGTCACCACAGTTCAGGACAGACAAACCTGAAAGCCTGCATTAAATAGAGGTCACCTACAGCTACAGGTACCAGTTTATAACTGTAGTAAAGGGGAATGAGGAGAGAGAGACTTTGTCATCTAGTATACTTCTAAGTGCCATCAACTGCCACCATACCTTATCATCTGGTGACACAAAGTACACCTTGTGCCTACTATTGTTGGATATACCGCAATTTATCCTCTGTACTCAGTAAAGAAAGTCATTTGATGTTCTCCTATGTCAGTCTAATTCCTTCACACCACCTTTTCACTACACCAAACCTCAGGATGCGATGGCCTAAGGGAGTACACTGTGACATAACATCTCATCAGGGCCACTACCACTCCCATGCTCTGCACCAACTTGGACATGAATGAGTGTTGACCATGTAGGTATGGACTTTGCTGTAGGTTATCCTCAGAATGCTGTACACTTCAAAGTCGCATGGTAAAGGTCTAGGAGATGCAGGTTTAGTTAATAATTGAAGATGGGTGTAGGTAATGGTAAAGAAGAAATATCTGAAGGGCCTGAATCTCAGAAGAAAAGCCAGATAAGAATTGGTGAAACCAATGTGACTTTAAGAACCTTGACCAGGTCGACAAAAACATTGGTGTGGGAATGGAGAGGACAAAGGGTCCAGAATACGGGAAACAGACAGAGAGGAAAAACAGAAAGATGGGCAACTGATGAAGACTATGAATGGATTTTGTATTGGTCTTGATGTTCCAACAATGGCCACCAAAGTAGGGTTATTTAGACATTTTAATAGACCTCCTATGTGGTTGATGGCCATGCTGCGTAGACATACAGTGGTGAGTCCAGATTCTTTAGTTTACTTACAAATCTGCCGGAGGTGTGGCCATAAGACTCATGGACCAATATGTAGTTCTCAAGGATTTTTACTGGAGCCTATTAATAAGGTTGAGGGGACACTTTAGCTTTTCCCTGTTGAAACTGAGGGAAGTAAATGCTTTGCATCACGTTCCACCTTTAGCGTATAACCTTTTGGCTTAACTATTTTTATCAGATCTGTTTCCTGAATCCTTCCTGTTCTTGGTCGTGTCCTTTAATGTATGGGGAAGTTTATGGAGTGGCACATCCCAGCCCTCTAGGAATGCCCTTTAAACTTTCCTTGATAGATCTACTTAACATGGTCACTGTGACCCCAAGATAAACTGTGTATATAGTTTCCTGGGTTGAGGGAATGTATGGATAATTTCCTCATTAGGATTCCTTGTCCTGTGATGTTTCCTGAGATTTACATGAGGTTCTGTAAACACACACTTGCTATTAGGCCCTGGTTTGTTCACACAGAAAAATACAGTATCTGTAGGTCTACGAGGCAGGCCTCCCTAATGTTCTCCATTATACATCTATTTCAGGTCTATGAAGCCAAAAAGTTTTTTTATGGACCCCATACAACTTGAATTACATACTTTATAATCTACTTTATGTCTGCCATCTATCTACAGTCAGTGGCTCTAGCGACTACACGTCCCATGATGCCTTGCTGTTGGGGGACAGAGACGTCCTCTGGAACTAGCCAGTGTTATGGGTCTGTTCAAACTGGACAGCCCTCTTAAAACGGGTTCCCAGAGAGGGTTTATACTGGAAGAAATAAAACTGACTCACATTCGGCCCTAATTTGGGTTAATATAATGCACATTTCACTACTATGACTATTTCATCCTTCTACCATTGTCACAATTTTGATCTAAGTGGAGTAGAAATCTAGTTCCTATTTTGTGTGGGCTCGATATGACTAATTCATCTGAAAATATCCTGCTATTCATGGGTCTCTTTGAAGCTAATCCAATGAGCCACTCGCATATGCCACACTACTGAAGTATATGGTGCTCTTCTACAAAAAGGAATGTCCCACGTTTCTCTGAGGGAACATATAAAAACATCAAGAGAGGCTGTTTCACTACATAACTGTAGTGATCTGTCATCTGCACAAAGCAAGGGTATTACCAGGAATACAATAATACTGTCCTTGGCATGAAATACACATACTTTACATAGTTTTACAAGTCGCGTTGAAAAACACAGCTAGACCTGAAAATAGTCACATGCCCTCTCAGGTGATCATGGCTCCACATATTTAGCGGAGCATGCTCACCATGGAGCACCAAATTTGTAGTCTGAACCCATGATCATACACTAATGATTTAGTAGTAAGCACCACAGAGCAAGCTGGTCACCTAAATGGGGTGGTCTTGATCTCCAACAGGAACCAATGTCCAAGCAGGGTCACCCCTCACAATCCGGTTTACCAGCAGCTGCAGCATAAACTCAATGGCACCAAATACAATGACTATGGGCCGCCTTCCAGAACATCAGAGTGTGGCATCTTCGGGTCTCTCAGTTCTCCTGTGTGGTCTCAGTTGGTATGCCCCAGAGGAAGCAATAATTAAATAAGTGTTGGGCAGGCATGTCCCATCTTGGTTGGTATTATGTTTAAAGAGAACCTTTCACCGCTCCTGACATGTCTAGTTTAATAGCTTCATGTATTCCACATGTAATAACGATTCTAGAACATCTATTCTTATGTCTCTATGTTGTGCTATTGCTTTATTATTTCTACTAGAAGTTATAACCGAATTGCTATTAGCCTTCAGTAAGGGTACAGAGGGGAGGTAAACAGTTAGGGGTGTGTCCCTGCACAGACTCACTCTATCCAATCAGTGCTGCCATGTTCAGACTGGGCAGGGACACACACCCAACTGGTTACCTCCCCTCTGTACCCTTACTGCAGGCTGCTAGCAATTCATTCATAACTTCTAGTAGAAATAAAACAGGAATGGTACATCATAGAGACATAAGAATAGATGTACCAGAATTGTCATTACATGGGGAATGCATGAAGCTATTAAAACAGGAGTGTCAGGAGCGGTGAAAGGGCCTATTTAAGCAACAAATGAATAAAGATTTTCAAGTGTTCATAGTGCATTTCTTTTTGAGAGCCCTTTCTCACTGTAGGAGATATGATTCCCTGGTCTAGAGCAGCGAAGGGGATAGTGATCAATTCAGGTTGATGCTGGCGGGGTCCTGTTCGATCTCTAAGAAATGTTGGCCTTGGTCAATTGTCCAGTTTGGTAACCCCTAAAATCAGCCAGGACTCCACATATAAGGCAGTGGAGTCTTTTGGGCCCCCTGGCTTCAAGAGGCCAGATGTCTTCCTAATGCTCTCCTCCTGGTCCAGTCTTGACACACAAGAAATTGTAGGAAATGTCCCCTTAGCCAATCGCTGGCCTTAACAGTGACCTGTCTCAGCTGGGGTTTGGCTGTGCTGGTATTTCTTGCCAATTGCTGTTTGTTGAGACTGGACCAGGATGTGGAAAGCAGCGGAGAATTGATGAGGTGAGTGATGATACTGAAAGTATATGTATATATAAAAAACATGAAGAACCATAACATCTGGTCATTGTACACAACAGTGGTTGGGAGTGGTGAGCGTAAACCAGTCATACTTTCTAGACATGTCACTCAGAATCCGAAAAATGGGAGTGAACCTGATCTAGGGATTACACATGTGGTTGCAATGGTATTTAGAGCTTCCTTCTTGACTCATGTTTATTCGGAATGACAAAATGACAATGAAGGCTTAATGTCTACCTCAAATTAATACAAATCATCCCCTCTGGGGACAGCCTTTGTTTGCTGGAACAAACGTGGATTCAGCCGTAACCTTCACCAGTGGTGTCATGTAACGCAAAGGAGACAGAGATATTTCCATTACCTTTTTTGAATGACAGCATAGCAGTAAGAAAGGTATGCTGCATAGGATTATGGGAAAAGTAAGCACGATTAAGGGCCTTGACTTTTTTTGTAGTGGTGGCTTATAAAAACATCTAAATATCTTTGGGAAAAGAATTACTGGAAAGAATGCAGGAAAAAGGATTTGGTTGTAACTGGAGGAGTATAGTAAACTAATCAAATACAACCAAGGTAATAGACAGTAGAAGATTTGTGACTGACAAGGGGTCTTCAAAAATACCCACTTGCAATTGGGTTGAAGAACCATTTTAGGAGGCACCTCCACACTTTAGCTGTGTATTTCCACCTACCTTCAGTAATATATTACCAGTTGTCCCTGATTTCTATGAATCTTTAATAGAACTATGCTCTTTCAACCATGCTGGGATTTACTCAAATATTGTAGAGCCACAAGTTGGTTACCACTGCCTTCCATCAATATGGACTTCTTGGTACAGTGGATGGTCAGTAGTAATGGTTAAATCTAATCCTTGGCTTCTAACAACCCCATTCTTTTGCTACCAGGTCCTCACTTGGGTTCATAAGTTGGGACTTGTTATAAAAGGAAACTAGGTATATACATAGGGCAGAAGGCTCCAAAGCTGTCCACTTGCTTGGCCAGAAGCTACTCTTTCTGACCTCACTCCCATACACATTCACGCTCCATTTGGCCAAGTGTACACGTATTTTCAATGAGGAAGGGAAGCAAACTGTTGGCAGACACCTTTGGTGGTGGCTAATTTCTCCTAGGAACAAAAGGATGGGGCATGTTGAAATCCAACAGACCGACCCTTCTCTCTCCTGCCATCAGATGAAAGTCAAGAAACCATTATATCCATTAGATGGTCAACCAGTCCTGTTGAAATTGGAAAGTTCATATGATATTAATCTTACGTGTATGGCCACTTTAAGTTAGCACACCAATTAGAAAAAATAATTGTATTTTTTGGTGTGTAGGATGCCGAGTCACTTTTACTTGTAGAAGGACGTTCCTCAGGCAGGAACCTCAATTATAAGAAGAGTGGAAAGAGGCAAAAAAAAAAATAACCATGTGCTGGACGACCCAGCAGGTATAAAAATTACATGGACAACCAAGTGATTTCTGTGGAAACTGTGTAATACCTCATTTCCCCTGTAGCGGTGCTGCAGGGAAATTGAACCCTTACAACCAGGTTCTTCCACAGATAACAGCTGATCGTTGATGGATTTGGCAGGGATATACCTTCTGTGACCTAAAGAAAAGGGATTGTTCAAGGTGGACAATGCCACTGATGGCCTGGAAGGGTCAGTTTTATGGTGTATTATTATATAGTGCATTGAATATGGGCATATTTAGCAGATGAAATATTAGGTATGTTCTATGAACATGCCGTTCAGAGATCATCCCTTTGGCTATAACCTGCCTGCTTCTATCTGCACAATGATTTACAGGACTTGCTGGTAATATGAGGCAGGTGCAGCATGCCACAGTCATGGGGAATTCCTGGACTACCTTGTCAAATTCTTCTGTAAAATTCTTACATTGGAAAAATATGTTTATCTTATGTGAAAGATAGAAGGTATGTAGTGGAGACCTCTTCTTTTATCAGACATGTCTGAAGGTCCCATTGTTGAAAATCTCCATCAGTGACCTCCAAGAACAGGCCTTGCCACTGATTTGAGTTATAGATGCTTACAAGTGAGAAAACTTGGTGGTCTTTATATCTGCCACTGACTTTACTGAAAACATGGTTGTGCAGGAGAACACAACTATTAGTTAAATGATTGCTGGGAGCATCAGTCAATGAAGGTTTAAGTTAGTCCCAACTCCGGTGGGAATTACCAAACAATTTCATACTTTGGCTTCCTTTGATTCAATGTGATAAATAGGCTATAACAGTGAACATTTGGGTAAGGGGGCAAATACTTTTACAGAACGAATGGTTACACATTGTAGCTTTGCGTCTTCCCATCCAATTATGAGTTCCCTGCTTCAGGCCCCCCAATTTTGGTGCACTTCAGTAGTCGCTATTGATCCCTGCATTGCCTGAGCAGTGTCCACAGTAGGCTGGAGAAATTCTTTGCATGAGCGAGTTGATAGATGAACTGTAAATCACATGGATAATCCACAGACTTCTGATCATGCCAGGAGAGTTATGGAAAACAGATATCAACAGAGCAAATGCAAGGAAAACAGAAATATTCACTTGTTTTGTAACAGATTTGACATTTTGAATAAGATACCACGGTGATCTTCCATCTTTGGAGTCACTTCTAAGTGGATTGCAGGGCAGGTTGAAATCAGTGGGCAAATATTGTACCTCAGAGGGATGCTTTATGCGACTCTCAACTTTTGCCAATGCACCCAGTGCGTCCAATCTGGTTGATTATATGCTTCTGTGCACAAAATGATGTATCCTTAAAGGGGTTATCCCATGACTATTGTAAAAAATGAAAATCAGACAGCATATTGTACATGACAACCTCTTTCTAACAAAGCTAGAACCAGCCCTGTACCTCACATGGATCCAGAGATCTCCCCATTCATTGCTCTGCTAGATTTATATCAAGCTGACAGCTCAAGGGGAGTGTCTTTTCTTCAGTAGCTAAGGGGGCGTGTCTCAGCTCTTCCTATCACAGCTCAGGAGGGGTGTCCGTGCTCTCCCTATCACAGCTCAGGGGGCGTGTCTCAGCTCTCCCTATCACAGCTCAGGAGGCAGTTGAAAGAGGAAACTGAGCATGTGCGGCCATCTCAGAGTGCAGGTCAAAGAAATAAGAAAAAAACAAACAGCAGGTGGCGCTATACGGATATATTTAATTGAATAACTGGCTATGCTGAATTATTAATTACATGCAATTACAAAAGGATTCAGATCCAGGTGCTGGTTTGAATACTGTAGAATATTTTTCGTGGGACAACCCCTTTAAGTATACTGCTCAAAGTATCCTTGATGCAGTGGGACTGTCCAAAATTCTGGGCTCAGCTGTCTCCTACCCTGTCCTAAATCTGAGACTGCCATAACTATGCCTCATAATCATTGACATAACCGAAGTGGCCATGGAGTGCACGTGACTGACACTGAATAAGGAGGAAACAAGTGTCTGGCACTGTATAAAGGTGAGTCATGTGTCTGCGACATGAGTCTGTCACTGTATATCGGGGAGAGCTGTGTCTGACACTGTATGTAAGCGAGACAGGTATTTGACACTGTATATGGGGGAGACATGCGTCTGCCACTGTATATAGGGAAGGAATTTGTCTGGCACTGTATATAAGGGAGCTGTGTGTCAACCACTGTATATGAGGGAGGGATGTGTCAGGCATTGTGTATGGGGGAGAGATGTGCCTGTCACTTTTTATGGGGAGGCATGAATCTGACACTGTATATGGGGGAGGAATGTGTCCTGCACTGTATATAGATGAGGAAAGTATTTGACACTCTATATGGAGAGGGATGTGTCTGGCACAGTATATGGGGGAAGAGTGTATATGGGGATTTATGTATGTGGCAATGTATATGGGGAGGCAATTGTCTGGCTCTGTATAAGTGTGAGTCATATGTCATTGACTGTATGTTGGGAAGGGATTTGTCTGCCATTGTATATGGGAAAGAATCAGGGGCATAGCTAAAAGCTCATGGGCCTTGGTACAAGAGTTCAGTGTGGGCCCCCCTTCCCTCAGTGCTTTGTGGCCAGGGGAGGGAAGCACATAGCCTTCCTGCTGCCTGAGGCAAAAACTGAAACATCACCCACCATGCCAAATTTTTGACCTAACCCCTTCTCTCCAGCCTGAGGTGTAACTTGACCTGCATGCACTTTCTATAACACCAGTGCCTTCTTATGTGGCATAAGAGTCTTTGGACCCCCTCAGGCTCCTGGGCTCAGTAGCGACTGCTACCTCTTCACCCCCTATAGCTCCACCCCAGGAAGCAATGTGTCTGTCATTGTATATAGGGAGGAATGTGTCTGCCACTGTATATAGGGAGGAATGTGTCTGCCACTGTATATAGGGAGGAATGTGTCTGCCACTGTATATAGGGAGGAATGTGTCTGCCACTGTATATAGGGAGAAATGTGTCTGCCACTGTATATAGGGAGAAATGTGTCTGCCACTGTATGTAGGGAGGAATGTGTCTGCCACTGTATGTAGGGAGGAATGTGTCTGCCACTGTATATAGGGAGGAATGTGTCTGCCACTGTATATAGGGAGGAATGTGTCTGCCACTGTATGTAGGGAGGAATGTGTCTGCCACTGTATGTAGGGAGGAATGTGTCTGCCACTGTATATAGGGAGGAATGTGTCTGCCACTGTATATAGGGAGAATGTGTCTGCCCACTGTATATAGGTAGAAATGTGTCTGCCACTGTATATGGGGAGGGATATGTCTGCCACTGTATATAGGGAGAAATGTGTCTGCCACTGTATATGGGAGGGATATGTCTGCCACTGTATATAGGGAGGAATGTGTCTGTCACTGTATATAGGGAGGAATGTGTCTGCCACTGTATATGGGGAGGAATGTGTCTGCCACTGTATATAGGGAGGAATGTGTCTGCCACTGTATATAGGGAGGAATGTGTCTGTCACTGTATATGGGGAGGGATATGTCTGCCACTGTATATAGGGAGGAATGTGTCTGCCACTGTATATAGGGAGGAATGTGTCTGCCACTGTATATAGGGAGAAATGGGTCTGCCACTGTATATAGGGAGGAATGTGTCTGCCACTATATATAGGGAGGAATGTGTCTGCCACTGTATATAGGGAGGAATGTGTCTGCCACTGTATATGGGGAGGGATATGTCTGTCACTGTGTATAGGGAGGAATAGGTCTGCCACTGTATATAGGGAGGAATGTGTCTGCCACTATATATAGGGAGGAATGTGTCTGCCACTGTATATAGGGAGGAATGTGTCTGCCACTGTATATGGGGAGGGATATGTCTGTCACTGTGTATCGGGGAGAGCTGTACCTTTGAGTTATGGCAAACAGGAACTTTGGCTGATGCTTTGGGGCAATTGTCTAGAACAAAAAACAATAAGCGGCCCCAATGTTGTAGGTTGGTCCAAAGCGACAGAAGGTGGTGTTCAGAACACCATCCCACAGAACCAAATACTCTAGTGCGGCACAATATCTGTCCATCTGTGGTGGCCATCAATAGCTGCCACGTTCCGTCCCCCTCCTCCAATTTTCTAATATGGAGGCGAGATTGTTGCCAAGACACCAGGCCAACTCTACCTTCAGCATTCTCCTTGGACTTCCTCTAATAATGACCTCTATTGCAGTATGTACTAGGCCAGCGGCAGCGAGAAGGTCTAGGGTGGCCCTATGGACACCAGCCCAGTGGGAAAATTCCCTGTAGGATCTATGGCCAATCTGCCCCTGCACTGAGCTGAGTGGAGAGCAGATCCAATTTTTACATCTGCACGTCCTCCCATAGCACCCCCACTGCTTACAGCTGGACCCAAGGCAATAAAATCTCACCACCAGGGGGAGTTGCATTTAGGAAAAGGGATGTCCATATATTGTGACCACGATATTATTTATTCGGCACATTTTTGTACTGTAGCCTCAAGGGGTCACCATTTTAATGGCTATCTATCGGACACATGTATTCAGTCACTAGATGGCGGTAGAAATTGTTTTGTATGAAGCTATAAAAAGGCTGCACTGTCTGAGGGGACAGAGACCCTGATTTCGGCACTGGGTCACTGACTTGTGAAGATGCTGTGGTTCTTATGAAATTACTGCTTATTATCTTCAGCAGAGTCCAAGCGCCGAGTTCCCTCCGATTGAGAGATTTCTCCTTAGGCCTCATGCACACATCCGTGGACCATGGTCCGTGAAAACCCGTCCTGCTGAGTGCACGAGCGCACTGTGTGATTGGTTGCTATGCACTTAGCAGGACGGCAGGTTTTCACGGACCGTGGTCCACAGATGTGTGCATGAGGCCTTACATAAGGAGAAAGCTGTCAATCAGCGATGGGTTTGCAGGGTGTGACATTATGGAAACTACAATAATAGATGTGACCCAGCAAGGACATTGGGGTCTCCAAATTCCTCCTTATCCCTTTAGAAGACCCTTGACCTTCAGTGTAGAAACAGTTTGGAGGAATCGCCCTGTCTGACACTGAAGGAAGCAGCCGGGGGGTATGTTTTTATTCCCCTGAAGCCCCCCTTTCCATCATTACTTCCTAATTTCCCCTCAGTGAAGGTAGCCCAGACCGCACTCACAGTAACTTCATTCACAAGTGGTGGAGAGGCAGGGGAGGGGGCTTGGAGGGGATTCCACAAAGCCCCTGGTGAAAAGAGAAAGGTCAACACATGAGACCTGCTCCAGAATACCCTGCTGCCTTTTCTGTTTCTCAAATGGGAAGAGTCAGACGAGGGGCAAACAATATATCTTGGAGACATCTGATGGCAGCACCTTATGAATGGGACCATGAAGATGGAAGCTTTATTTCCACATAGTAAAGAATTACATTGGGAATACGTCTTACACCTAAGGTGGAGGGGGTCACTGGGGATAAGACTGTATGGTGGGTACTGTGTCTAACATGGTACTGCTGACACTTTTTGGGGCACTGGAGAAGACACCTACAGAGGAACTAGGGATGACACCTGAGCAGACAATATAGCTAACATTTAAAGAGGGGGTAGTGATGATGACCTTAGAGGGGCACGGAGGGATAACACTTTACTGGGTACTGGGTATGACATAGTACTGACACCAAGGATGAACTGGAGACGACACCTGAGGAGGTATTATGACTGACATTTAAGGGAGAAGTGATGATGACACCTTAAGAAGCGTTCACACACGGCAGAAAATTCTGCGCCAGAAAATCAGTTCCATTCATTTGAACGAGTCAGCAAGCACATGAGTCTCTGCAAGCTCCATTAAGTGGAATTACGTTGATTTTTAGTCATGGAAATATCTGCCACAAAATCTGCTGCGTGTGAAGGCACCCATAGAGGAAGCAGTAGAGAGAACACCCTAGGGTGGATACTGTGTCTGACATGGTGCTGACATCATACGGGGGCACTGGAGCTGACACCTAAGGAAGCATTATGGCCGACTTTTAAGGGGGCAGTGAGGAGCACTGGAGATGACTCCTTAGGGGGGAACAATGGCTGACACCTGAGAGTCACTCAGGATAACACCCTAGGGTGGGTACTATGTCTTACATGGTGCTGAGATATTATGGGGCACTGTGGCTCACACCTGAGGGTCACTGAGGATAACACCCTAGGGTGGGTACTATGTCTTACATGGTGCTTAGATCTTATGGGGCACTGTGGCTCACACCTGAGGGTCACTGAGGATGACACCCTAGGGTGGGTACTATGTCTTACATGGTGCTGAGATCTTATGGGGCACTGTGGCTCACACCTGAGGGTCACTGAGGATGACACCCTAGGGTGGGTACTATGTCTTACATGGTGCTGAGATCTTATGGGGCACTGTGGCTCACACCTGAGGGTCACTCAGGATAACACCCTAGGGTGTGTACTATGTCTTACATGGTGCTGAGATCTTATGGGGCACTGTGGCTCACACCTGAGGGTCACTCAGGATAACACCCTAGGGTGTGTACTATGTCTTACATGGTGCTGAGATCTTATGGGGCACTGTGGCTCACACCTGAGGGTCACTGAGGATAACACCCTAGGGTGGGTACTATGTCTTACATGGTGCTGAGATCTTATGGGGCACTGTGGCTCACACCTGAGGGTCACTGAGGATGACACCCTAGGGTGTGTACTATGTCTTACATGGTGCTGAGATCTTATGGGGCACTGTGGCTCACACCTGAGGGTCACTGAGGATGACACCCTAGGGTGTGTACTGTGTCTTACATGGTGCTGAGATCTTATGGGGCACTGTGGCTCACACCTGAGGGTCACTGAGGATGACACCCTAGGGTGGGTACTATGTCTTACATGGTGCTGAGATCTTATGGGGCACTGTGGCTCACACCTGAGGGTCACTCAGGATAACACCCTAGGGTGTGTACTATGTCTTACATGGTGCTGAGATCTTATGGGGCACTGTGGCTCACACCTGAGGGTCACTCAGGATAACACCCTAGGGTGTGTACTATGTCTTACATGGTGCTGAGATCTTATGGGGCACTGTGGCTCACACCTGAGGGTCACTGAGGATAACACCCTAGGGTGGGTACTATGTCTTACATGGTGCTGAGATCTTATGGGGCACTGTGGCTCACACCTGAGGGTCACTGAGGATGACACCCTAGGGTGTGTACTATGTCTTACATGGTGCTGAGATCTTATGGGGCACTGTGGCTCACACCTGAGGGTCACTGAGGATGACACCCTAGGGTGTGTACTGTGTCTTACATGGTGCTGAGATCTTATGGGGCACTGTGGCTCACACCTGAGGGGCTTGCACATGTTTAAGGTTTGTACTGGCCCTGAGACAGCATGATTTGCATTTTGCGAGTTGCTGGAACATATAAGAAAAAATGGAAATCCAACATCGCTAGAGAACTCTCATGAACTGTAGCGGTGTGCCCCCATAAATGAGGCAAGCCATGTTTACATAAATGGAGAAGACAGGTAGATAGTGAGACATTTATCAATATAGATAAATGGATGTCATTAACAGTGCCAAGCAGAGTGCCCATGCAAACTGGCACCAAGCAGTGTACCAACCAGAGTACCTCCATAAACAGTTCCATCCTGAAAGTGCTCCCAATATAGGTGCCATCCAGCAAGTGCTTCCAAATATGTGCCAGCCACAGACCTCAACATCGTAGCCCTCAGTGCTAGTAAAGAGTTCCCCTTAAACAATGGCAGGAGAGGGTGGCAGCATAAACAAGAGTCTCCCCATTAACACTGTCAGCCAGAAAGGACCCCTATAAGCAGTGACAGTCAGAGAGAATCTGTAAAAGGTGCCAGACACAGAGTGCCCCTATAAACAATGCCAACCAGAGTGCCCATACAAACAGTGCCAGCCACAGAGTGCCCCATAAACAATGTCAACCAGAGTGTCCCTATAAACAGTGCCAGCCACAGAGTGCCCTATAAACAGTGCCAGCCACAGAAAGCCCCTATAAAGAGTGCCCGCTACAGAGAGCCCCTATAAATAGTGCCAGCCACAGCGCGCCCCTATAAGCAGTGCCAGCCACATCGCGCCCCTATAGGCAGTGCCAGCCACAAAGTGCCCTATAAACAGTGCCAGCCATAGAGAGCCCCTATAAACAGTGCCCGCCACAGAGAGCCCTTATATATAGTGCCAGCTACAGAGAGCCCCTATATACAGTGTCAGCCACAGAGAGCTCCTATATACAGTGTCAGCTACAGAGAGCCCCTATATATAGTGTCAGCTACAGAGAGCCCCTATATACAGTGTCAGCTACAGAGAGCTCCTATATACAGTGCCAGCCACAGAGAGCTCCTATATACAGTGTCAGCCACAGAGAGCTCCTATATATAGTGCCAGCTACAGAGAGCCCCTATATACAGTGTCAGCCACAGAGAGCTCCTATATATAGTGCCAGCCACAGAGAGCTCCTATATATAGTGCCAGCCACAGAGAGCTCCTATATATAGTGCCAGCTACAGAGAGCTCCTATATATAGTGCCAGCCACAGAGAGCCCCTATAAAAAGTGCCAGCCACAGAGAGCTCCTATAAATAGTGCCAGCCACAGAGAGCCCCTATAAATAGTGCCAGCCACAGCGCGCCCCTATAAGCAGTGCCAGACAGAGTGCCCTATAAACAGAGCCAGCCACAGAGAGCCCTTACATATAGTGCCAGCTACAGAGAGCCCCTATAAATAGTGCCAGCCACAGAGAGCCCCTATAAATAGTGCCAGCCACAGCGCGCCCCTATAAGCAGTGCCAGACAGAGTGCCCTATAAACAGAGCCAGCCACAGAGAGCCCTTACATATAGTGTCAGCCACAGAGAGCCCCTATATACAGTGTCAGCTACAGAGAGCCCCTATAAACAGTGCCCGCCACAGAGAGCCCTTATATATAGTGCCAGCCACAGAGAGCTCCTATATACAGTGTCAGCCACAGAGAGCTCCTATATATAGTGCCAGCTACAGAGAGCCCCTATATACAGTGTCAGCCACAGAGAGCTCCTATATATAGTGCCAGCCACAGAGAGCTCCTATATATAGTGCCAGCCACAAAGAGCTCCTATATATAGTGCCAGCTACAGAGAGCCCCTATAAAAGTGCCAGCCACAGAGAGCTCCTATATATAGTGCCAGCCACAGAGAGCTCCTATATACAGTGCCAGCCACAGAGAGCCCCTATAAATAGTGCCAGCCACAGAGAGCCCCTATAAATAGTGCCAGCCACAGCGCGCCCCTATAAGCAGTGCCAGACAGAGTGCCCTATAAACAGAGCCAGCCACAGAGAGCCCTTACATATAGTGTAAGCCACAGAGAGCCCCTATATACAGTGTCAGCTACAGAGAGCTCCTATATACAGTGTCCGCTACAGAGAGCTCCTATATACAGTGTCAGCCACAGAGAGCCCCTATATATAGTGTCAGCCACAGAGAGCTCCTATATACAGTGTCAGCCACAGAGAGCTCGTATATATAGTGTCAGCTACAGAGAGCTCCTATATACAGTGCCAGCCACAGAGAGCTCATATATACAGTGTCAGCCACAGAGAGCTCCTATATACAGTGTCAGCTACAGAGAGCTCCTATATACAGTGTCAGCCACAGAGAGCTCCTATATATATAGTGTCAGCCACAGAGAGCTCCTATATACAGTGTCAGCTACAGAGAGCTCCTATATATATAGTGTCAGCCACAGAGAGCTCCTATATACAGTGTCAGCCACAGAGAGCTCCTATATACAGTGCCAGCTACAGAGAGCTCCTATATACAGTGTCAGCTACAGAGAGCTCCTATATATAGTGTCAGCCACAGAGAGCTCCTATATACAGTGTCAGCCACAGAGAGCTCCTATATACAGTGCCAGCTACAGAGAGCTCCTATATACAGTGTCAGCTACAGAGAGCTCCTATATATAGTGTCAGCCACAGAGAGCTCCTATATATAGTGTCAGCTACAGAGAGCTCCTATATATAGTGTCAGCCACAGAGAGCTCCTATATACAGTGTCAGCCACAGAGAGCTCCTATATATAGTGTCAGCTACAGAGAGCCCCTATATACAGTGTCAGCTACAGAGAGCTCCTATATACAGTGCCAGCTACAGAGAGCTCCTATATACAGTGTCAGCTACAGAGAGCTCCTATATATAGTGTCAGCCACAGAGAGCTCCTATATACAGTGTCAGCCACAGAGAGCTCCTATATATAGTGTCAGCTACAGAGAGCTCCTATATACAGTGTCAGCTACAGAGAGCTCCTATATATAGTGTCAGCCACAGAGAGCTCCTATATATAGTGCCAGCCACAGAGAGCTCCTATATACAGTGTCAGCTACAGAGAGCCCATATATACAGTGTCAGCTACAGAGAGCTCCTATATACAGTGTCAGCCACAGAGAGCTCCTATATATAGTGTCAGCTACAGAGAGCCCCTATATACAGTGTCAGCCACAGAGAGCTCCTATATATAGTGTCAGCTACAGAGAGCTCCTATATACAGTGTCAGCTACAGAGAGCTCCTATATACAGTGTCAGCTACAGAGAGCCCCTATATACAGTGTCAGCCACAGAGAGCTCCTATATATAGTGTCAGCTACAGAGAGCTCCTATATACAGTGTCAGCTACAGAGAGCTCCTATATACAGTGTCAGCTACAGAGAGCTCCTATATACAGTGTCAGCCACAGAGAGCTCCTATATATAGTGTCAGCTACAGAGAGCTCCTATATATAGTGCCAGCTACAGAGAGCCCCTATATACAGTGTCAGCTACAGAGAGCCCCTATATACAGTGTCAGCCACAGAGAGCTCCTATATATAGTGTCAGCTACAGAGAGCTCCTATATATACCGTAGTGCCAGCCACAGAGAGCTCCTATATATAGTGTCAGCCACAGAGAGCTTGTATATATAGTGTCATCTACATAGAGCTCCTATATATACAGTGTCAGCCACAGAGAGCTCCTATATACAGTGTCAGCCACAGAGAGCTCCTATATACAGTGTCAGCTACAGAGAGCTCCTATATATAGTGTCATCCACAGAGAGCTCCTATATATAGTGTCAGCCACAGAGAGCCCCTATATACAGTGTCAGCCACAGAGAGCTCCTATATACAGTGTCAGCCACAGAGAGCTCCTATATACAGTGTCAGCCAAAGAGAGCCCCTATATACAGTGTCATCCACAGAGAGCTCCTATATACAGTGTCAGCCACAGAGAGCTCCTATATACAGTGTCAGCTACAGAGAGCTCCTATATACAGTGCCAGCTACAGAGAGCTCCTATATATAGTGTCAGCTACAGAGAGCTCCTATATATACCGTAGTGCCAGCCACAGAGAGCTCCTATATATAGTGTCAGCCACAGAGAGCTCCTATATACAGTGCCAGCTACAGAGAGCTCCTATATATAGTGTCAGCTACAGAGAGCTCCTATATATACCGTAGTGCCAGCCACAGAGAGCCCCTATATATAGTGTCAGCTACAGAGAGCCCCTATATATAGTGCCAACCACAGAGAGCTCCTATATACAGTGTCAGCCACAGAGAGATCCTATATACAGTGTCAGCCACAGAGAGCTCCTATATACAGTGTCAGCTACAGAGAGCTCCTATATATATATAGTGTCAGCCACAGAGAGCTCCTATATACAGTGTCAGCCACAGAGAGCTCCTATATACAGTGCCAGCTACAGAGAGCTCCTATATATAGTGTCAGCAACAGAGAGCTCCTATATACAGTGTCAGCTACAGAGAGCTCCTATATATAGTGCCAGCTACAGAGAGCTCCTATATATAGTGCCAGCTACAGAGAGCTCCTATATATAGTGTCAGCCAGAGAGCCCCTATATATAGTGCCAGCCACAGAGAGCCCCTATATACAGTGTCAGCTACAGAGAGCCCCTATATACAGTGTCAGCTACAGAGAGCCCCTATATACAGTGTCAGCTACAGAGAGCTCCTATATATACAGTGTCAGCCACAGAGAGCTCCTATATACAGTGTCAGCCACAGAGAGCCCCTATATACAGTGTCAGCCACAGAGAGCTCCTATATACAGTGTCAGCCACAGAGAGCTCCTATATATAGTGTCAGCCACAGAGAGCTCCTATATACAGTGTCAGCCACAGAGAGCTCCTATATATAGTGTCAGCTACAGAGAGCTCGTATATATACCGTAGTGCCAGCCACAGAGAGCTCCTATATACAGTGCCAGCTACAGAGAGCTCCTATATATACAGTGTCAGCCACAGAGAGCTCCTATATACAGTGTCAGCCACAGAGAGCCCCTATATACAGTGTCAGCCACAGAGAGCTCCTATATACAGTGTCAGCCACAGAGAGCTCCTATATACAGTGTCAGCCACAGAGAGCTCCTATATATAGTGTCAGCTACAGAGAGCTCCTATATACAGTGTCAGCTACAGAGAGCCCCTATATATAGTGCCAGCCACAGAGAGCTCCTATATATAGTGCCAGCCACAGAGAGCCCCTATATATAGTGTCAGCCACAGAGAGCTCCTATATACAGTGTCAGCTACAGAGAGCCCCTATATACAGTGCCAGCCACAGAGAGCTCCTATATATAGTGCCAGCCATAGAGAGCTCCTATATACAGTGTCAGCTACAGAGAGCCCCTATATATAGTGCCAGCCACAGAGAGCTCCTATATATAGTGTCAGTACAGAGAGCTCGTATATATACCGTAGTGCCAGCCACAGAGAGCTCCTATATACAGTGCCAGCTACAGAGAGCTCCTATATATACAGTGTCAGCCACAGAGAGCTCCTATATACAGTGTCAGCCACAGAGAGCCCCTATATACAGTGTCAGCCACAGAGAGCTCCTATATACAGTGTCAGCCACAGAGAGCTCCTATATACAGTGTCAGCCACAGAGAGCTCCTATATACAGTGTCAGCCACAGAGAGCTCCTATATACAGTGTCAGCCACAGAGAGCTCGTATATAAAGTACCAGCTACAGAGAGCTCCTATATACAGTGTCAGCCACAGAGAGCTCCTATATATAGTGCCAGCCACAGAGAGCTCCTATATACAGTGTCAGCCACAGAGAGCCCCTATATATAGTGCCAGCCACAGAGAGCTCCTATATACAGTGTCAGCCACAGAGAGCTCGTATATACAGTGTCAGCTACAGAGAGCTCCTATATACAGTGTCAGCTACAGAGAGCCCCTATATATAGTGCCAGCCACAGAGAGCTCCTATATATAGTGTCAGTACAGAGAGCTCGTATATATACCGTAGTGCCAGCCACAGAGAGCTCCTATATACAGTGCCAGCTACAGAGAGCTCCTATATATACAGTGTCAGCCACAGAGAGCTCCTATATACAGTGTCAGCCACAGAGAGCCCCTATATACAGTGTCAGCCACAGAGAGCTCCTATATACAGTGTCAGCCACAGAGAGCTCCTATATACAGTGTCAGCCACAGAGAGCTCCTATATACAGTGTCAGCCACAGAGAGCTCCTATATACAGTGTCAGCCACAGAGAGCTCGTATATAAAGTACCAGCTACAGAGAGCTCCTATATACAGTGTCAGCCACAGAGAGCTCCTATATATAGTGCCAGCCACAGAGAGCTCCTATATACAGTGTCAGCCACAGAGAGCCCCTATATATAGTGCCAGCCACAGAGAGCTCCTATATACAGTGTCAGCCACAGAGAGCTCGTATATACAGTGTCAGCTACAGAGAGCTCCTATATACAGTGTCAGCTACAGAGAACCCCTATATATAGTGTCAGCTACAGAGAGCTCCTATATACAGTGTCAGACACAGAGAGCTCCTATATATAGTGTCAGCCACAGAGAGCTCCTATATACAGTGTCAGCCACAGAGAGCTCCTATATACAGTGCCAGCTACAGAGAGCTCCTATATATAGTGTCAGCTACAGAGAGCCCCTATATATAGTGTCAGCTACAGAGAGCCCATATATACAGTGTCAGCCACAGAGAGCTCCTATATATAGTGTCAGCTACAGAGAGCCCCTATATATAGTGTCAGCCACAGAGAGCTCCTATATACAGTGTCAGCTACAGAGAGCCCCTATATACAGTGCCAGCCACAGAGAGCTCCTATATATAGTGCCAGCCATAGAGAGCCCCTATATACAGTGCCAGCCACAGAGAGCTCCTATATACAGTGCCAGCCACAGAGAGCTCCTATATACAGTGCCAGCTACAGAGAGCCCCTATATACAGTGTCAGCCACAGAGAGCTCCTATATACAGTGTCAGCCACAGAGAGCTCCTATATACAGTGTCAGCCACAGAGAGCTCCTATATACAGTGCCAGCTACAGAGAGCTCCTATATATACAGTGTCAGCTACAGAGAACCCCTATATATAGTGTCAGCTACAGAGAGCTCCTATATACAGTGTCAGCCACAGAGAGCTCGTATATACAGTGCCAGCTACAGAGAGCTCCTATATACAGTGTCAGCTACAGAGAACCCCTATATATAGTGTCAGCTACAGAGAGCTCCTATATACAGTGTCAGCCACAGAGAGCTCCTATATATAGTGTCAGCCACAGAGAGCTCCTATATACAGTGTCAGCCACAGAGAGCTCGTATATATAGTGTCAGCCACAGAGAGCTCCTATATATAGTGTCAGCTACAGAGAGCCCCTATATATAGTGTCAGCTACAGAGAGCCCCTATATATAGTGTCAGCTACAGAGAGCCCATATATACAGTGTCAGCCACAGAGAGCTCCTATATACAGTGTCAGCCACAGAGAGCTCCTATATACAGTGTCAGCCACAGAGAGCTCGTATATATAGTGTCAGCCACAGAGAGCTCCTATATACAGTGCCAGCCACAGAGAGCTCCTATATACAGTGTCAGCCACAGAGAGCTCCTATATATAGTGTCAGCCACAGAGAGCCCTTATATATAGTGCCAGCCACAGAGAGCCCCTATATACAGTGCCAGATACAGAGAGCTCCTATATATAGTGTCAGCTACAGAGAGCTCCTATATACAGTGTCAGCCACAGAGAGCCCCTATATATAGTGTCAGCCACAGAGAGCCCCTATATACAGTGCCAGCTACAGAGAGCTCCTATATATAGTGTCAGCCACAGAGAGCTCCTATATACAGTGTCAGCCACAGAGAGCTCCTATATACAGTGTCAGCCACAGAGAGCTCCTATATATAGTGCCAGCCACAGAGAGCTCCTATATACAGTGTCAGCTACAGAGAGCCCCTATATACAGTGTCAGCTACAGAGAGCTCCTATATATAGTGTCAGCTACAGAGAGCTCCTATATATAGTGTCAGCTACAGAGAGCTCCTATATACAGTGCCAGCTACAGAGAGCCCCTATATACAGTGTCAGCCACAGAGAGCTCCTATATATAGTGCCAGCCACAGAGAGCCCCTATATACAGTGCCAGATACAGAGAGCTCCTATATATAGTGTCAGCTACAGAGAGCTCCTATATACAGTGTCAGCCACAGAGAGCCCCTATATATAGTGCCAGCCACAGAGAGCCCCTATATACAGTGCCAGATACAGAGAGCTCCTATATATAGTGTCAGCCACAGAGAGCTCCTATATACAGTGTCAGCCACAGAGAGCTCCTATATACAGTGTCAGCCACAGAGAGCTCCTATATATAGTGCCAGCCACAGAGAGCTCCTACAGTATATACAGTGTCAGCTACAGAGAGCCCCTATATACAGTGTCAGCTACAGAGAGCTCCTATATATAGTGTCAGCTATAGAGAGCTCCTATATATAGTGTCAGCTACAGAGAGCTCCTATATATAGTGCCAGCTACAGAGAGCCCCTATAAATAGTGCCAGCCACAGTGCACCCCTATAAACAGTGGCAGCCACAGAGTGCCCCTATAAACAGTGCCAGACACAGAGAAAATGCCATCCAGAGTGCCCCTGTAATCAGTACCAGACACACAGTACCCCATACTGAATTTTAAGACAGAGTCTACCCATAAGAAGTACTAACCAGATATTGCTGACATAATGACAGCCATAGAGTTCCCCCATAAACAATTCCAGCAGAGTGGCATCATAACTAGTGCCAAGACAGCCTCATTAATAGTGTCAGACAGAAAGACCCACCCATAAGCAGTGACAGTCAATGAGACAACAATATAGCCCCAACATTAACAGGGGCAGTGTCCGCAAGAGTGCCTCCATAGATAGTACCCTTATAAAAGGTGCCAGCCACAGACTGCGCCTATAAACAGTGTAAGATAGAGTACCCCCATAAGCAGTACTAGCTAGTAATTGCCGCAACCGTAGAGTTTCCTCATAAATAATACAAACAGAGAGTGGCATCATAACCAGTGCCAACAAGAGTGCCCCCTTAATAGTTTCAGATAGATAACACCCCCCCTTAAGCAGTCCTGGTCACAGACTTTCTCAATCTATACATAAAAACATCTGAGTCTGCGGAGGTCCTTGGTGGGCACAGGGCAGTCCGCTGTGGTCATACCTTACAAACTAGAACTTTTTTAAGTCTTGTATATATAACTTGTGTTTAGAGGAACATATTAGAGTACCGTCGCACATGAATCCACTCCTAGGGTTGGCATCAAAAACTGCAAGTGTGGCAGTGCCCTTAGGACCCGGCTACACATGGCAGTACATAACAGGATCTGCTAATACACTGGCATGTACAAAAACAAGGCTCAGCAGGCAAACACAATAGTGATCAATACCTTGTAGAGCTGCACAGTGAGAGCAGGAGGAGGGGGTGTGTGAGGGGTGGAGGTTGGAGCACATGGAAGCCCAGGTCTTCTGGTGGAGCTGTCACAGGGAGGAGGAGGAGGAGTGCTGCTGCCTTACAGTGTGTAGGCTCAGAAGCCCACCAGGCAGATTGGGCTGGGGGGGACGAAGCATGGATGCAACAGGCAAACTGCAGAATTAGGGATTGCATTCCAGAGGGGAGTGAAACTGATCAGAGAGGGAGGTGCCTTGGAGACTGACTCAGAGCAGAGTTCAGCTGGGAATGTAGTAGGACTTTCTTGGGGCAGGAGGTGAGAGGAGTGCGGGATACTCCAGGAACACAGCGCAGGGCTGGATGTGAGGAATGTCAGGAGTGGATCCTGCTGACAGGGAGGACATGCTGTGATCCATGCCTGCAGCAGGAGCTGCCATTCCTAAATTTCTCTCAGGACATTGGATGCTAAAAGTTTTTGTTTTTGAATCATTTGCAACAAGAAGTTAGGAGAAGATACCAGGGGATACAAGAGGACACATCTGCTCTGAAGGTAAGACTCAGGTGCTTCCTATGTGCGGATTATATGGGTCATTGAGCAGTAGGTTCCTTCAAGCTGTTGTGAAACTACTACTCCCAGCAGGTCGCAAAAGTTGGAATTATCAGGTATTAGCATTGTGATTCATTTTAATGGTGAGGTCGTTAACCATAGAATTTGATGACTGCCATAGCAAGTGTGGTGGCGTTGTGATGGCGATGCGTCCTTCTCAAAAAATCCAGCTCTTTTGGTCCTGTGCATCTTTGCCAGCATGGACTTCTTCGATGTACGTCGGGTATGACTGGGACTCGCTTGCGCCGTGTCTGTGACCGATGGGTGCCGCATATCCTAAATTGCGCGTGAGTGGTGATATTCACATTGTCAGGCGATCTTATGATCAAAGTTAGCCTAAAGCAAAGGTCTCCAAGAGGCTACTCTTTAGCTGTTGTGAAACTACTACCCCCAGTATATCTGTTTGGTTGCGATTGTATGGGTTACGCCCCATGCGAATGACCGTCTGTGTTTTGCGGTCCGCAAATTGCAGATCTGCAGAATACGGATACCGTCTGTGTTGCATCATTTTTTGCAGACCCATTGACTCCAATAGGTCAGTGGTCTGCATTTTGCGGCCAAGTATAGGACATGTTCGATTTTGTTGCCAGAACGGACATATGGATGAGGAAAGCGCACTGATGATCCAAGTGGTTTTAGCATCCGTATGTCAGTTCTGTAAAAATATATGCAAAATGCAGACTACGGACCCATTGAAGTCAATGGAGGAGACTTATCAATCTGGTGTAAAGTAGAACTGGCTTAGTTGCCCATAGCAACCAATAAGATTCCACCAAAGGAGCTGTCAAAAATGAAAGGTAAAATCTGATTGGTTGCTATGGGCAACTAAGCCAGTTCTACTTTACACCAGTTTGATAAATCTCCCCCAATGGGCCTGCAAAAAAACATGGACGTCACGCAGGTGGCATCCGTATTTTGCTGATCTGTGTGGCTTTATAGGTAGCAATAATGACCATGGATTGATATAATTATTCCTATTCTATCTGATAGAACTGAGTAAAAGCAGATGAAACTACTACAACTCCCAGCATGTGTGAACAATTGGGATTATACATGGATTAACTTGGATTCATATGTAACATTTGTGATCATTTTTGATATATGGGGTGTTGAACGCTGATTAAAGCGGAGGTCTTCCAAGTTGTGGCCCTCAAACCATCGTGAACTACTACTCCCAGCAAGCTGTGAGCTGCAGTTTCAGATGGAGAACCACTAGGATGAGGGTGTAAATTGTGTTCTGCTGACATTAAATAGAGAATGTCTCAAGAAAGTGTCTTGCTCCCTATGGTCTATAGTTGCCAAAAAGTTGCCAAGTAGCAGTTTTATGGAGACGTCTGCGGTTCTCCATGTCAGATGTCTCATTAGATATCCTATCTGAAATCTCACATTAGTCAGATGTCACATGGGAGATTGTCAGTCCCTCATTACACCTCTGAGGATAATGTACCACGCGCTTCACTCTTTCCTGAACCTGGTAGATCACATTTTGTCAATGAATGAAGCCTCTTGATGTTCATGTGAGGAGCACTGACAGGAACCAGAACTTCACAGGGGATGGTGCTGACGCATTTGACAGCCAAGTGTTTACGACTTACCTTGATTCTAATCCTTGGGGATAGGACTAGGTTTATGTCACGCTTATCATCATCCTGGGTCTGTATGGACAGTTCCTAATGGAATTGCGTAGTGGTCACCATTTGGACTACTCATTGTTGCACATGGGGGTCATTTAACCATGAGGAGACATCTCTGGTGGTCTGATCTGTCCATGCAACCTTCTCAGAGCGGATAGTGTCTAATTGTTGTCTATATGTGTTGGAGGCACCACCAGAGCTGTATTTGTAGGTGCACCTCACTAGAAATGTTCCTTCACTGGAATCTGTACCCACTTCATGTTGATATTGATGGCGGTCGACAGCAGCTGTCCATATAGAACAGTGGTCTCTAACCTGTCGCTCTCCAGCTGTTGCCAAATAACTCCCAGTCTGCAGCTGTCAGGTTATGCTGGGTGTTGTAGTTTTGCAACAGCTGGAGGGCCACAAGTTGGAAACCACTGATTTAGGAGTTTTTTTGGGGGCAGGTTTTTCAGCCAAAGCCAGAAGTAGATTTCAGAGGAATTGGAAATATAAAGGAAGTATTTATCCTTCTCCACTTCTGGCTTTGGTTGAAAAATATGCTGAAAAATCTGCCCCAAAAAACTAAATGAGAAGGTCTCTGCCTTCTGTAGGAGACCTGGCAGACCACTTGCCATTGCACATGAACAAAGTTGACCACTAAGACATGGAAAATCTGTAGACATGGTATGACATTGTGCAAGTACTGTATGGACATTTGCTCTATGATGCCCATGGAGTCTCCAAAGGTATGATTAGCAGCACGTTACTAAGTAACTTGGACAAAGCAGTTTTGAGATGTCCTGCTATCTCCTTCGTATGGGTTCATCTTCAGGCAACACATACCTGGTCTACAGGATCCAGTGTAGTGGTGTAGGTAGTGGGTGTAGTGTCAGGTTGGGTGGTCGGTAAATGGGGGGAGGGTTCCATGGGACATTGGGGACTTTTGGACTTTTCGGGTATAAGGCCTCTTTCACACTAGCGTTAGCACGGATCCGGCACCTAAAGGGTGCCAACGGATCCGTGCTAACGCTGATACATGTGTGGAGCCGGAGCAGCGCTCCGGCCCCACACATGTTAACACAGACACACAGACATACAGACATACATACGTACTCCAGGGACGCCGGCAGAACGTCTTCACGCGCCTCCTGCGTGCAGTGATGACGATTCCCCACAGCGCCCTCTGCTGGGCGCAGTGGGGAAACGTCATAGTTGCGCGCAGGAGGCGCGTGAAGACATGCTGCCGGCGTCCCTGGAGTATGTGAGTATGTATGTGTGTCTGTATGTATGTATGTCTGTATGTATGTATCTATGTATGTAGCCAGATCCGGAATGACCCCCCATTGGAAATCAATGGAGGACAGATCCGGATTACTGGTGTGTCCACACCAAACGGATCCACCCCCATTGACTTGCATTGGGGGTCATTCCGGATCCGTCTTGGTGCGGATGCCTGGACCGGAGAGCAAACTGCAGCATGCAGGTCTGAGGACGGAACGGAATGCTTTCAGGAGCCTCCGTTGTCTTCAGTTCAGTTTTGTCCCCATTGACAATGAATGGGGACAAAACTGAAGCGTTTTTTTCCGGTATTGAGCCCCTATAACGGAACTCAATACCGGAATTTAAAAACGCTAGTGTGAAAGTAGCCTAAGAGAAAATCCTGGGCTTGTTCATGGACGTCTCTTATCATGTGCTGCGGGACAGCTCTGGGCCAGAAAAAAAAAAAATGTGTGTTGTATTGGGATGTTGGTGTGTGGGATTTTTGTAAGTTTGTTTGTTTTATATTTGATGTGTATAGGTAAAGTGCCACCGGATCAGGAAGGTTAGTGCACTGTTATTGAAATTGTAAATACTGTATATAGTGGGTGTTCTGTGGGGGAGCGAGTGTTTGGGCTGGACCGGTGTTGTCTGTACTGTGCTGAGGAGCATTATGTCCTGTATATTTGGTTTGTGTTTGGTGTTATGTTTTGGTGTGATTTCTGTATTTATTTATTTGTTATGTTATTTAAATTTTAATAAAAGAAATACAGGATCCAGTGAAAGTTCACAAGGTGGTACAATGTAAAATTATGAAGATGTTCTATACCTTCGCCATGTCCTGAGCCTCAAAATATGTGGACTAGCGGTTGAAAGGTGACAGGACCCAAGACTAGTGTTGAGTGAACTTACGGTTTCAAGTTGGGCATACAAGGTTCAGGTTCGTGTTATCTAACAATTCCGTTATGGCTTCCTCTACCACGGATCATGAGTTATAGTCCATAACGGAATACTTAGATCAGATCTAGATTCTTGCTCAACACTACCCAAGACCAATGTTTCCACTTGGAGTGGAGTTAGGATGTCTACCTTGGACCTATAGTTGTTACTTGAGGTCATGGAAATGTCTGCTAGGTAATCATTAAGATGGGATTATCTACAGTATGTGAGCAGCTGATGCATTGTCTGATAAGAAGGTAAGCTATAAAGTGAATGGTTACTAAATAGAAAAAAAAAAAATTACTACCACATACCAAGGAATGGTATGGAAGAAAACCTCTTGTAGGTCACAGATGCTTCTTAGTTTAGCCAGTGTTCTAGCTTGAAATATGTGGTCTGTACGGTTCTGGTCCCGGTTGAATGGCCTACAAGACAACATAGGAAGCAAATGATGACCAACTTGTATCCTATCATATACAGTACATCTATAAAAGCTGATATTATATAGGCATCTTTGTATATGTAGTGGTATGGTGTACCTTGTTTGTGGTTGTATGGACCATGCTGGTATTATATCAGCACCTTCTGGTTTATAGTTACATATACACAGCTGCTATAACACGTGCTATGTATTTATACCTAAATGTGCAGTATATTGTCATGACTCTATCATCTACAGTATGGTTGCAATTCTTGTTCATGGATACAGCTTTCAGTCTGTGTTTCTATGGTTCGCCCCCCAGTCGTTAGCACATCTACAACCAGCTTTAGATGCCTTCACTCAGTTTCCTCAGTAAAATGAAGAACGGGGCTGAGGCTTTCAGTCTCTAAGGTTTGAGACCTGTAGGTAAGCTTATGCTGACAAGTTACCTGCCCTAGGGGTAGAGAAGGCGGGGGTAACTGGTGTGTCTGCTGTAAGCTTGTGGCTCCTAGAGTTATTTATTTCCTCAAGCCTCAGGTATCAAAACTTCCAGATCTTCTGATGTCTGCCTTACAGTCCTCACATTCTTTTCCAGCAAAATGCTGACCACGGGGTCAAGCCGCCCTCCTATGTATTTTATATCAGATGGTGTATGGTTACTCTGACCAAGGAAAATCTTGCTTACTAGTTAAGAGTCCCGAAGCCATAGCTCCAGGTAACCTAATGATGCTTGGTTGTACCCCTTTAAAGAAACTGTCCCATCTGATTGCAGAAAATAGTGCAGGATAACATACCTCCCAACCGTCCCGGATCCAGCAGGACAGTCCCGGATTGCAGTGGCTGTCCCGGTACAGGGGAGGTATGTCCCGGTCTCTGGCAGCTGTCTCTGCATCCATAGGACGCAGAGACAGTTGCCTGTTACATGAAGAAGCAGACAGCCGGAATCTGCTTCTTGCATCCTCCCTCCCGTACCTCCTGCAGCTCTCTGTAGCTCTTGTCTGGGAGGGGGAGGAGCCGGCCGACAGCCGTGGCTCCACCCCCTCCAGACAAGAGAAGCCGATGTCCTGCTGGTGATGCTGCTGCTAGGAAGAAGGTAAGTATAAGGTTTTTCTTTTTTTTTTTAACTTTCTGTGAGGGACACAATGTGGGCACCTTACTAGGGGCACAACATATCACAGGGGGGCACAATGTGGGCATATCACAGGGGGGGCACAATGTGGGCATATCACGGGGGCACAATGTAGGCATATTCCTGGGGGTCTCAGCTGGGCATATGACTAGGGGCACATAACAGGGCATATTACTGGGGGCTCAGCTAGGCATATTAATGAGGGCACATAACTGGGGAATATTTACTATGTGGAGCAGTAAGGGGACTGGGTGGGATTAGGTGTATAGTGGGCGGAGTTAGGGGCGTGGACTAGTGCTGAAAAAATTTGCCGCGGTGCGCACAATGTGTCCCTCTTTGTCTCTTTACAAAGTAGGGAGGTATGATTTAGGCATGACCACCATTGAACAAGACCAGGTACAATCATGGATGATCTGGTCTTAAAATTGAGGATTTATTAGTGTATTTCATGTTTTGAGGTTGGCTCAATGTCTTCTACAGGTAGATGAAGTATGGCTGGTGTCAACACCAGAAGATATTGGATAGATGCCAGGGCCTACTGTGCATAGTAATCTAGGTAGATGCCAAGGCCCAGTGGGCTTGGAGAGGTCCATAGTCATCTAGGTAGACATTGTGCCCTCCAGAGTTGAAGGGAAACCATATGTGAGAGGACACTAACCTCAAAATGTCCCATTAAGACAGACTGAAGTCACCAAGTGGTAAGATCTCTTCTTCAAGTGCATGAAGTATGGCTTTTGGCAGGGCTAGTGTCCACACCAGAAGATATTGGATAGATGCCAGGGCCTACTGTGCATAGTAATCTAGGTAGATATTGTGTCCTTTAGAGCTAAAGAGATATCCTAAGTGGAAAGGGGCACAGCTTGGTGATGTCCATGTGTCCTAATGGGACCCTTACACTTAATCAATGTAGCCGTGCATGAGGAGGCCTCGTGCTAAGCACGTCTTGTTGGCTTACGATGCCAGGCATGCCTCCATTGGGTCGTGTGGATTTCCCTGTAGACAAAAGTATGAAATGTTCTTAAATTAACAACATTAGGAATGATAAATCGAGGCCGAGGGTGTAAGGCGATGCCCACCCATCTGGTGATTCCCCAGCAGATGACACGGAGCAAGATGTGTTTTCACACTACGCAGGATGAGCTTGGTGAGAGGATGATACTGACTCGCCAAATACCAGAGCAGATGACTCCCGACCTCTGTCACAAAGGCAAATATAGGCTCCTCAGCGGCTCTTCTTAAAGGGCATTTACACCTCATGTTTATTTATGTACCGAAGTGTGGGATTAGAGGGGATTTTTTTATAGATATTTACCCATAATGCATTAGTCATGGCCAGCAATGATGCTTTAGCGGGTTGGCACCATATTCTGTCCTCTCTGTGTAAATGAGAACAGAGAAAAACATTGGCAAATGGGGAAGATTTACAAGCACAAGGTGGCAGATTTCTGCTCCCCCCCAAAAAAAATAAAATAAAAGTAAAAAAAACAAACATTCTGTGCACTAAATTATTACGTTTAAAACACTTTTGCACCAGGTAAAGGAAACTGTTTAACATGTCTAGCAAATTGCACCAAGTTCACAGTTACAGGTGCGCCAATTTGCTCCATTTTCATCTCCTAAAATGATTCATTTTATGACGTCTGTGATAAATCCTCAATACTCAATACTAGAGATTTTTAGCGTAAACACCTAATTTTTGGTTGGTTTTACACTGTCACTGTCATAAAATGTGACATTTTGTGACATGTAATAACAATGTGTATATATATATATATATATATATATATATATATATATATATAGCTATCCAGAAAAGATATGGCTGCTTTCTTCCAAAAACAGCACCACCCCTGACCACAGGTTGTGTGCAATATTGCAGCTCTGCCCCATTGACTACAATAGAGCCAAGCTGCAATACCACACACAGCCAGTGGACTGGGGTGGTGCTGTTTTTGGAATGCACAGTGGCATGTATATTCTGCGTGTACCCAACATGCCGACATGTAGACCTGAATTTCCTCCACGTAAATGTCACTGGCCTCCGACAGGTGTGGGCCTCCCAGCCATATAACTAGGCAGCCTGTATTACACTGCTGGTAGTCAGGGAAGAGCCTTCTAGGACTTGTAGCACAGGACAGGTCGGCCATGTCTGCTGGTAATTTACATTGCTGGATCAGTGACAAGTGATTCTTGTACATACACATTTCTGTCAGACATGTCTCTAGAGCTGAGGCCTCCGTGTTTACTGTGCTGTGTGTGGCTTCTGCAGCTGACAGAACTGTTATCTCTACTCTGTGTGCAGTCTTAAATCAGTTTAAAGTTAAAGTTAAATTAAGTCTGTATTTTCTGGCAGCCATCTTTACCGTAATTATCTTGTTTGTTTTCATGTATCCTGTCAGGGTCACACAGGAAGAGTTCTTTTGAGCATCCAATCAGGTGGCTGCTTTCATTTTACAAAGTGCCTTAGAAGGATGAGAGCTGAAATGTGATTGGTTGCAGCCTTCACCTCACTGATCCTGTTCATGCATTAGGCAGCCATTTTAATCTCTATCCACGCTAGTCCTCCTGCATAAAGAACTGATACAGGCACAAAATGTCAGCGCTGCCAATCATTCATTCAGTAGAGATAGTAATATAATAATCACTTATTATAGTACCAGTTATAGTAGTGCCTATAATACTCGTTCAGAATAGTGCTCCCATAGAATAAAGGTAGTAATTGTACCTGCCCACAGTGCTAAGTGCTAGTAATAGTAGCCATCCTTAGAACAGTGCCATTCATAGTAAATGTCCATAGAATGGTGCCAGTACCAACAGACAATGGTGCCAGTCATAGTAAAAGTCCCTAGAATGGTGCCAGTCATAGTAAAAGTTCCTAGAATGGTCCAGTCATAGTAAAAGTCCCTAGAATGGTGCCAGTCATAGTAAAAGTTCCTAGAATGGTCCAGTCATAGTAAAAGTCCCTAGAATGGTGCCAGTCATAGTAAAAGTCCCTAGAATGGTGCCAGTCATAGTAAAAGTCCCTAGAATGGTGCCAGTCATAGTAAAAGTCCATGGAATGGTGCCAGTCATAGTAATAGTCTATATTATGATGCCAGTCACAGTAAAAGTCTATAGAATGGTGCTTATCATAGTAAAAGTCTGTGGAATGGTGGCAGTTGTAGTAAAAGTCCATAAACTGGTGCCAATCATAGTAAAAGTCTATAGAATGGTGCCAGTCATAGTAAAAGTCTATAGAATGGTGCCAGTCATAGTAAAAGTCTATAGAATGGTGCCAGTCATAGTAGTGGCCCCCAGAGTAATATCAGTGGCTGATGTAACCCCCATAGTGGTGCCGGCAGCATTAGTGGCCTAAACAATTCTGCTGGTGGCATTAGTGGCCCGCACACCATAGTAGTGGTCCACAAAATATTTTCTAGGACCAGTCATTGTTGTGGTCCTTTGAATGATGCCAGTCTTAAAAGTGGCCCACAGAGTGGCACGGACCGCACTAATGACCCTCAGACCATAGTGGTGGTTGATATTTTATTTCCAGTAATAGTAATGACCCATAGACTAGCAGCAGTCACTGTTGTGGTCCATTGAATGATACCAGTCATAGACGTGGCCCATAGAATTGTGCTTCCATGGATTGATCCCCTGCATCAGAATGCGCCTGCTGCTCCATAGATACATCACAGACTGCTCTGTGTGGTAGCATGTGTCCTGCTAGAGCGGCCTTTCACTTTCATCACAGTTAGGCCTCCTGCACAGGAAAGCCTTTTTTTTAAGGACTTCCTGATGAAATGTGGCTGGAGAGCGGCTACAAAGAAATTTTGAGTGACCTGGCACAACCACAATAAGAAGTGTGCCATATTAGTTTTGCCCCAAGAGAACACTTACTGCCAGGATTTCCTTGCATCAGGACCAGGGGGGCATTGGCATTGAGGGACCTGTCTAAGAAAAAGGACTGTCCAAAGCAATCCTGTCCTTCAACATCTTCTGTTTTGTAACGTATTCTGTGCTGTCATCCAAGATCTGGAGCCGCCATCTTGTTTGATCAAGATCTACACATCAGAAGATGTTTACTAACAAAGTGTCCTAGTGTCATCACACGGAGTTGTGAACTTGGAC
Organism: Rhinella marina; assembly: GCA_900303285.1. Taxonomy (NCBI): domain Eukaryota; kingdom Metazoa; phylum Chordata; class Amphibia; order Anura; family Bufonidae; genus Rhinella; species Rhinella marina. The sequence goes on along the minus strand of ONZH01000786.1, from coordinate 289,469 downwards.
CTGCTCCACTGAATAACTCATGCCAGGAACTCCTGGAATAGCTAGAAGGTCAAGGGAAGGCCCGGTACAATATTAGCAAGCACGGAGTGTTGGCTGGAATAGACTGACGCATGGACACTAGAGTGAACACGTCTGTAAAAGATTAGCGTGTTCTGTCTGGTGGATTACAGCGACCTTCCCGTAGGTGGACATAGCTTTGGCTTCACATTTTTCCAAGTAGAGGTGCCTCCATCTCATGGTGCTGTAAGGTGTCTAAAGTTCTTGTAAATCCATGAAAAGACATTGTTGCCGCCTTTAGTCTATAAACGAAGCACTGACTGCAAACTGCTATAAAGCATCCTGTATTCTGCTGAGGAATCACTCTCCATGGTCCCTCAAATAGATGATGACCAGGTGTTCAGTGGTCAGACACACTCTAAGGATAGGCCAAAATATCTAAAAGTCTGAATAACCCCTTTAACTTTATATTCTCTAAGGTTAGGTCTATCAAGGGATCAATGGGACTTGTCCTCAAATGTATTTTTCGAGCCATGGTGGTTCCTCCTGTCCATTTTTTGTAAAAGTATCAAGCATGGCAGAAAACGCCAAAAAGCTGCAAATTTTTGTGTAAAACGGCGCCTGAACCAAAATTTGAGACCTTTGTACACCAATAATGATGCCCTCCCTTCGACTCTTGAACACCCCCTCATTTGCTTATGTCGTTCCTCTTGAGTGGTGAGTCCTGCACACGTTCTTGCTTCTCAACAGAGAGAAGGGGCCCCATCTTGGTGGGCACCATGTTATTTTCCATGGGTGCCGTAGCCGACGCGTGTTCTTCTTTTATGATATGTACGCCCTAGTTCTCACATTACCGTTTGTCTCTGTTTGCGTGCCCTCCAGCAGTAAATTGCACCCGGTTGGACAATGCTGGTGGCACATTGTTCAAGCTCGAACAAAAGAAATCTGAGATAAGTTGGCAGAGGGCCTAGAACCGTAACGCCCAGGTGGTAACACCATCAGATCCATAACATCCTGAAGCAACCTCTCTGTCCTCGAGTAATCTTGTGACCTTACCTGCACCCTCAGGTTCTAGGAACGTGACTGAATCACGTCCAGAAATTGGATCTGGTCCTCGAAACTCAAGGAAATGGATTGACTTGGAGATTTTACGACTATTTACTGTGCAGGGTGCCAGATACTGGAGATACTGGTGGCCTCCTGATCAGCCACGCTTTTCCAGTGTGCAGTTTGCTTTTTGCTTTAACCCTTCATGTACAGTCCACTGGTTTTCTTCTTTCGCTGCTCTCAATGGGCTGTCAGAGCTTTACGCTAGAGGGGATGGCCGGCTCTGCCCAGATTGTTCATCTACCAGAATGCATTCCATGTGTCTTAAAGTTGCGTCAAGAGGGATTGGACGGTCCCGGCAGGACATATGGAAGGGATTATATTGGGAGAGTGCTGCCATTTATTTTTATTATTTTTCCTCGTGTCGAACGATCGCTGTCTTATGATTGGTTAACCCTATGTAGTATCGCAGGTAGGGAACGGCGGCTGCTTTACGACCGTGATGGGACTGGTTACAAGAATCAGATATTGTTAAAAATTTTATTTCAAATATGGGACATTAAGGTCACCAAAATTTTGGTCACTGCTATATTCAAAATGAGTTTTTTTTTCCCCCTGAAACGGTGCCACCCTTGTCCATAGGTTGCATCTGGTATTGCAGTTATTAAAGGGCTTCCACAGTGTAGGGAATAAGTGTCTAACCGGTGGGGTTCCGACTGCTGGGGCCCCAGCCGATTATCAGAACAGGAGCCCGTGCCCAGTTATGCATGCTCTATGCCGCTCTATAGGGCTGCCGGAGACTGCCGAGCACTGGCAGTCCCATACAGTTGAACAGAGCTGTGGACAAAGACCTATGGCTGCCGCTTCGTTCCAACAGGGCGCAGGAGCCCACTTTTCCATGATTGGCAGTCAGACCCCCACCAATCAGACACTTATCCCCTATACCAGGGATCAGCAACCTTCGGCACTCCAGGTGCTCTGAAACTACAACTCCCAGAGTGCTCCATTCACTTCTATGGGAGTTAGTAGTATAGCCGAGCAGGTTTGCATCCTGGGGGTTGTAGTTTCACAGCAGCTGGAGTGCCGAAGGTTGCCCTATACTGTGGATAGGGGGTAGGTTTCCTAAAGGGACAACTCTTTTAACTTGAATAGTGCTGAGCTGCAATACCAGACACAACCATTGCACAAGAGTGGCGCTGTTACTATGGAAAAAGCTGTTTGTTTTTTTTTCTAGTCAGATTTTTTTTTTTTTTAATTCCTATTTCTATAGAAATATTATTTCCTAGAACTGCCCCTTTAAGTAATATAGAATATAAAATGCTTAAAGGGGTTGGCACACCTCAGACGAAGACGTGGAGCATGCACGTGTGCACATATCCGTAGGGCGTTCTATGGGGATAGATATATGGATGCATATGTCTCAGTGGCACATTCTTCACTGAAATGTGATTAGTGGACTTTGCTCCGAAGTGATTAACGCTGAGGTCAGGGAGCGCGCGTTACCTCATTGCGGAGACGTTTGCCATCCTGTGAGCTCATTTTGGGCAGAATAAACGATATTAATGTCCCCGTGTGCTGCGGCCCGGGGTCCAAAAGGGGAATCTCTACGAGCCTATAAGTGAAAGCTGACTTGGCTTCTCGCACGCTATTACGTGATCCAGTTCTCTTGGTGATCCGATACGAAACAAAACAAATGAGTCTGGACCATTATCGAACAGCTGCTGCAGCTGTCAGGCCGAAGCCTGCTACTTTCCTTTACTGGCCTCTTAAAGGGCCAGCTCATTCTCAAATCCCTAAATAAGCATTTTCCTCTTAAAGGGAATCTGTCACTATTTAAACCAGGCACCATACCTTGTAGGGCTAGCTTAGCTGCATGCAGTGATGCCTGTAACTTAGCGATCTGTGGCATCATTCTGCAGATAAATGACTTTTACTCCATGAACAGTTAAGTGCACGAAAGGCGGGCCCAAGCCACTCTGTGCACTCTTAATCCTCCTGATTATTCTGCCAGCTCCATCCTCTCTTTCTTCATTGGCAGGACCAGGCGAGATGACTATACAGGAACATGGCCTGTCAATCAACAAGGAGAAGGAGGGGCTTGCAGAAGAATCAGAGTGCATAGAGTGGCTTGGTCCCGCCCTCGCTGCACTTAGCAGCTCATTAGCATTTGAATTGAACTGAAGCAGCAGATGAAAGGTGTAATTACATTCAGCCCTACAGTTGCCTGGTGTAACAGTGAATTTCCTAGCCCCAGATAACCAGTAGCATGTACTATGCTCATATAATTGCGCCATATAGTGGACACATAAAAATGCAATATAGTTCAACATAACAGTGCTTTATAGCATTCAAATAACACCACCCAAAAGCCCCGCTCACATAACAGTGCCTCATAGTGAACATAGTGAAAACCGCCATATAGTTCCCGGTTCTTATTTTGTCACCTATACAGAAAGATTTTGCGATGAGCCACCATAGAGGAAGTTTGAAGAGGTGGGACTGTGGAGACCCCATGAGACCTGAGAGGTACATTCTCCCACCTGTTGTTTTCCTGACATCTCCATTGCCTTGTGTAATTGGCGTCTTATACCTGAGCACGCTTCCACATGTTTATCTTGTCGTTTTACTGCATATATAATTATCCCCGCACCCAGTCATCAGAATTTGGCAAATCCTTCACTTTTACATACGGATTACTGGCTGTTATTTTACTGTATATTATGGTGTTTTTAACTGTGTGCTTTGTATTAGTAAAATGTCTCTAGGACCTGTTGGGTGCCTCTAGTCTGGATACAAGATGAGATACGGCCTCTAGTCTGGATACAAGATGAGATACGGCCTCTAGTCTGGATACAAGATGAGATACGGCCTCTAGTCTGGATACAAGATGAGATCCGGCCTCTAGCCTGGATACAAGATGAGATACAGCCTCTAGCCTGGATACAAGATGAGATACGGCCTCTAGTCTGGATACAAGATGAGATACGGCCTCTAGCCTGGATACAAGATGAGATCCGGCCTCTAGCCTGGATACAAGATGAGATCCGGCCTCTAGCCTGGATACAAGATGAGATCCGGCCTCTAGCCTGGATACAAGATGAGATCCGGCCTCTAGCCTGGATACAAGATGAGATCCAGCCTCTAGCCTGGATACAAGATGAGATACAGCATGTAGCCGGGATACAAGATGAGATACGGCCGCTAGCCTGGATACAAGATGAGATGTAGCCTCCAGCCTGGATACAAGATATGTTACAGCCTCTAGTCTGGATACAAGATGAGATATGGCCTCTGACCTGGATACAAGATGAGATACGGCCTCTAGCCTGGATACAAGATGAGATATGGCCTCTGACCTGGATACAAGATGAGATACGGCCTCTACCCTGGATACAAATGGGATATGGTGGCTAGCCTGGATACAAGATGAGATGCAGCTTCCAGTCTGGATACAAGATGAGATACGGCCTCTAGCCTGGATACAAGATGAGATATGGCCTCTGACCTGGATACAAGATGAGATACAGCCTCTAGTCTTGATACAAGATGAGATACTGCCTCTAGTCTGGATACAAGATGAGATACGGTCTCTAGCCTGGATACAAGAGGAGATACAGCCTCTAGTCTGGATACAAGATGAGATACGGCTTCTAGCCTGGATACAAGGTGAGATACAGCCTCTAGCCTGAAAAGAAGATGAGATATAGTTGGATATGGAGGCATACAAGTTCAGGTATGGTATCCTGAGCATATTTGTCCTTAGATGTTACAGCTGGGTCTGTAAATCCTTCACACTCGTAGGTTGCTGAAGCTGGCATCTCTGCTTGTCCTATAAATGCTGGATTGGTGATAAATCTGGTGACCCGGCAGCCAAAAAAGTGTTGTAATCTGGAGGAGACATTACTGGGGAACCCTTGCTGTGTGTGGGAGAGCATTGTCCTGCTGAAAAAATGCATTCCAAAATTCCTGCCATGAGAGGAGCAGACGGAGCTGTAGGTGTCCGACTTAACACTACTAGGGGTGACTGACTGTCATATGTGATGGCTCCGCAGATCATCACACCAGAAGTTGGGGCAGTGTGTCACTCAACAACAAAGGGAGGATTGAAGAGCTCACCACTAGGTCTCCATAATTGCACCCAAGCGTTGGATCCAAAACACTATGTGGTTCCAGTCTGTATGTGGGTCCTTTTTGGGGGAATGTCTGTGGCAGATTCGTCTTTTTAGGGAAGCGTCTGTGGCGGGCCCTCTTTGTGGGCGCGTCTGTGGCAGGCCATCTTTGTGGGCGCGTCTGTGGCAGGCCCTCTTTGTGGGCGCGTCTGTGGCAGGCCCTCTTTGTGGGCGTCTGGGGCCCTTTGGGCGCGTCTGTGGCAGGCCCTCTTTGTGGGCGCGTCTGTGGCAGGCCCTCTTTGTGGGCGCGTCTGTGGCAGGCCCTCTTTGTGGGCGCGTCTGTGGCAGGCCCTCTTTGTGGGCTCGTCTGTGGCAGGCCCTCTTTGTGGGCTCGTCTGTGGCAGGCCCTCTTTGTGGGCTCGTCTGTGGCAGGCCCTCTTTGTGGGCGCGTCTGTGGCAGGCCCTCTTTGTGGGCGCGTCTGTGGCAGGCCCTCTTTGTGGGCGCGTCTGTGGCAGGCCCTCTTTGTGGGCGCGTCTGTGGCAGGCCCTCTTTGGGGTTGGGCCCTTGGGCGCGTCTGTGGCAGGCCCTCTTTGTGGGCGCGTCTGTGGCAGGCCCTCTTTGTGGGCGCGTCTGTGGGAGAACCTTTATTGGAGGAAATCTTTTATATACCTTTTTTGAGGGCATCTGTTGCAGGTCTTTTTTGCAGGGAACATCTGTGTTGGGCCTTTTTTGTTGTGGGACATCTTTTATATGACCTTTCCATGATCATTTCTAGACCCTACAATGACCGTCTGGAGCAGAGTAACCAGAGGTAACTTCTGTCATTTTTGTCAGACAGGACAATGTAGCTTCTGGGAATGTCTTCTACCATACTACGGTATTTTATGTCTGACTTGATGGACAGACGCAATTACTTTGTCACGTACTGTATCCATAAATGCCTCAAAGGCATGCTCTGATCTTGAACTGGATAAAGGACCATTGTCTCAGAATAGTCAACAGCTATTCTATATTTGGGGGCTTGTAAAGAAGGTAAAGCGGTCTGTAAAGGGTTTCCGGGACTTAGATATTGATGCCATATCCTCTGGATGTGTCACCAATACCTTATCGGTGGTGTTCTGACACCAAGCGCCCTCACTGATCAGCTATTTGAAGCACGAGTGAGCCTTCTGCTTCCAGCTTCATCTACTGTATAGTTTCCAGCACTGTGGATACCCAAAATGGATGATCAATGAGATTGCCTGGTGTCTTATCCCCACCAATCAGGATAGGTCATCAATATCTATGTCTCAGAAACCCATTTCAAGGATATATTCACCTTCATTAAACTGCCAGTTAAATGACCCCCATGGAGTGGCAATCACTACATACTTAGCCTGCCTGGTGTGTCCTGGGATGCTTTTGCTGCCCCCCACCCCCTTTGTTATGCAGGCTGGGATTAATAACCTCACCATACCAGCATTACAACTTGAACTGGTGGTGTCACCAAACATCGTCATTGTTCACGGCCCCACTTCTGGCTATAGATGGCGCCCTAGAGTATACGCCAGTATTCCTGACCTCACCCTATCACCTTCCCAGTGCATTAGACCCTGACATCTACTCTTTTTTGCTAAATGTTGACAATCTCAGGCATTAGGTTAACTTTGTAAAAATGCCCTGGTTTACCGAAGCGGCCATTTTTCTTCAGTCTTGTAGCTGGATACATGAGGAGTGTTTATGCTGGAAGGAGTCATAAGCCGCTCGCAGCCACATTCCTGGATATTGTGCTCAGACTGTTAACATGTGGCGTATACTCAGCACGGAGGCAAAGGTGACAGACAGACATAGACGCCTATACGCTGTATTTTCCAGTTGCTGTACAGTATAATACCTCACTTATATGCTGGACGTCATTAGCTGTCGCTTATCTAGTGGAAAACCGATGCTTGCTGCAATTCCACCTCGATCCTGTGAAATGCAGAAAACATTGTCAGACCTTTCATAGGAAGAGACCTCCACCCATCAAAACAGAGACGTCAATGATCCCAGAGCTGGCCTCATGTTGGATGGTGCCCTGTGTAGTACCTTCTGTTGTCCCCACCCCATAAAAAGTACTGTCATACTGTACAGTGCCTAATTCTATGTGCCGTACAGTATAGTACCATACATTGACCTAATACGGTTACCTAAATAACAATACTAGACAATTCCAGCACCACCATACGCTGCAGAAATAATATAATTTACAGCTTAATACTAGTAAAGTAAAAACCACCATGAAGTAGCCAAAAATACAGTGAGCAAACACCACCATACTATAACACTAAATAATACCACCATGCAGTGCTCAAATAATACCTCCATACAGTGCTCAAATAATACCGCTATGCAGTGCTCAAATAATACCTCCATACAGTGCTCAAATAATACCTCCATACAGTGCTCAAATAATGCCTCCATACAGTGCTCAAATAATACCTCCATACAGTGCTCAAATAATACCTCCATACAGTGCTCAAATAATACCTCCATACAATGCTCAAATAATACCTTCATACAGTGCTCAAATAATACAGCTATGCAGTGCTCAAATAATACCTCCATACAGTGCTCAAATAATACCGCTATGCAGTGCTCAAATAATACCTCCATACAGTGCTCAAATAATACCTCCATACAGTGCTCAAATAATGCCTCCATACAGTGCTCAAATAATACCTCCATACAGTGCTCAAATAATACCTCCATACAGTGCTCAAATAATACCTCCATACAATGCTCAAATAATACCTTCATACAGTGCTCAAATAATACAGCTATGCAGTGCTCAAATAATACCTCCATACAGTGCTCAAATAATACCTCCATACAGTGCTCAAATAATACCGCTATGCAGTGCTCAATATACCTCCATACAGTGCTCAAATAATACCTCCATACAGTGCTCAAATAATGCCTCCATACAGTGCTCAAATAATACCTCCATACAGTGCTCAAATAATACCTCCATACAGTGCTCAAATAATACCTCCATACAGTGCTCAAATAATACCTCCATACAGTGCTCAAATAATGCCTCCATACAGTGCTCAAATAATACCTTCATACAGTGCTCAAATAATACAGCTATGCAGTGCTCAAATAATACCTCCATACAGTGCTCAAATAATACCTCCAGACAGTGCTCAAATAATACCTCCATACAGTGCTCAAATAATACCTCCATACAGTGCTCAAATAATGCCTCCATACAGTGCTCAAATAATGCCTCCATACAGTGCTCAAATAATGCCTCCATACAGTGCTCAAATAATACCTCCATACAGTGCTCAAATAATACCTCCATACAGTGCTCAAATAATGCCATCATGCAGGGCTCAAATTATACCACCAAACAGTGTTCAAATAATACCACCATACAATGTCAAATTATACTAACGTACAGTGCTCAAATAATATCACTATATATTGTTCAAATTATACCACCATACAGTTTTTGTGACAGACCCCTCTGACTGTAACACTGTGATAGTGGAAAGCTGGGTGACAACCCCTGACAATACTAAACATGTGGCATAAGGGTTGTCACCCAGGAATTAACTAAAACAGCTGAAACAAACTTTTTAGATTTTTAGGATTTTTTAGCTCTTGCATTGGATGATTATGTATAGTCCATGTATGTTGTGTATTATTCCCAGATGTACTGTAGCAGGCTGGTATGACCCCGCCATGTGCTTCGCTGCTGTCTCTTTAATGTGCTTTCACACCGCCATATAATTGCTGCGTTTCCTCCGAGTGTTCACCCTGCTGACAGATTATGTCATTTCATATTGTTGCAGTGTTTCCCCACCCTAAATTGCGAACAGAAGATTCCTTCCAAATGGCAGAGGCGATCGTTTCTTCCAAGCCTCTGCCAGGTGGGATTTTATGATAATTCCTCCAGTAAAAGTCCCAGATAGAGCGCTGCCTGCCCCTCCTCGGCTGCCTGTCACCCGGACAATGCCTGCGCAATCACTGCCTTCCTTTCAGGCTGCAAAATAAAATGTCCTGCTCGGAGGTCACCTGAAGGTCACACTTCTCATGTGATTCCCGGCCCTTTCATCCAGGACACTGCGAGTAATAACTATCAATGCCAGCAACAATGAGAGGAGCTGTCCCCCTGCATCCCAAAAGGGGGACTGACCTGCACTGTACAACCCTCCTCCCATCACTCTTCATCAGTCTATCTATCTATCTATCTATCTATCTATCTATCTATCTATCCATCCACCTGGGATCTATCTATCTCATGCCTCCCAAGTGTCCCTCTTTTTGACCTAAGTCCCTCTTTAAATGTCCCTCTTTTTGACCTGGGGAATTAATGCATAAATATGCATTAATAAATTTACTAAAATGCTCCTTCCTAAACTGTCTGTATGGTTTCTACCTGTATATTAGACCATAATTTGATTTGGACCTTAAAACATCTACAATTTGATGATTTATGTGCCAATATTTAAATGAATATTGAAGCATAAGAAAAAAATTGTCCCAGGGGCTTCACACGCTGTAAAAAAAAAAGGAAATTATACTCACCTAACCTATCCCCCCGCTGCTGCACTTGTGACGGAGTCAATAATTGTTCTTTGGGCGGAGTTGGAGGCGTGGCCTATTGAAAATAAGTTTTTAAAAAAATGCACCTAAAACCATTATGGGCACCACACATATTGTCCCTCTTTCTGAGTTTGAAAAGTTGGGAGGTATGCAATCTGTCCACCTGGGATCTATCTATCTGTCCACCTGGGACCTATCTATCTGTCCACCTGGGATCTATCTATCTGTCCACCTGGGATCCATCTATCTAAGATCTGTCTATCTGGATACCTGGGATCTATTTATCTTTCCACCTGGGATCTATCTATCTTTCCACCTGGGATCTATCTATCTTTCCACCTGGGATCTATCTATCTTTCCACCTGGGATCTATTTATCTTTCCACCTGGGATCTATCTATCTTTCCACCTGGGATCTATCTATCTTTCCACCTGGGATCTATCTATCTTTCCACCTGGGATCTATCTATCTTTCCGCCTGGGATCTATCTATCTGTCCACCTGGGATCTATCTATCTGTCCACCTGGGATCTATCTACCTGTCCACCTGGGATCTATCTGTCCACCATCTCGGGTCTAGCTAACTATCTATCTCGAATCTGGCTACCTGTTTCAGATCTATCTATCTATCTATCTATCTATCTATCTATCTATCTATCTATCTAGATCGATCTCAGATCTGTCTGTCTTTCTAGCTTTCTGAAATCCCTCCACCCTTGGAAATATGCATGGATTCTGAATGAGCTAACATCCATATTGCTTTTCAGGATTGTATCAGTAATTCATCAGTCATTCACTTTGTGCAAATACGCACAAAACTAGGACATGCCGACCATATTGAACTCATTAACACTAGCTACAGATTCTGGTACACTAAATACCCACCATATACGGATTGCAGATACACTCCTGTGATGTAGTAGATGCATCAGCAGCCCAATTATCATTCTTTTCTTGAAGTTTGGATTTTGGGGAGAGAGTGTCTCCTAGGCATGCTCCTCTTGAATTCTGGGAAGAAATGGATGCAAATGATCCCTTAACAAGCTCCGCCTCTAATGCCACCAGTTGTAAGACAGCTATCCAACGTTCTTGAAGTTTGCTACAGAGTAATGGTTTAGTTAAAATGTATCAACCCGAACTCTTATTTCACTGGCTATATGCCACAACATTGGGGTGACACGGTAAAGCTGTGGAGCATTTCTTCAACTTTTCATGGCAGGATCTTCTACGGATTATACATGGTTAATTGTAAACAGTAGGACATGTAACATAGGATGGCTGACACGGGATCAAACACGCACCACACACTAAGTACATTCACAGAGCATTCATGCCGTTCTCGTCCTCAATAGAAGCCTCTTTGTTGGACTCTTTGAGTGTAAATTGGACTTCCAGGCATGGAATTAGACTCTCTATATATGGCCTATTGGTAAACACTCAGGGCTTTTGGCAATGACTGGCCCGACAAAGACTTTTTATATTAAAAAATGTCAAATTTCTTTCCTCCTGCAAGATTTGCTTAGCTAGGCAAAGTTTACACAGCTTGCTGGAGGTATTTGGTCGGAAACTGATATATTGTTCTCTGTCCAAGGTATATACCCTCTCCATCCAATGCTGCTTTGCTCCGTTTAGGCACTGTTCCCAAATCCCATAGTACCCGATAATAGACAGCCTCATCCAAGTGTAACATTCATAAGTTCAGAGGTTTTAAAGGTCTCTGAAAGCAAGGTCTGTAAGGAGTCATCCTTATACTCTGCACACCACCATTTTGAAGGACGTTAGCTTACCTACCTCCGTGGTGTCCACTAATGCTCATACATGTACACACCAAGAACGTTTTTATTGGGAGACAATTATGGGGAACTTAGAACCAAGGAACTGGGTGTTGTAGTTGTACCTCTCAACAAAGAATCCCTCATTGTGTCTGCAGCTTCAAACCAAGGTCATGATGGGACCTTATGAGGTTTGTGACTATTTAATAATTCCAACTCTAATGGCTAAAACATTGAACTGTATGAAGCAATTGTACCCATCCTAAAACTGGCGATAAACGGTAGGCAAAAGTTGGTTGAAGTTGCCAATATTGAAGGGATTAGGCAAACGTCTTGTAAATGATCTCAAGAGAAAGAGGAAACCTGGAATTTTGGATTTCAGCAAGCCCAAAGAAGTTATTTGTGTAAGGCCATCTTAAGGTGGTCTGTTGTATTGCCAAGTTCTTTTCACTTAAGATCTGAGGAACTTGAACAGACCTACTGTGACATGGAGGAACATACAAAACACTAAATTGACATGGTGGGATATGAGCCTATGACCTTAATGATCTTGAAATCCAGTGCTAAGTTAGAGCTTAATAAAGATATAGATGGAATATAACCTGTCGATCAAGAAACTTATCAACTTCTAATCTGTGTCTAGTATTGCAGTGTCCTAAAAGACAGGTATGTTTAGTAACCCAGGATACTTTGTTCTTCTCGGATGAAGAAATGTGAACTTCCTCTTCTTCAGGCGGAGGGGTCAGTATATATATACAGAAATCTATGCTTATGAGTTGCCACATCATCTCTACTTCCAAGAAGACAAGTGATCTTCAAAGGTCTAGTGACATACAGACTTGGGTAAGAAGAGAGAGGCCTGTCCTGGCTGCTTCTATAGTACCTATGTTTCTGTGCAGATGTCTCGTAGAGAGTAGTAATAACCACCTTGGATTGTTCTACTTTGTCTACTACCATCTGGCGCCAATCATACTAAACAGTTAGGACCAGATGGTTCAGATCATGCAGTATCACTAGGTGGAAGAATACTTCTAAAGTCTTGATTTTGACATAGGCTTGGCACCTTTGTGAAGAAAAGCTTAGGACCTTATTGTCGATAATGATACTTTTTGAACAGATGTGACCAGATGATGGTAGTTAAGTGTAGGATGCTGTCTGCTGAGCTACAAATCACTCAGCGCTGTATAATATTCACCTTTTCCATGAAATATTGGAATTGTGACAGAAATGCAGCTGTGTTTGTGTTTCGTAGTCCCTCGGAAGTAAGACAGGACGTGAAGAGCTTGGTTATCTAACATGAAGTATAGATGGCACGCACATGGGTGTCTCTGTGACTGTACACCAGGCAACGCACATGTGTGAAATAACACAAATGCTTCTTAACAGGGTAAAACAATGAGATAAAGTCTTGACTTTCAGTGGAAAAAATTGGGATGGTTGATGGAAACTTAGGATGGTGGACACATTTTTGGTGATTTTAGTCTTTGTCCTAATTTTTAATTCATACAATTAGTCCTAATAATTGAAGCATTTGCATCCTGTAGATTGATATTATTCTCAGGGTTCATACAACTAAAGCTCATTATTGAAGCCACCTTTGTATCTACTCATTCATTCCATTTAATTAAAATTCAGGTCCCTGGGAGGAGATCATGGGACTCTAACTGCATAAGACATGTAACTGTATCTACTAGACCTAAATTGATTCTAATTGAATCTAAATTGGTCTTTGAAACTCTGTTAGTGCCAGCAATACTAGATTTTCCATTGGTGGTGCCCCACATACTGAAACCAAATGTTTGCTTGAGACCATCTTGAGTTCTTTTTGGAATCGCTACCTCCTTGGGAGATGTCCTGGAAGATTTAGTTTTTGCAGGTTGTTCATGATCTCTCTCTCCACCTTTACTTGAGATGGGTTCCTACTGAGAAAATAATTAGGTCTCCGTCCATTCTAGAAGTATCTCTAGTATGCATGTTGGTCATCTGGATATGAGGAGCTGGAGAACTAAAAATCAACTCCTTGTTTCTCCATTAGTGAAAAATGGGCTTCTGTGTAGGTCCCACCATATAACTGGATCATTCACAGCTGGTCATGGTCCCTCTAGGGAACATCATTGAGTAATTTTCTCTCTAGTAAATTCTCACATTTCCTGAACCACAGAAAATAGATGAACAGAATAGATTAAAGATATCTTGTTATTTCCCATGCACAGTAAGGATGTGAGCAGAAGAACATTTTGTTTTCATGTTGTCTCTGATGGGTGGTGGTTTATAGATAACGGTATTGGAAAATTTAACTTAGTTTTTTCTTTTGTCAGGGATTTTGCACTTTTTTTAACCAGGACGTTTTCCAATTTTGGTTACAAGCAGAAAATATTTGTGTGACTATTATTTGGATCTGTATGTGAAGCTAATTAAGGGCCAGATTGGCCATAGACCTTACAGGGAAATTTCCCGGTGGGCCGATGCTCAGGGGGCCATCTGGGCCCTTCTCAAAGCCAGCCAGTACAGGTTTTTGGGGATGTATGTTGTGCCGTTGCCAGTATTTTGTGATGGACTGTGGTATATGGCTCTGCTGGGTGGTATAATGTGCCACAATATGGTATTTCTGGCCCTGCCTTCCATCAATTTGGACCCAACTACAAAATGGGGCCACTTTTAATATTTTTTCCAGGGCCACTTTAAGTTCTCAGTCCGCTCCTGAGCTAATTTACTGATCAGTGTGTGTTTTTGAAAGGGAACTTCTCCCAATGAATTGGCCTCTCCTACAAAGAGAAGGTGCTTATGGATAAAAGTCTGCTCTTTGGTAAGGTGGGTGAGCTGTGATCTCATTTTTTCTTTCTTTGTCGATGATCCAGAGAGGGGTCGTTGATCCAGGGAGTAATTCTGATTGCCTGATTGGAGTCGGGAAGGAATTTTTTTCCCTAAAGTGGGGAAAACTGGCTTCTACCTCACAGGGTTTTTTTTGCCTTCCTCTGGATCAACTTGTAGGAAAACAGGCCGAACTGGATGGACAGATGTCTTTTTTCGGCCTTATAAACTATGTTACTATGTTACTATGTTACTATGATGTACTTTGGTAGACTTTCTACTTAAAATTACAAAACCCTGGTAAAGGTGCCCAAAAGTGCACCTTAAAATCTTAAGTGTATGTGGCTGTACCAACTCACCTCTGACAGATGATGATAGGAGGGAGAATTATTGGGTATGTTGAATTTCAATGCCCAGTCCTTTTGTTCGCAAGGGAGAAAAGCTTCCACCAGCTGCATACTCCACTCTCCCCATTGAGAGCACATGCACACTCTGCCAAGAGAGTTGTGAAGAATAGCTGTTGGCCAAAGCTATTGAAAATGTATACGCGCCTTAAAGGGGTTGTCCGAGTTATTTTTTTTGTCATTTGTATGTTTCTAACTAGTCAAATACAACAGCTTTTCCATACACTTTCTGCTTCTAAAGCTGCTGGTTTCTCAGGTTTCAATGAGGGTCACATGACCTCTGATGTCAGCTTGCCTCCCTGCTAATCTTGTATTCGTGCACAGAGCCTGTACACGAAAACGTCACTGTGCTGGCCACGCCCCCCCCCCCCCCCCCCGTTCTGCCGGGCTCCTGCTATCTGCTCTCCCTGGATTCTTTCAGATAAAACATTAACCCCTTCAGCCAGAACACACTGAAGGCTTTACAACAACAGCTGCAGATGTAAAGAGACACAGGATCTTCTCTCCTCACCCTACAGACACAGAGCTGACACTGGAGCTGATCTGGAGGAGATGCAAAGAACAAAGAAGGTAGGGCAAAGATCCTGTGTGTATCAGCAGTGTCATTGTACAGCTGGGACTTGTAGTCCTACGCATACATCATGCTGCTGAGTATTCCAGCAGACATGTCACTCAGGGCAGCATTTGCAGAGCAGGGGGAGGGGCAGAGATTATTACTGCAGCCGGTAAACAAAGACCAGAAGAGAACCAGGGAAATGTGGAAATATAGATTTTTTTTTTTTTGCCTAAAACTTGCTTAACTTAGTTATATATTGCTGCCCATCAGATTTACAGTGCTATATATATTTTTTTCATAACTCGGACAACCCCTTTAAATGTTAGTTCTTTGTCCAGTTGGTATTACCGCCCCTTCATAAATAACCACCCAAAGTCCATAGACTCCTGGAAAACAGTCAGGCTTCTCATTCTGAAGTCCAAGAAGATATCATGAGTGTCATCAGGACTGCATTTTAACCAAAAAGAGATAAATAATGAGATCTATGGGGTTTGAATATTTACTACATTATTTCATTTATTGATGGTGTCAACCACACTTTTTGACCTGGCGAAGAGAGTGGTACAGTAGTGAAAGGCGTGGTAAAAAAGTGAACACAATACTTATGTATCAGCTCTGCCTTCATCTTTCTGTATCAAACCACTCTTTCTGATTGGTTGTCACAGCTCCTCCTATTTTTCTACCTTTACTGGTAATATCCTGGTCAGTCTTACTTTGCTATGTAAAATACTTATCTAACCAATTTTTAAATCCACATTTTGGTCCACGTTTGGTGAGTTTATATGGTCAACCATTTATCTGATTTTTTTTGGTGGAGCAGTTATTTACCAGGGCCATTGTGTTTTCTAAGAAACTTGCCCAAAAAAAATTTAGTTGTATATTTTTCCCATGTTTCTCCTCTAATGAGGAAACTATGATAGAGGACCATCCACAGCAGAAGAAACTACACATCAAAATTTCACCATTTACTCCATGAGTCAGTGCTGATCTTATAAAAAAATTTTGGCGGCTCCTTTTCATTGTTTTTGTACTTCTGCATTATTAGAGGTTGCTTTTGTAACATTTTACGATTGGTCTGTGACTAATATATCTGCTTACTCAGTTTTTACAGAATTCTGTCCAAAAAAAGACAGGGAGTGACTATCCCATATGTTGACATTTCCTATGCAAGTTCCACTTTCCTATCTTGTCCGCACGCAAAGGTAGCATTAAACAGGACACGTGACAGTTCATGGAGAAGGGGCTCAAATTCCCTGTATGACATAATAGCATCAGGTTTTGATTATATTAGGGAATTCCCTAATGTGTTATGGACTACCTAAATGGAGCTGAGACTAATTAAATGGAGCTGCGAAGGAAAAGGGGGTCAGTCAGCACACCCCAGTGTGTGGGTGCACGCTGCCATGGCTAGATACACAAAGGCAAAAAAATACAATGCAACAGCACTCTGCAAACCAAATAAAGTGCAAAATGCCTTAGTAATAGGAAGTATTCTGGTGCTATTGCTATGCTTATTTGATAAATTTGAGATTCTTGGCAAATATATTTTGTCCAAAATTATTTGGGCCTGTCTGCCAAATGTCAAGACGATCTTTGTAAGACAGATCCCGCCTTACAGAGATCGCCTTGACGTTTGGCAGAGGGCCCAAATAATTTTGTACAAACTATATTTGCCAAGAATTTTACATTTATCAAATAAGTGTAGCAATAGCACCAGAATACTTTCTATTACTATGGCATTTTTGTACTTTATTTGGTTTGCAGAGTGCTGTTGCATTGTATTTTTTTGCCTAACTAAAGGAGCTGTGATGCAATACAACATATTGCAAGTGGACTAGAGTGATGCTGTTTCTGAAAAAAAAAAAACGTTGCCTGTGACTGACCTCTGTGTTTCTCCGTAGATAAAAATTTCAGTTACCATGTGGCCTTTCCATGTTCATGGTAATTAGATGATTTAGTAGAAATTTAGTAAATTTTGCTATGTAGCACCAGCATTAAAGGGAGTCTGTCTACAGTTTTGACCATACTAAACTGCTGACGGCAATAGATAGGGTCTGAAGAGAGCAGTTTAAACATACCATGAAGCCTCATTCTGGTCTCTGGAGTGTCCAGGAGGCAGAGCTTCACTGTGAGGTGCTCTCTTCTTTCAGCTACTTTAGAGCCCCCTCCTCTCTGCTCTGAGTGACAACTGTAGTGGTCTTCTGGTTGGATACCACAGCTGTTATTTAGAGTAAAACTGCTCAATGCAGAGAGCACTTCACAGGGAAGCTCCGCCTTCTAGGAACTTGGGAGCGCAGACTCTGGCAGAATAAAACATCATATTCTCACTACTCCTAATGAGAAAAGCTCTTCAAAAGGTGTAAAAGGCCCTACCTAGTGCTGCCAAAACTGTTTTAGCATGGTCAAAACTGCTGACAGACTCCCATTAAGCTTTTTGATAATGTGTGAAATTGGCTATCCTATTTTGTTGAGCACTAACTGTGGCAGAATAGCGTGGTATGGCTCATTTGCTATTATCTTTAGTTTTCTGTTCTTCATCAATATGAAAGGTCAGAGCAACAAACTCCTACTGGACTACCTTGGACTTCCTAGAGGAAATTTTTTTGGGGGGAGCCTACTCTTCGTAATACAGTATATTTCAAATATAGGTCATATTATCAATAAGGCCTGATTTACAAAATAGCTCAAAGGGGGTTAAACTCTAGAAATGTATGTGTAAGTGGAGATGTCCTCTGTGGTATCTCCTCACATTTCATGTTGTGACTGGACCTAGGCCTTGGCCTACCTGGTCCATCCTCTTGTAGACCAGACCACCCTTAATTATTGCTAAATAAATCAACTATCCTATTACTGACTGAAATGTCATCTTTTATCAGTGCCCAGAATGATGTTTTACTATTTTAGAAAGACAGAGAAATTGCAAAATATTAAACCAGAGCATCTGTTTGATGACTCAGCCTCTCGCCTTAGAAGGCTGTGGACACGCTTCTCTCCTCATTTTCATCATTCGCTTTGTGCTTAAATCTATGGCACATCATCCGTCACTTATGGTCGTGCTATTTTCATTGTTTCTTCCAGGGTTATGTCATTCCAAGCACGCATTGTTTTTATACCAAAAACTGGGGGGAAAAATTACTTATGAAAAATGTGTTCTGTTATGGAAATCAACGCCAGGTTTTGGTTGCACATGGCTTGGTTATTTCCTGTTTGGAGGGTTGGCAATTGTAGATTAGTGGAGAGAAACCGGCTGCTTCATGTAGGAAACCTCGTCTGGATAGACTGCAACAATCTAAGTGTATGTCCACCAAGATAGTTTGCTCGTTAAAGCTAGAGCACTAATGTAGTCTCCTTCATGTGCCAAAAACGTGTGGACATGATAGGATGGTAGAACTTGCAGAACAGAGAATGTAGGTGCAATCATCAGTTTTTTGGCTGTGACTGATAAACATTCCTGGCAAATCCAAGGGCTAAAAGTTCTTGTATGGGGAGATGACAAAAAGGAGAAGGACCACCAGACATGTTCACATGCCATGAGGTTGACAGTCCATGAGTAATTGTGTCCTGTCTTCTACTTTTTTCTGGTGCTTCAAGCTATCAAGGTGACTTTGACATCTGGCTGCGATTGTCACTTACCTTACAGCTATTACAACTAACAGATATGTTTGTGTGGGCTGTTACTGGAATGTTTTAGGTGATGGTTTTCAAGCCAGGTCAGAAGTCCGTTTACCAACATTTCCAAATATCAAAGTTCACCACTGGTATGTTGACTACATGAACTTTAAATAGGGTCTGTGAGCTTCCACATGACTCACTGGATGCCTAAAAACTCAACATTTTTTAAAGATGACCCACCAAGCAGTAGTGTATGAGAAGGAGGAGGGTGGAAGATTGAAGAAGATAACACAGTTCCTTTGAGCAATGACTGTGAATATACCTCCAGCGTCACTTACATCTTCCAAGCTAGGAGGAGCTCGTGTTGCCCTCTGCTGCAGATACAGAGCATTTTGGTGCTAAATGTTGGAACCATGGAAAAAGCATTTAAAGCGGTTGTCCCACGAAAAATATTCTACAGTTTTCAAACCAGCACCTGGATCTGAATACTTTTGTAATTGCATGTCATTAAAAATTTTGTACAGCTACTGAGTTATTCAATAAAATGTATCTGTATAGGACCACTTAATTTCTTATTTCTTTGACCTACTCACTAAGAAGGCCGCAGATGCTCAGTTTCAACTTTTAACTGCCTCCTGAGCTGTGATAGGGAGAGCATGGACACGCCTCCTGCTGTGATAGGTAGAGCTGAGACACACACCCTTAGCTCCAGCAGAAAAGACACTCCCCTTTAGCTGTCAGCTTGATATAAATCTAGCAGAGCAGTGAATGTGGAGATCTCTGGATCCATGTGAGGTACAGGGCTGGTTCTAGCTTTTTTAGAAAGAGGCTCTCATGTTTTATATGATGTCTGATTTTCATTTTTTACATTATTCGTGGGATAACCCCTTTAATATATTTGTCTTCTGTCATTTACACATAGTCAGAAATGTATAACGTGGGTAGCAATGTAACTTTATATTATAGATAATGCAGCTTTATCTTTATTTCTGTAGGATGTCCAACTTCCAGTCCTTGTTCCTCAACCTGTTGATTCTTCATCTCTGCCATGGGAGTGAAAAGGTGAGTCATACCACGTTGACGAGCGGATTCCCTCCCCCATTAGCAGCAGATTCCATTCCATTTCAATTTATATTGTGCGCCATGTTATCAAACTCTCCAAATCTCTCCTGATCCATCACATGCATAATTAACTGTTTGTAATAAGGCTAAAATGGTCATAATGACTACTTTCTGCTATAGACCCTGTGGCTATAATAACATTTTTACTTGTCTTACAGTTTTTAAATTATTCAGTGATATATCTTCAGAAATCTTGTTGTCAAGGATATGTCTAGTTCGTATCTTCAGTCTAGTAATGCTTATAGATTAAAGGTGTATCCCGGTAGGTATAAGTTATCCCTTACCTACAGGATAGGGAATGACTATGAGAGTGTGGGGATCCTACCGCTGGGACTCACACTGATCATGAGAATGTGGGCCCCGCAACCCCTGAAGGTGCCCTCCTACTCCCCTGAAATGACTGGAGCTTCTGGTTGCATATGTGTGCGGCTGCTCCATTAATTTCTATGAGAGTTTGGCTATCTCCGGAACTCCCATAGAAATGAATGATGTACCGGCCATTTTCATAGATTAATTGGACATGTTGGTCTAGTAGTGTCCATAGATTGGTTGCCAGTTAAAGGGGTTCTTCCGGAATTCAGAAAAAGAAAATATTACATTTATATAAATATATTCCCAAATACCTTTGATTAGTTATAATGGCGCGTTTTGTCTAGGGAGCAATGATTAGGAGAAACAAAATGGCTGCTGTCCTATTAGTGCACACAAAACCTGTCCTAATCACACAGGAGGACAAGTTACTTCACAACACTGAGCTAAAATGCTGCCTCATCCTCCTCTCCTACTTGTCAGGGATTATGATCCTGAATACAGATGATAAGATCTTCAGCTGAATCTCTGTATGAATGGAGTTCATGAGGAGACATGAAGTACAGAGAGGATGGACAGGACAGATTGTGGTAATGGAGACTGCATACAAGTGCTGCTGCTCATTAGCCACATCTGCTCATGGATCATAATCATAATACCTGACAAGCAGAGCAGAGAGGAGGATGAGGCGGCTCTTTACCTCAGTGTTGTGAAGTAACTTGTCCTCCTGTTTGATTAGGGCAGGTTTTGTGTGCACTAATAGGACATGGGCCATTTTGTTTCTCCAAATGATTGCTCCATAGACAAAACAAGCCATTATAACTAATGAAATGTATTTCAGAATATATTTATAATGAAGTAATATTTAAGTATTTTCATTTTCTTAATTCCCAGAGAACCCCTTTAAGGTGACCATATACATTAGACAGAAGTTGGTTGATGCTTGAACAGCAGTTGCACAAACAAACATTTTGTGAATGTTTCGGAGACATGGCCGTACATATTTTTGTCAATATTGACTGATAGAGTTGTTCAAGATCTTTCTGGCAATGTTCTTTCAAAAAAAAGATCTTTATTTGAATGAAAGGTCTTCCAGTCGACTATCTGATGAAAATATTAAACACGGCTGACTTCTTTTCAAACGATAATGCTCTGTCATTGGTCGACTTTAACAATCATTCATTGTTAAATTTTAACCGATGAATGTTCATTTTGGTTGAAATTTTTAATTTTGATCAATTGTAGAATAATGTGTATGGCCACCTGTAGTTTAGCAGTCCCCTTAGATTAGTTGACAGCTTTAGTTTAGGGATACCTAAACCAACCAAAATTTTTCTTTTTTTTTTTTCTCTGTACATCTTATCCCAAAATCATGACAGCCAACATATTTATGGAAAAATTGGAAAACCATAATGAATGATAGAAGTTATAAGTAATATATGTGTACAGCTCAATATACTGATAAGAACCCATTCCA
Source organism: Rhinella marina (assembly GCA_900303285.1). NCBI lineage: Eukaryota > Metazoa > Chordata > Amphibia > Anura > Bufonidae > Rhinella > Rhinella marina. The sequence goes on along the minus strand of ONZH01000786.1, from coordinate 267,678 downwards.
GCATTTACTGTGAACTGTAAAATGATGAGAATTACCACCAAAATTATCTAGTCAAATAACACCAGCCTCACAAAAAGCATGGACACAAGAAAAATAACACTTATTTTCATGGACTGTCTAAAAATTTCTGGTTGGTTGGCAACCCTGGTTCAATCCCTGAAGACCACTCCATTCCTAGCATTCTGTGGTTGGCCTTTGTGCTTCTGCTTTAACCCAGATATTGAATTACACTTATTGATGAGTCTTTAGTGCCTAATTTACATCCCCAGCAGGAAACCTCATTGTACTTGAAGCTTGACAAGTCATGCGTTGGTGATGAGGTTGGAGCTGATTTAGTCTTCTTGTTTCTGTTTAGGAAACGGTTCACTTGCTAGGTGAACACACACAATGTGCAGTTTTATCTCATCCTAACTCCTGCTGGGCTGGGGGACAAGCCTGAATATGTGCATTTACTCTGCTCTGTATGTAAAGGAGATTTGTATCAATGTATGGAGAGCTGACCCCTTAGCATCATACATATAACCAGGGTGGCATCCTGAAAATGTCCATTCCCACTGAGATTAGAAGTCTGACCAGCTGTAAAGGCCATACTGTCATTGGGACAGTAACGGGAGACCTTCATGATGGAGCTAGGAGGGAGGGTCAGGTAGCCTTCAGCTAAATGAGAGGGGTAGTAGTGGTGGATATGGGAGATGAGATGGGGTCAGAGGAATCACATTACTAACATTACTGACCTTTTCCATTGGGGCATCAAACCGGTAGTCTTCCTGTCCACATTAACCATACAAATGAGATAATCGGCTGATCCTGATGAAATCATTGACTTAGGCCAAAATTTAGCTAATTTGTACAGACACCTTAAAGGGGTATCTGGAACCCAGCTTGCCCCTCAAAACACCCTTAATTGCTTGTACATCATCTGATTAAGAGAATTTTTAATATACTTACCGTCTTAAAGTTGTGTGGAACCTGATCATGTGACACTTATCTTCTATTATAATCCTACACCTGCTAATGTCACATCCTTCACCAGGTTCCCAGTCTGGCCTTTGGACTGGAGTTCACTTCAAGTCTTTTGCAGCCTCTACCAGGTTTTCCTCCAGGATTGCCTTGTATTTACTGTAGATACTTATGTGGTAATACATTATTATTGCTAAATAATAATGGGACTAAAACTGTTGAAAAAAGGTCTAATAAAATCTTAAAATACAATAAACATCACAAAATAGAATATTGCATGCATAATCTCCTCATAACCATATCAAATAGGTCAATAAAGTTCTGGTGAACGTCTTGTAGATCCACCATCTATAGAACGTATGATCTGAACTTTGAATCCAGACTACAGTGGTTGTTTTCATAGTTAACTTTTGACAATTGATTCCTGGAAACTGCTGTATGCTTTTATCTCAGGCTTTGATGGCCTTTACACGTCATGAGAAGACTAGTGGTCAACCTGCTGCAGTGATTAATCCTTAGTTGATGGAGGAGAAAAATTACTGTTGTCATCCCACCCCTGCAGGAGTTTTAAAAATCTGACTCCAATCACATACTATAGGATAGTTCTCATTGTTATAAGACTCAGTAACATGCAGGAACCATTAGCTGCTCCCCAGACCAGTAAATTGCTCCTCAGCATCAAAGGGCCAAAGTTCTTTATTGTATGATTCATTGGAGGTTTCATTGAAACTCTTAGATCTGGAAATTGGGAAGAGGTGTTGGATTTGTTACATACTTCACATTCTTTTTGTGTAAACTAGTGTCGAGAAACCACATCAGTCTCCTTCAGAAAACATCATTAGTCCTGCTGTGTATATAAATGATAAGAGTGTTCCTACCTAAGTTTTTTTCCAAACCCTAAAGGAATTGTCCAAAATCTCATTTTAAGGTGCCCTTGCCTGTTTAATAGAGGATGGTCCCCTATTCAGGATCTTCATCTACAGTATTAGCCATAGCAGATGCTGGCAGTTCCTACAAAAGCTCTGGAAGACCCAACATGTCCATACATTATATACATGCAGCTAATTGACTTTAATGTCCAATGTAATACATCATTTCACCTGTGGTGGTGCTGCAGGGGAATTAAACACTTGCTGTAGGGTTCCTCCGTAGATTATAGCTGATCGCTGATGTTACCAGCAGAAGGACACCTTGTAATCAGCTAATCACTGGTGGACTGTGTGACAGCTGCTACCACCTAGAACCTTGGTATTTATTACAACTAGTCCTCCACGGACATTGTATATTATACCTCAGTATTAAAGTTTCCACTGTTTTCCTCATACTGCTTCACCTTCTGTTTGCTAATTAAAGTCCTTTATGTGGGACCTGAAAACAGGTGACAGAAGCAGAATACAATGCTGGAGGTCTGTGCATGTTTATGTAATCCCTTGTTCTGAAGGCAAAGCCAAAGGCCCGAATATGCCGTCTTTGCTTTCATTTAATTCCTCCATTATGTGGGAACCATGCTTCACTGCAGATGAAAAACGAGTAATGCTATCCTTAGAAAAGCGGCCGTGTGCTGGATACAGGTGATTCTCATATCTAGGCGAGATTCCTATTAACCTTGTGTTTATGGATTCCATCAAGTAACACTTTCCAAAACAGAATAATTGCGGAATGGCGTATGGTCGGAGACGTTGTGGAAGTAGACGTTTATATGGGGATAACCAGTTAGCCTTGTTTATACCAGTTTACTATTAACATGCAAAATTGGAGACATGTGGTGGAAAGTCCCTCAGGCCCCTCTAGTGCAAATTTATATTTTCGGTGGGAAGGTGGGCAACAAGCACTTTCACTTTCAGCACTGAAATGGCCACCATTAGAGATGGTCACCCAGCATTTGATGGACCAGAAAAGACCTAACAGAATATGAATGATGTTTTCTACTTTAAAGTGTGCCTATTTTTATTTTTTGAAAGGAGGTGGCTTCTTGTTTCTAAGACCTCCACCGGTCATTAAAACAAAGGGGCAGAAGCACTCGACTAAGCTTGGTACTGCTTTGTCCATACATAGCACAATCAGTTCTCCAAAGAGAACCAAGCAGAAAGCATGGGACTCATTTGAGCGCTCCTGCCCCTTTGTTTTAGTGATCAGTGGGGGTATTAAACCCCAGACCCTCGCCAATCAAAACTTCTGAAACATTTGTAAAAATGATAGGTACACTTTATGGGGGGGTTAATAGATAGGAATCCTATGTACAGGATCCTCACTTCTTTGCCAAAGTGTGGAGCGATCTGGAGGACTTGTCCTGTCCTGCATTTTTACAGACTTCCAATTGGTTTGTATGGACACTGTGTAATGCTTTATTTATCCTGTGGTGGCACTGCAGGGAGACTGATTACTAAATGCTGGGTCATCTCCATAGATTACACCTGATCACTTCAAGTTCCTGCAGGAGGGACCATTTCTGATCATCTTATTGTCAAGGGACCCTTCTAATAAGTAAGGATTGTCCAAATTTGACAACCACTTTAAGAATCCAAACATGAGGACCATTTTAGGCTATTTTTGTTGCGTGCATGCCTAACCAAGCCTGGGAACTTGTTAAAGAGAAGTTGACTTGGCTGGATAGCAAACACTTTTGACCAGAGGAAAGTCTGTGATGCTCTACCTTACTCTTACCAGTGCCATAGCCAATGTGTTGGAGAGGGCCTTGGGAGCTAGTCCTTGAGAGCAGTAGGCATGTGATGACATGTCATTATAGTTGTACGTCATAGCATGCGATGTTTGGGTTGGGCCTGGCATAGTTTTGGCACTGAGTTCTAGGATCACATTGTTACAAATCTGACCTCTCCAATTTCCTACCATATTTGAGGTGTTACAGATGAGTTATAGTGGGTGGGATGTCTATATTATCTTTCTGGTGGAAGCAAGTGATCTATGGGTGACCATAGTAAAGCTACTGATTTCAGGAATCCCAGTGACAGCACATACCATTGTTACTGGGAGAATATGAAGCTATTTCTGACTTGGCAAAGCTCATTCCTCTTCCGCAACAAGCCATTGTCCAGCAGCTCTTTATAGAAGATACAGATCCCAACCCCGATAGGACACGCAATGTCAGTCATGTGTGCAGTCCTATTTGCAGTACTATTGTGCCCCCTTCACATAAATCCTTCAATTAAAGACCGCTTTCTGTATTTCACATGTTCAAGGTCAAATGAAATTATCTGCCTAGATAGAGTACGAATTTACTTGTCCCTCCTAAAGCTGGGCATACACCTTCAATAGCTGTTGGCCAAACAGTTGCTTGACCTACAGCTGTCTCTCCCGGCTTCCCCATACACGTACATGTTCGGTGTGGCGGATCGTGTCTGTGTATGCTATAGGATGTGCAGAAAAAGCTGCTGCTGCTGCTGACCCTTCTGGAGCCGGCTTATCTTACTGGAAAACAAAAGGATTGGGCGAAAATATTAATTAAGATTCAGGAACTCTTCACACATTAGTGTGTCGACCGAACCTGCCATTCTTGGCGTGTTTGGCCAACCAAAGTATAATGAGTATGGTCAGATTAAGTCTATTGGGAACTGCAGAATGTTGTATTGTGCTCTTGATGGATCCTACCATTGCACGGACATTTATGGATAACCTGACATCTGTTTTATGTTTTTCCATCTTTGTAAGGAAGTTGTTACATGGTTGAGCAATGGTATGTTTCCATTTAACATGTGTTGCCGATTGTGCTAGCTAGATATATGAGATGGTCTCGATGTGACTGACTTTTGTGAGGATAATCCCATCCTGTAGGTCTCATAAAGGTGTGGACTAGATCTTGGAGAGCTTAATTGTATAAAAAGTAACCTGATGGGTGTTATTGACCATGTAAGTGTTTAGAGATGGTTGCATCCTGCTGACAAGTTTCCTGAAAGTGTGTGGATCATATCATAAGTTTTTTTTTTTGTGTTTTTATATTTTATAGGTGCCTCATAGGAGATCACGACAAACTTTGGAAGATGACCCTGTAGAGAATAAAATTGCAGGCACATGGGGATCCTGGGGACCATGGTCCTCTTGTTCACAGACCTGTGGAGTGGGAGTCATCGAAAGAAGCCGTTCTTGCTTGTCTCCGTATCAGCAGGTTCCGTGGGCACCAAGGTCAGAGCCAAGCCCACACAACATTCAACCGCATCCAGAGCCTTCTTTTCGGGATGAGAGAGACAGTATATACTCTATGGGGCCAGCAAGGCCATCATACCCACTTCATATAGAAAGGGAGATTGCAGCTCCATTCGTGGAGCCCTATGTACCAAGAAACCCTCCACCTAGTCGATATAATCAATTTAATCGAAATGCCAGAGAAGAGATATTTGCTCGTGGATCTCAACCTTCTTATTCAAGACGAGAGCAACCTCCCTATCACAGATCTACGCCAGACCGTGGACGGACAGCACCTCAGTCCCCAGAAACACTTTGGCAAGCATCACCACTGGACATGCCACTCAGACAGGATGCACTTCGTGCTCCTGAAACCATCTCCATTCATAGAAAACCTCACCAAGATGTCCCATTTAACAGGAGAAACAACTCGCGTGTTGATGACTCCTCATGGCCATTCTTTCCAGATTCCATCCCTCTTCTGAAATCTGAGAGCTGGGAGGAGGCCAACCCAGGACGGGCATTGCCACCTTTATCTCCCACTAAGGAATCTCGTTTTTCACGAAGGTAAGAAACTCATGGTAAAAGCAGTACTCATGACAAAGCTGTCAACTGGCACTGAACTGTGACGTAGCAAGGGTATACATTCCATCGCTGACCACCATTGTAATGTATAGACAGCCTGGGTCTGCTGGATCGGGAGTTGTTCAAGCAGAGAGTATCTCAGCTCAGGCTCATAGAGGGGGAGACAATCGAGTTAACTCCTCTATGCCATACATAAGACCATAAAAACAAAGCTCGTCTTCTTGAGACAGCCTTCTTCAAGACATCCTCTAGCATAGGATGTCCGGTGGAGGGGCGATAGTCATTTTACGGTCCTTATTTTCTGGAAATTTCTTCCTTTTAAAGGGTCCTTTTACATGGGCTGATGCTTGGCCATAATGAGCTCCGATCGGTGCTCATTTAGACTGTAGTTTGTATATTGTTGGCAGCACATCCCCTGGTTACATGGGAAGATCTGTTGCCGAAAACAGCAATTTTTAGGCCCACATATAAGATGTGATCAGCTAAAAAACGATCATAGGGCCAGTGATCGTGAATGGCAATCTTGTGAGTATTTGGTCAATTATCAGCCCACGTTAAAGGGCCTTTTATGTCTGGAAATAGACGATTTGTACAGTTCTCCAAGATGAACCTTCCCTTTAAATACATCTTCAATCGTGTTTTTTTATTATCCATGAAAAACACTCAAGAGTACAATAAATCTTATGTTTGAAGTTTGGATTTTTGCTAGTCATCTATGATTAAGTCGTCAAGTGTAAATAACATATTTATTGGCATTAGCCTATTTTCAAATTTCTGTACCGTCACACTATAAAATGTGGGCCGCTTTACAATGAAACTTTAGTCTTCAGAACGTCAACTTTTAATAGGTTTTTAATGCAGCAGATGTGATTTTACCGAGTAGCCAAAACAATTCCGACTCTGGATAATGATCTTGTTTATTTGAAGTCCAGGAACGTGCTGGAAATTTCAACTTCGTTTTTTCACTTTTTTTCTTTACCGAGAGAGTCAGTTTAAAGCAATTAAGTGTTTAAATATCCTTGCAGCTTTCCTAATGCCTTGTATGGGCAGCCCCTTCATGGAATCTTGTTTTCTTTTGCTAACATGAAGTATGTGCCAAGAATTACGGATGAGGTGAAAGGGGATTTTTGCATTTTATTTTAGTCAAATGATAACATGGACATTAATATGAGTCATCTGTAATGAGTATCATTCATAATCATTATCAACTAAACGTAAAATATTTATTTGAGCCCAGACATAATGAATGATACGGAATTAAAGATCCTGAATGGCAATATCTTTATTTTTTCCCATAGGTCTCGAGTAAGAAATGCAATTAAGCCTGGGAGATATGGTTATGGAAAAGTACCATTTGCCTTGCCCCTACTTACTGAAAAAGATGAATCGCAACGCTTTAAAAGACATCACAAGCTAATGACCTCTAGCACTACTGCTAGCCCAAGGAGAGAGAGAAAGAAGGACTTAACAGCAACACAAAAATCATTAGACAGCTCTGGAGAACATGGTAGTGAATCCCCAAGTCAAGCTGACTTTCCTGGCGCATCTTCCAAAACGAGAGCCCCATCTTTGAGAAAAACCAAAAGGTCTAGTCAGACTGATCTCCCTTCTTGGCCAAAAGATTCTGTAAATTCTTCAGCACAAAAAATGCTTTATGGTTTTCAGCCTAGACAGCTTGACGGAGAGTCTTCAGAACATGAGTCTCCCGTTGGTGGAGAAGCTGATTCTGTCTTGATGGTTGGAAGACAAATTTTCAACCATGAAAAAACTGAGGCTGATCTCTCAGATATGGAAACAGAAAAGGATGAAGATGATCCCACTGAGAATAGGAATGGTGGAACACTTCATGGTCCTAGCACCAGGATACTAGGGTCCAGTAAAACGCTAGAAGAGAAGATAACATCAACTCAATCTCCACCACTAACTAGGGCTTCTAAACCAATGCAGTCTGACATAGTTGGTCAGCGCATGGATATTGTAATAAGACAACTTGCAAGTAGTCATCAGTCATTCAATGGGAAGAATAGGCATGATGAGCAGGCAGCACAACCGCAGAGGCAAGGCAAGACTCCCTTACAAAAGTCTCATGCCACCAGTGATGAAGAAGTAAAACGTGGACAAGACAAATCTGATTCATCACACCGTCCTCGATCGCGTAGCCAAAGACAAAGTCCATATAGGCACAGTACAGATGGCAGCAGGGCATATCAGAGTATTTTTAGAGATCATCCATCCAGGCCTGTTCAAGAAGATACTTGGGCTTCACTTGGAGGAAACCCATCCCTTACCTTCGAAAGAGGCCAAGACCCAAGGCAAAACCATCACCAAAATTCTGATGTTCCTCTTTCCCTATATAATCCGGGAACAGAAGAATTTCACTGTGCTGGTCCAAAGAAGCAATTCAAGTCATGCACTCAAGAGGTATGTCATCTTAAATTGTATAGTGAATACAGTTACATTATGGACCACTTATGGTCTTCAACAATTTCTAAAACTTGGATTCAGTTTATTCTCTCATGGGTTTAATATCCACACTTCCCATAGTTCTACAGAACAGTATCTATATCATCAAAGGGTCCTATGGTGAGTGATCTAAGTCAAGTTCAGTAAAGCCAAGGGTTGTTTGATCATGTAAAAGCTACTTTATTTTTAACTTTTTCAATTCTCAGTACTCATTAAATTGTAGATTATGACTGTCTGGGCTACCTCGTCATGTTTGTACCATAAAATGAATTCCACAAGGCACCTTTTTTTGAAATTTTAGTGTTAGTTGGAGGTCTCAGACTTTTATGACATAGGCAATGGATATGCCTTTAAGGTCTTATGGCTGGGGTTCATCTAAAACCTTTAAGATCTTGAGGACAACTGATGACGCACAATGTGAAGTCACTGGGAGATATGAAAAAAGCTGAGAAGGCTGACCTTCACGTTCTGAGGTCATCTCACATTGCCTTACCATAATATAAGTGACACACCAGCCAACTCAATGTGATAGAAGTTGATGACCTCACCACCTCACATACTCTAGTTTTAGTTTTTGGGAAAATCAGTAGGCTAAGTACATCTTTTATGCTTCCAAGGAGAAGCATGTAGTATATAGTCATCTTAGACTGGAGAGCAATAAGAGGCCCATCTTCTGGAGGGTATGCATGTTCTGACTGCTCTGTACTTAATATCCCATTTGTGGGCCTGCTGTAAACATTTTTACTATTTGTGTGACAGCCAGTAGAAATGGAACAAGATACATCTACTGTGCGCGTCTCTTGGCATTGTTCAAACAAGACCTAATTATAATTCATGTTTGACATGTTTGCATTTGCCTTTCTCTCATGAGGGCTTAGCTGGGGAAATATCTACCGCTTCTTATAATATCTCTTACAGTTTGTGATTCATTGTAACCAGACATCAGCTGGTTTATAGGTAGTACACTCCCCAGGCCTTGTGTTCCTTGGGCAACCACAAAACATGCTTCCACCCAGCAATTAAAGAGTTCTGTCAAGTTTGAGGAACTAGATAATTTTCTCTGATTGGATTGCCTTGGTATCATGCCATACACTATATTAATCTCTGCTCCTAAATTCCTATATTTGTACAACAGTCCTGTGCAAACCTGGAAAGGCCTATTGTAAGCTGGCTGCACAATGTATTGACATGATTAGACCATTGAGTGCCCTTGAGAGTTGACATTGCTCAAGGAGATTGTCCAACGCATTTGCCATTGATTGGTCCAACATTTACTGACACCACCAAGCACACTGCACCTTTAGGCTCTGTTCACATTTGCACCATGGCTTCTGTTCTTAAAGGGGTTGTCCCACTAAAAATATTCAGCAGTTTTCAAACCAGTACCTGGATCTGAATACTTTTGTAATTGCATGTAATTAAAACTTTTGTATAGCTACTGAGATATTCAGCAAAATGCATCTGTATAGTGCCACCTAGTTTCTTATTTCTTTGACCTGCTCACTAAGATGGCCGCACATGCCCAGTTTCATCTTTCAACTGCCTCCTGAGCTGTGATAGGGAGAGCTGAGACACGCCCCCTGAGCTGTGATAGGGAGAGCATGGACACGCCCCCTCAGCTGCAGTGGAAAAGACACTCCACTTGAGCTATCAGCTTTATACAAATCTAGCAGAGCAAAGAATGTGGAGATCTCTAGATCCATGTGAGGTACAGGGCTGGTTCCAGCTTTGTTAGAAAGAGGTTGTCATGGGCTAGTTGGAGGTCTCTGACTTTCATTTTTTACATTATTCATGGGATAACCCCTTTAATGGAGGCCTTGACATTTTTTAAAAGATTCAACTTATTGGTGTCCATTTTTTCACCATGGAACAAACAGAGCTATTCTTGCCATCAAAACCTAATGAAAACCATATAAAACAGAACTCAGTGCTTGTATGAACAGTGGCTAACAGAGCCCTTTCACCTTCCAGTTATTGCCAGTTATGGTGCCTGATATGGTGTTATATTCCAGATACTATTGTCAGCAATTGGCCATGATGACCTCAAAAATGGGGGTAAAACATGGCTAAAGTCCTACTCCAAGAATATATTTTTTTAGATTGCAGTACTGTAGGTACTATACAAGTGTGTACATACCATGCCACTGCTATGGGTCCCTTCATAAGGTTACCACACGCAAATATTTAACCGCAGGATAGTTGATATTTATCTGCTGAAGGTCCAAACGGACCTTATCTAAAGAACTTTGGTCCCCTTCCTGAATAGAAATGTAAAGCACACGTTAGACCACCACTTATTCACTTTTTTGGAACTAATGGAGGTAGTTAAGTGCAGTACGTCATCCTATAGAAGTGAGTGGATTCAAGCTTCATGGATGTGCCCTACCACTCCATTGACACAGGGGATCCTGTCCTTGGCATCGCTGGGAGCTATGGTGGTCGGACACTCAGTGATCATAAATTTATCACCTATCCTGTGGATAAATGTTATTCATGGGAAAGATTAGTGGCACAGGTCTGGTTGGTTCCATAAAAACCTAAACAAAAACCTTATGGCAGGGAAAATTGAAAATGTTCATATGGAGCAGGCCATATAATATTGTTTTTTGAGGCTTATTTTATTAGTTTTTTTCCTGGTTGTTTTTGTATTTGCTTTATAGATACACACATGGCATTGTGCACGTCCTCCATGTTACTATAGCAAATAAAATCAATTTTCTCTTCGTTTGTTTGCAGCCATGTCCACCAGGTCAACCTGACGCTAGAACTTTACAATGTTCAACTTTTAACAACCAGGAGTTCATGGGCCGTCTGTACCAGTGGGAAGCATTCACTGAAGGTAAGGGCGTCTGTAGGACAATAATGCCATTGTGTTATCTATGGGAAAGGCAGATAATTACTGTCTGTTTTCTCAATCCATTTTGTGTACATTATAGATAACACTGCTGTGAATTCTATCACCCTCACTTGTCCGTAGTGTCTGCAGCCATTCCGTAATGCAGGATTTGCACAGCCCAACGGAGTAGGCGGTTATCATGAAGGAAATGTTCCTTTTTTATAAATGCCCGCTCCTCGGTGGAGGTGAGGAGCTCTATTTACAGCGATCACCTCCACTGTATGGGAATGAGAGATGGTTACTGCCATTGCTCGTCCTCATACAGATTCATTGTTTCTGGGCAGCACATCGCAGTTTACACAACAGGATCTGCTGCCCAGAAATGATTGATTTGTCCACATGAAAGATTGTTTCACCCAATGAAAGAGCATTTTGCTTGTTCATCGGGTGATTTGCGGCACCCTTACATGGGCAGGTTATCGTGAATAAGCGTTCCTACAAATGTTTGTTCCGGATAATCTGCCTGACAATTAGGCAGTGAAAATCCAGCTTAAAGGGGTTATCCCATCTTGGACAATGGGGGCATATCGCTAGGATATTCCCCCATTGTCTTATAGGTGCGGGTCCCACCGCTGGGACTCGCACCTATATCGAGAACAAAACGGGGGAGCTCTGAGCCTGGAGGACCCCGGGTTTCCTGGGGTCTGACTGCCACCAGGCGCAGCCCCCCCACTGCGCTCATAGAAATGAATGGGAGCGCACAGCGCAATCGTGGCCCAGCTCCCGTTCATTTCTATGGAGCTGACGGAAATAGCCGAGCCGGTGCTCGACTATTTTCGGCGGCCCAATAGAAATGAATGGAGGGCGGCTGCGCATGCGCAGTGCGCCATCCTTCTCTTTTGGGGTCCCGTTCTCGATATAGGCGCGGGTCCCAACTTCCTAGCGATATGCCCCCATTGTGCAAGATGGGATAACCCCTTTAAGTTCACCTTTCCATTATTGAACTCCAGTAGTTTATTTCAGCAGGGAACAGACTACCAGAAACATCCACAGACTGAAGCATCCCTATTGACTATAATAGGATCTCATGGCTTCTGGCATAAATGCATGCAGGAAACCTGCAAGGGTGATGAATGGAGTTGAGCGAACGTGCTCGTAACGAGCACTGTACTGCTCGGATCCCCTGCGCTTGAATGGCCGCAGGCATCTGGATCGTCGGGTGAGGAGGACGGATCCGGATCGCTCACGTTCGCTCTACTCTAGTGATGAATGCAGGACCTTTTGCAGGACAAAATCAAGGCTGTTCACCAACGCTAGGACACAGGGGCATAGTAGTATCACCTGGGCCCTGAAGCTTGAGGTGTCGCAAAGTTCCCTCTTCTACGTAAGATGCCATCAGTATTATAAATTGCACAGAATAGGTGGGGACCCTACTATAGACTTTGCATATTACACAGAAGCTTCAAGTTACGTCTCCACTAGGCCAATAGGCTGTTCTCATATTTGACCTTGGTATCCATTTTGCGTTTATTGTATAGACAAGCAACTGCCTATTTTTGGATTGGTATCTCATAGGCTATACCCTCACCAACCATCAATGGAAAACTGTCTTACTTTGGAAACAATTTTCCATTGCCGGTCCAAAATAGTTCATTCTTTGTATAGGTGGAGTCCCAGTTACCAGTTGTCCACCAGTCAGTATAACATGCCATTTAGGAAAAACCATTAATGAACATGCTCTTATGTTGACTTGTGTCCAGCATCTAATAGTCCTCCCAGCTCTGTACATCATGGCTGGTGCTAGAACATGTAATTGAGAGAATCGAGTGGAGAAAATGACGGGAGATATTCAGGTCCAGCAGGAAGGATGCAGGGAAGTGCGGAAGACTCGTGCTGTGTTGATGCCACATATAAATACAGGAGGTTTCCATTCCATCTCAAATATCCTGTATTGTTCCCTGTGGTATAATGGAACCAGCAGGCTTTCCAAGTGATATCTCCCGCATACTCCCATTGTTAAACAGCAAGGGACATCTGTGTGACATCACTGCCTGTCATATAACACCAAATGTCACTTTGCTCCTCTTAACCCCACATCTGGTGACTGAAATGGAACAAGTTATTAGGTCAACTGTAGGTTGTACACTATTGGGATTGTTGGAAGTCTGTAAATGCTGCAAAAACTTAATTGGTTCACCAGAAGGGAAGCCTGAAGTTCCTCGGTTCCGGATACCACATTTCAGTACCATTCTACTGCTGCAGTGTCCCTTTAAAATACTACTCTTATTGTCTTATGCTCTCTTTGGAACCAGTGCTACTGGTTCTTGAACTTCTATTCCATCTTCAGAAGGTGGTAAGTATAGTTCAAGTAAATGTATAACACTGAAGATCAAAAACCAAATGATTACCTTAGTTGGCTGCCATTCATGGTTTCGCCCCCTTTTGGGAATCCAATATTTTTAGCCAAAACATCGTGAAGGGAATACTTTAGAAGAAGTTAACACAGGGGCATACGTTTTTAAGTATTTAGGGTTATTGGAGTTTGTTACCTACTAGCACCAGCTGTTGGTGGCAAGACATTGGCCCTCAGCACCATTATTGGACTAAAAGATATTCAGGCTTGCTTCGGTGTCTACATACTTTTAATGGTTGCTGACATTGACTCTACTTCGAAAGCCAGTATCACATTGGGTGCCACCAGGGGCGTAGCTATAGGGGGTTCAGAGGTATCAGTCGCTACCGGGCCCAGGAGCCTGAGGGGGCCCAAAGACCATGGTGCGGCATAAGAAGACACACAAAGCACTGAAGGAAGGGGGGCCCAAGCTGAACTCTTGCACCAGGGCCCATGAGCCTTTAGCTACGCCCCTGGGTTCCACATTCAATGTAAGGCCCATAATTCTACTACATGTCCACCATGTGCCTCACCAGGATGTGTTTTGCTATGTGCCAAATAGTCCAATAGGCGCCTGTGTAGATTACTAGACAAGTTGTAAGGGCATGTGTAATTATGTTGGTTACACTGCTGCCCCTATGGCAAGAACCTCAGTCTTGAATAAAAGCAGCGCTGAGAAGAATATTGGAAAGTCGCACCTTCTATGTCCTGACTCTTGTCCAGGGTTATCTGATGACATATACAGATGCTACCATTTGTTTTTATTTAGTTTCTCATGGTCGGCGGTCTGGTCAGTATTTATTACGTTATTATTGAGTTCGTTATTGAGACCTTCTCTATTCTGGCATGAGTGGGGAGATCATCCAGGAACCTATAATGAGCTCTCTCATGCTAATTCTCCTCATATTTCCTCCGACGGCCTGCTCGCTTGGTGAAGACACGGTTAACAAGAATCTACGTTCCTGGAACACTGTGGCTGGCAGCGACTTTCAAACAACTTGTCTGGTCTTTGATATGTTTGCCGAACTATGCGTGTTTTTTGACCTCACTGATGTTCATTTTAGATATACCACGTTCCTTGCTCCTTCTGCCTCCTCCAACACTTCTATTTTAGAACAGGGAACTTTTCTAGACTCAAGTGCGGGTAATTCCAGATAAATTGTCCTTCTGGCTCTAGCCCTTTGACCCTGCTGACCCTTTGAAATTTGTTTAGTCATCTGTATTGGAAGAATATGTTAAGTTCCTTAATTTTGGTGTTGGGCTTTGATGGATCATTGACTAGATGAAGGTCCTCACAAGTTAATATTAAAGTTTGCAGGCTTCTTTCAATAGGCATTCTCTCTTGTGTTATGTGTCTAGTGGTAAGTAGGTAGAAGAGGTGATTTGTAAGGTCTGAAAAATGCCAGTTGGGCTGAGAACTGTATATAGTACGGTGGTCTACATATAGATCTGTGTACTTCTGGTACTTGCCCAATTGTGAGTTCTCCTACAGAATCCATCATGGTGGACATTAGCAAATACTTGCACTAGGTGAAACAATTTGAATGAATATTACTGACTGCCACATTTTATAGCAGTCTATATTCTGCCTTCGAAAGTTGTATGTTGCTTAGCTGGTTGATTGAACATCCCATATTTGACATTACATTGACATGTGATGTCACTAGTCTCAACCAGTCCCTCCCCCACTATTACTTCTGCTTACTATTGTAACCCTATAGAAATTCTGCTCCTGTCCTTTAATGTATTCTCCTCTAAAAGGCATACAGATCCCATAAACAGTTTGAGGTGTCCTCCATGATTAAGTCTTCTGTATGTTCAGTGGAATACACCCTTCTGGCACCACTTGTATCCTAAAGAAACAAGGAGTCTGATGGAGATTGTGCCAGAAACGTGAGATTGTCGGACAGAAATCTCATGTCTATGGCGATGTCCTACTACTCTTAGAATGTCAGCATTTTTTAATCCTACAGAGAACATTTCTTTCTCCTGGTCACGGCAGACCACCTATTTGAGACTTATCCAAAGATACATTTGGATGCTATCCCAACTCTCTGAGAACAGTTTATGCCTCACTTAAAGCTTTACTCATAACAGCTTGAATTGCCGGACCACAAATATTAACCTTCATGCAAGTGAAAAGAAAAAATCAGTATTTTTCCCAGTACATTGGCATGTTTTTGCCAAGCTGCTTCTTGGCCTGGCGCTTTGATCTTGCACAATGTGACCCATGGTTGAGAGATGTACCTCTATCACGTTTCTTCAGGTACATCAACAGATAAGAACTAAGATCTATGTTCCCGGGATTAGCCTTCTCTTCAGAAGTTTCCTCTTGAGGGTCGTATTACATTCTTCAGGTCCCGTGTTTCTGCAGAAAGTATCATCTGCTGACATTCTGTATTTCTGCCAAATAAAATACTTAAATTTAACTAATTGTGTGATGGGTGGAGCTGACTCTTGTGTACGTCTAAGCCGTGGGATATTCATAGTGGTCGTATTCTATAGTCGGGGGTTAGTTTGCAGAGGAACTGATGGAATGTAGTCTATGTTTTTGATGGCTTTTTGCTAATCTGCCTCTCTGCACATGGTTTAGTGAGTAAACAGTCTATGTCTCGTATGCAACAACAGTAAGGTGCTTTATACTGTAGTACATAGGCTTCAAAGTATAAAGATCTTTAGTTCTTTCTGTTTAACCTCAGAAGGGTAATATAAAGCTAATGGGACACAATGAAAAAATGTTCAACACGGCCCCCAATTATATACTTCCTAATGGTTAGCCTTACCCCAGGAACTCCCCCAAAACTCCCACTTTAGGTTGGGGTTTGCACAAGCCCTGCTTCTTTCATTGTCCAGGTCACAGGATTGTCTCATCAAAATCGGTAGGTTTGACAAGTATGTAAGCCATTTATACCACTGTTGTCTTCTTATGTGTCAGAAGGTCCTATGGGCCCGTCATAGACCAGGACCTGAGTGCTACAGCTACCTATTTTCTAGGTTGCTGGTGTGATCTCCACCGTTTAAAAATGTATGGCATATCATGTGGATGTGGCATAAATTTCTGAGATGGAAATACCCCTGTGATAAATTCAAAAGGATTGTTTGCTCAAGAAATGTTTGTTCCAGATGAAAGTTGCCCCCAGCATAGCTCTTGGGTTGATACAGGATGAACTTAAAGAACCTCATTGATTATAACATGTTGGTTCTCCTGAGCAAACGCTGTCTTCTGGGGCAGTCATCTTCTGGTAGAGGGTTTTGTGTTGCTATGAGATCTTGCTGTCACTCAACCCTTGCCATGAAGCGAGTGAAAAGGCCATACAAAGAGCCAAGGATATCTTTGCCCCAAAGAAGACTCTCCTGAAGGAACTGTCCACTGTGATGTTTTATTACAAAGGTTCCTAGTCAATTAGTGCTGGGACCTCCCAATGAAAAGCTGTGCCCAGGAAAAAACCCCATAAGAATGGCTGAATTCCACCACAGTGCCACCACAGGCTAAATGGAGCATTACTCAGCTGTGTAATGCATGGACATTTTGGGTCCTCCAGAATTAGAACTGTCCAGTCATCAAATGGTAACCAGCTGTATATTGGAGGAGAAACGAGGTATTAAGAGGCACTTTGTCCTTGTGTATAGCACCTGATGGAAATGTCATGTCACGACCTGCATGTCAGACTCCAAGGTAAATATCAGAACAGATGGTTTATTGAAAATGGCAGCTTGTATACAATAGTACATCTGCACACTACCACCATGGCCTCCAGATTAATCCACCCTCTGACGTCCCAGTCGAGACGTCTCCCATGCTTTCCATTGGCAGATTGACACCTTGTCAGGTTGATCACCCCTGATTTGTACAAGCACGTGGAAAGCACATACCAGCACGACATGTCAGGCTGCAGGAAACACAATCAGTGCCTTGTGCAATTAGAGGATTTCGAAGAGCAAAGATCTCTTAATATCTTGTGCAAACTAACATCTGTCTATGAAAACAGTTCCCTCTCCAGAGTTCATTGCAGCACGCTTCATACTTCTGTAAAGATTCAGACAACATCCAAGGGATATTTATTCCTAAGTGGACAAATTTTGAAGGGGTTGTGCACATTTTGGTAGAAGGGTCTCCTGTCAATAAGCTAATCACATGGTGTTCTACTGTGGGAGCAGCCCAACAGCAAGTGTTCAATTCCTGCAGCGCCCCTACAGGGTTTACAAAGCATTACACAGTTGCATCCATCAATGTGCTGTCCATGTATTATATGCACAGGCCAAATTCTCTAGAGCGAGAGACACTGTTTACACCCGCTTCCACTCTGGATACTAGATAAGGGTCCTGAGCTGGAGACCACCGTTTTCTGTAGAGTCTGAGGCGAGAATATGTAGGTCCTTCCTTGTGTAAGCCACATTTTCTTTTTTTGTCCCAGTCCCAGTTTTGATGGGTCTGCCCCGAGGACCGGACCACTTGAGAGGTAAAAGGAGCATTTATATGTTGTTTTTTTAAGTTCCTGGAATGGGCTAAGGCAGAAATGGCCAACCCACGGCCCTACACCTGTTGCAAAACTACAAGTTCATGCCTGGAAAGCTTACAGCTATCAGGGCATGTTGGGAGTTGTAGTTTTGCAACAGCTGGAGGGCCATATGTTGGGCATCCCTGGGCTAAGGGAAACTGTCACCTACAAAACTGGTTCTGAAGTACACATACCGCCATGTAAGGTAAGATCTGTTGAGATCTTGTAGACATGATATTTTTGAATAGTCCTAGATGTGAGTGATTCGGAAAAATGCCCCTTTTATGAACTGAGACCCTATTACCACATCATCCCTGCTCCTTCACTACGGGTTGATTTTTACGCTGCAGTAAAACCTTGACTATGAGCTACATTTTTCCCTTGAGAAAGTCCAATTAAACTCCAATTATTTGGTAAATATTAGGAGCAGCGGGAGCTCTGTATGTTTTTGTGGAATGTGACACAGGGTCTCCGAGTACTGACAGCAGGGCCGAAACCCTTCAAAGTGGATGAAGGGTGATTAGCAGGCAGTAATTGTGATCGGCACTGTTAATTTAAACTTTATCCGTCTGCTCGTCAAGGCTACGGGGCCGGCAAATGACACAAGGCGCAGACTGTGTGACCCGGGCCACCAAACACTTGTCAGTGATTTAGGGTGATGTGTACTATCTCAAGGGAATACACAGGCTAAGGAAATAAGGGTCAAAGAGCCCGTCATCCTGAATTGTGACTCATGGTTATAACAAGTGACAAGTTATAAGTGTATTGTATGTATGAAAATAAATAGTGGACGTCACTACGAGAGACTTATCCAGATGGTTAAAAAATGTAAAAAGTTGTGTATTTTTGGTGGTCCTGCAGAACCCCATTGCATATTCCTCAGTTGTACTGACAGGTCAGAACAACCTAATTCCTCCATAGCCAATTACTTCTGCCCTGCCTAGGGTAGTGACATCCAATGGAGGTAAGTTGGTAGGCAGTTTACTGCTCCTGATAATGGCGACTTGTAAAACCTACCAGGACCTACTGAAACTGTACCTCTTACCTTGCTCTCCCAGTCCTTATGTCCTGTACTCCCTTCTTCTGGCCTCGAGCTGACTACTCCCCATTTTACTGCTCCCACTCCTGGCCAATACTCTGCTAAGCTTTGGCCCGCTCCAGCTCTCCATTTCTGATTATTTGGCTTGTGAAACCTAAGAGGGAAGTAGTCAAGGTTTCTCGAAAGAATATTCTGAAGTTTTGCAACTTTGAAATATACTCCACACGGCTGATGGTTACCACTATGTAAGCCAGGGGTCAGCAACCACTGGCACTTCAGTGGTAACTACAACTCCCAGCATACTACAGTCACTTCTATGGGGGTTCCAAGAGAGTTCTGGTTTCACAACAGCCAGAGGTTGCCGACCTGTGATGTAGACCAGGGATACCTAACCTGCGTCCCTCCAACTGTTGCAAAACTACAACTCCCAGCATACCTGAACAGCCTACAGCTATTAGGGCATGCTGGGAGTTGTAGTTTTGCAACAGCTGGAGGGCCACAGGTTGAGCATCCCTGATTTAGACAATTCTCCATGAGGTAAAAGGTCTGGGGTACAGTAAGATACATTTAACCTGCACTGAGACATTGTGCCAAACTAACAGCATAGGAGTGAGAATTTTTTTCAGAGGATTGGCGTGAATGGATCAATTGCAGCAAAATTTCAGCTGTGAAAATGAATTGGTCTATATGGGTTTTAACTTCTGGATATAAAGAAGACAATTCCATCATTTTCATTCACTCCTACCCAGCAGAGTTATTAGTCATAAGGGACCACAGTGCATATTTTACAATTGACTGAGATGGTGTATATATGTGGCAATGCAAATATATTTTCTATTGGGTGAATCATTCACAATCTCCCACTTCTTCTCCCCTCTCGCAGCACACATGCAGACACAGCAAAACTGCAGCTGCATCTCCCTCAACCCCTCTTTTCTACTTGGTATTAACTCTGCTGCTGTAGATGCTTTTTTAGAGACTAAGAAGGTTCCTGATCATTTACTGTAAAAAAAAGGCATCTTCTAGAGCCTGGAGGGTAAGAAACAAAGCGGCCTCACATACACGAGGGTTAAGTAGCCCTGAATTTTCTGTTTTTCTTGTCCTACACATAAAAGGGTGGCGGGTCCTTAGTATAAATAACCAATTCTCCATGGCTTATTCTGGCAGATAAACTGAACAGAAAACACAAACACCCTAAAACATGTCCACAGTGACGGATCCTGTGCGTCTGCACTCGCTCCAAAACTAACTGGCACGCTGCGCGCCTCTTTGAGCCTTCAGCACCTGCCGCAGGATACCTGCTAAGCCGTAGTAAAGAGAAAAACAAACCAGTTTATAAAGGTGAAATTCTTGCCCAGCTTACTGGTACGGGGAATATGGGACTGGCTTGTCTTCCACCAGCTGTGTTGTTTCACTGTCAGTAGGCACAGTGAGGTCGGCAGAGGGAGCATGGGAGAATAGGCCCGCCACTTGTTATGGAGGCAAGGTATGCAAAGAGATTAGAATTCTCTTGCAATGAGGGCAAAGTATCAAAAGTCTTGCTGCCCTGGACTCTGTAAAATATACACAGCCCCGATAATTCGTTCCTTCAAAAATGTATGTCCTTCATAGCCTGAAATTTACATCATCTTCATTCCTGTGTAAGCTCTTGGACAGAAGAACATGCTGTATGTAGAAGGAGACCAGGGCTTATTTCTGCCTGCAAAGTCCTCAAAGCTACCGTAGGTCCCTCAGCTTCCACTATAAAGCCTTTAATACCATTGGTTTCTCAAATCAGTGAATGTCCTAACCCAGGGGTAGGCAACCTCCAGCACTCCAGGTGTAGGTGAAACTACAACTCCCAGCATACATATTCTCAGAACTCTCATAGAAATGACCGGAGCATGCTGGGAATTGTAGTTTCACAACAGCTGGAGAGCTGAAGGTTGCTGACCCCCTGTCCTAACCTGATATTGGAGTGTTATTTCTGCCAATCCTAACATTATCCCCTGCCTCATGAAAAATGACTTGGGTCCAGGAAACTGAGTGGTTTGTCATGGTCACCACATTAAAGACCTGGGTCTCACTGGTGGTATGTGATGATCTTCTCGTCTAGTGGCTTTATAGGTAAACTGAAAATCTGTAAAATGTTTAGTGACTGGGCATGATCATTACTATATTACTAATGTGGCCCTGCTATGTGTGGACCCCACCAAACATCTCCTTATTTCTTAGCTTTTTAGACACATATGATTGTGGGATGTTTAGGTTGACTATTGTAAACCAGGATTTTCAGGCTTTTCCTTCATTTTTTCTTTCCCTATTTTCTTTTCATTCCTTTCTTTCCTTCCTTAACCTTCTTCCCTTATCGTTTATTTTCATTGCTTCTCTTCCTTCCCATTCCTGTTTTCTTTCCTTTTTTCTTACTTTCTTCCTTGCCTCCTTTTCTTCTTTGCTGCACTTTCTTCCTTGCTGTCTATTCATCATCCCTTCCTTTCCCATCCTTTCAATCCTTCCTTCTTTGCATCCTCCCTCTCTTTATGTCATCCTCCTTTCCTTCTCTTATTTGCTTTTGTTCCTTGCCTTTCTTCCGTTCCGATCTTTCATTCTCGCTTTTCCTTTTGTCCTTGTTTTTTTTCTAGTTCCTTGCCTTTCTTTCTTCCCTTTCCTTCCTTCCTTGCCTTTCCTTCCATGCATTCTTTCTGCCTTCTCTTTTCCTTCTCCCTTTCCTTCCTTCCTTTCTCATTTGCTCTTCCTTCCTTCCTTCCTTCCTTCTTTGCCTTTCCTTTCTCCTTTGCCCATCCTTCCTTCCTCCCTTGCCCTTTCTTTCTCCCTTGTCTTTGCTTTCTTTACCCTCCATTTCCTTTTTACTTTCTTCACCCCTCTACATTTTTGTGGCCCCCAGTCTACTACTATTGCTGAATCATTTTTCAAACTTCAAGCCATGCCTAGATATACTTATAGTGCCATACAGTGCCCAAATAAGTGCCCTCCAGAGCCCATACATTAGTAGTGCTTCAGTCTGAATTTCATGTAGTTCAGGAACGTTAGCTCTATATATCTGACTATATATCCGTTTATGTTCTATATTTTTTGGTGCGAAACCTATTTTGTGGATCGGGGACCCATTCAAGTGAATGAGTCCGCATCTGCAAACATCATGCACTTGGCCGGTGCCTCTCCTTTGCAGACCACTATTTTGGTTTTTAGCACGAGGCACACACGGTCGTATGAATGAGCCGTAAGGTAAATTCCTCTGGTGGGCTTTATATACGTTTATACAACTGTCCTATAATCCAGAGTACCTGATAATCCAGGGGCTATCTGTTCCCTTTGATGCTACATTTTTCTGTACAAGCTACATACGGTAGTGCCCATCTATCACTATGTAGACTGCGAAGACTCCACCGGCTGAGTTTTCCCACCTGTCTTGCGATATCTCGCTTCCTGTCAAGTACAAGTAAACATATTCCTCCTCCATAACCCAGAACTGCAATAACTGGTGAAATACTGGCTGCTGCCGGATAATATCATGAATCTCTACACCTTGGATTTTTACGCTTCAGACACCATAGTTTCCAACATAGTTTCCGGATTGTCCTACATTTTTAGAGACAGTCCCAGCAAATTTGGCCTGTTCTGGGCCCAATTAGGTTGGGGGTTTATTTAATCTCCACCCAGAACTAGTCAACCTTGGCTGGTTTGGTGTATAGCTGGGGGCAGGGCTTAAAGGGGTATTCGCATCTTGTACAATAGGGGCATATCGCTAGAATATGCCCCCATTGTTTTATAGGTGTGGGTCCCACCGCTGGGACCCGCACCTATATCGAGATCGGAGGGGGGAGCACTGCGCCTGGAGGACCCCAGTTCCCCTGCTGCGCTCATAGAAATGAATGGGAGCGCATGCGCAGTGCGCCTCCTGTACTTTGGGGGCTCCGTTTTTGATATAGGTGTGGTTCCCAGCGGTAGGACCTGCGCCTATAAGACAATGGGCTCATATCCTAGCGATATGCCCCCATTGTACAAGATGAGAATACCCCTTTAAATATGCAAATTTGCTAAGACAAAAGTATGAAATGGGTGTAGCTAAAGGGGTGTCCTATAGGTAGGAGTTACACCAAGGACTAACATAAGAAGACACCAGTATTACAAATGGCAGGTGGGGGCCATGTCTCAAGAATTACACTTTTAATCTAAGGGCCTTAAAGGGCATCTGTCAGCAGATTTGTACCTATGACACTGGCTGACCTGTTACATGTGCTGAAGACATCTGTGTTGGTCCCAGTTTTTTATGTGTGCACACTGCTGAGAAATATGATGTTTTAATATATGCAAATGATCCTCTAAGAGCAACTGAGGCGTTGTCATTACACCTAGAGGCTCAGCTTTCTCTGTAACGGCCGCACTTTGATTAAGCCTAGGGCTACATGGCGACACTGTTTGCGCCCAGGATCGCTGAGCATAGAAATGCATGGGATCACCGTGGCAGTCGCAAAAGATCCAACATGGCCGATGCTGCGATCTCAATCATTTATATGGGATCACTGCTACAGTACTTAGTTATCCTGGCTGCGACCATTGTCACCATTTAGCCCTAGCCTAACAAGACCAGGCTGTGAAAACCTCATAACACCTGGTACTGCCAATCACAGTGCAGAGGGCGCAAAGTTGCAGACAGAGCCGAGTCTCTCGGTGTAATGGTAACGCCCCTATTGCTCTTAGAGGCTCATTTGCATATATTAAAACATCATTTTTCTCAGCAATGCGGGCACATATAAACATGGGACCTACACAGACGTCTTCAGCTGCCAAGCGCACAGGTCAGCCAGGGGCACAAAACTGCTGACAGACGTCCTTTAAAGTAGATCACAACCAATCAGATTCCAGCGTACTATTTTCAAGTGTGACTAAGGGAATGAAAGACAGGCACTTATTGGTTGCGATGCATCATGTGTCTGGACTGGTTTCTGAACATGTGAACTGTAGTCATGTGACCCTTCACAGCCAATCCGTTTCATTATACCGTTATCCTGCGTTCTTGGCAAAATCATTTTTGCACAGGTTGACTTTATCACTTCAGTGACTGCAGTAAACGTCTAATTTACCGCAGCTAATTGACTTTCTGGCTCTGAGTTAGGATTTTAATGTGTCCATATTCATAGACCGCGACGAGTAAAGTTCCCTTTGAAGAATTTCTAGTCTCTTGTCGTCTGAACTTTACAAGTTCTAGACTGAAGAAAACCGTATAATACTCCAGAAATGTGGAAAGCTTAAAAGGGTTGCCCTGTCAGGACACCCCCTTACTATAATCTTCTATTAGGGCACATAGGAGTTATGGGGTGGTCTTCTGCTTATAACTTCCCTGTTAGTCAAAGTGGAAAGTCACAGGAAAGAGCTCTTCTTCTCTGATGGGCTTGTCCTATGTGCTACATGATCACGAATGTAGTATCAGAAGAGTATTGGCTCAGAAGGGGTTTGCTAGTCAAAACAACCACTTGAAAGTGGTCCTGATAGTATTCCTGACATTTGTGTTTTAATAAATACCTGAAAGTGAAGGGGCTGCCCAGTTGAAAAGGAGAATGGAAGTTGTCAATTTATTCAGACATTTCCAGGAGAAATTACAGAAGGTTGGGTTCAGGAAACATTTGTCCACTACTCTACTCCCTAATGTTGGCTATAAACTAACCAAACGTCTTCTGATCCTAGTCTAGACCTGACCCCATGGTTGATCATAAGGAAGGTAAGGTGAGAATATCTTTATTCATGATGGATCTTAATGTTGAGATGATTCTGGCTGATGCTGTCCATTTCCCGTGTTTTGAAGAAGGTAAAATTTCAGAGGGTTGGCAAGAGTCATGGTTTATACTAAGCCCTGTGTTTGTAGATAGACACTGTCAGCACCTCTCCCCCACTGGTGGTGTTTATAGATGTAAGATCCAAGGATTATTTTAGTTTATCTTTTATGAAGTTGCCTTTCTCAGATGGTTCTCCAGGGTGTTCAACTGTATTTATCAAAAATTTTTAGAGCATTTCCATAATTATGTCAATTCTGAGAATCTGTACCCAGAGACCCTAGAATGTGCTTGGTACAGGTTTTCTTGCAGTGGCTGGGTTTGGGGTAGCCCCAATGCAATGCTGGGTCGCCTGGACACATTGAGGTGTCCTCATTTGTTGCTGAAGGGGATGATCAGGCATGGTGCACCCCAATGGGAATTAACTCCAGAGAGTCAAAGTGTGCAGTAAACCAGTGTGCTTCTTTATAGGAGGAACTCAAATGCAGCACAATACAGGCGAGGCACTAGTCTGGCTTGTCCAGTATCATCTCTGGCAGAAGAAGGTTCTGTGCTGAGGAAAACTGTCTCTCACTCTCTCAAAAGGCTGCTACGCTGACCAAAGGGTTGGAGAACCAATGTCTGTTGTCTAGCTGGGCCTCTAGTCAAAGGGCTGGGGCCTGTTTCAAAGTATACCCGTCTTAGCTTCATCTTCTTCTGATCACTCGTGCAGTCTAGCAGAGTCTCCTATATTAAACACTGGTCCCTCTCTGTAGAGAACTAGGGGCGCTTCCATAGGAATGAATGGAGGGTGGCCACGCATGCATGTTGCGCCTTCTTGTGCTTGGCAAACTCCATTCTAAGTAAAGGTGGGACCTGCACCTATCAGACATTGGGGGCGTATCCTAGCGATATGCCCCTAATGTCTGAGATGGGAATACCCCTTTAAACAGAAACATTGTTGCAGTTTCATTCTGTCATAGACTTGTATAGAGTTTCAATACAAGTCTATTGGAATGACTAAGCAGTATTTCCAGACATAAACAAGTCTTCAGATGTAAACTAAAGAGCTGTACCAGTGTCAGTGTGTTTTTGTTTCCTTCCAAAACTTTGCATAGTCCCTTATAGAGATTGTAGAAGATTTCTAACTTCTCAGTGCATACATAGAAAGTCCCAAAGTCTCTCAGCATTAGCTGTCTGTTCATTAACCCTTTCTGCAGTGCAGATGTAGTGCAATAAACAGGATGTATTACAATAAACATATAAAATGCAGTTAAAGAATATAAAACAGCTCATCACAGTGGTCCACAGTGGGGTTCCCAAGTGGTTGATTCCCCTTCATGACGAGTAAAACGGCACATGGAGGAAGTGGTCCAGAAGAAACTACCCCTTCAGGTACATGGTTACTTGTATTTTTGGAAAATATTTAAGTATCTGGATAAGTGCAAATAAATCCCATGGCCTTGACAGATGAGCTCAGAAAACACGGGAGCGGCACCCAGTGCCCCCCATCTATTTATGAAAACATAGCGGGCATGCAGTTCACTCTGATAAATAGGCTGTTTGTTTGTGGCCAATTAATAGCTTTTTCCATCTTGATATCTGAGTGGATACAGCTTGTTCGATTTATTTTTGGTTGAGCATTTTGACCCTTCCCACCTCAGATATGTCTAAAGATAACGCTGTGACTAATCTCATCCTCTGACCCAGTAAATGAGTTTGTTTTGTTTCATGACTTCTAGATTTAGGAGTTATTATTGAGAAGAGTGTTGCAAATAGAGATTAGGAAAAAATTATGTTTTTTTTCCCCCAAAAAAACATTGTCCGTCTTAGGTTGTGTCTGGTATTGCAGTTCAGCCCTATTCATGAGAATGAAGCTCAGCTGCAATACTTAACTTAAAGGGGTATTCCGGTAAAGTAACTGCAGCACACTGAGTGTCATGGCTCCTGATCTTCCCTCACAAAACTACAATCCCCACAATCCCTAGCTTTCCTGCTGTGAGTTTGTGCTTGTTCATGAGTGTTGATGATTACTGATTGGCTGCCTGACATTCTAGTGCAGACACGCCCCCTCTACTCAGTAATCAACAGCACACAGCTAGAGAATAGATAGCAACACACTGAGCATGCCTGACCTAAAGGCTCAGAACTACAGGTCGGTGCCATGGTAACTCATGAGGAAACACAGTGGGTAGTAAGGAAGAAACTACTTTATAACTACTGAACGGTAAATATGTGAAACTGACATTATATTAGGTAATTATTGATGTTGAATTAGTCTAAAACATAAGTTATATTTATGGTAACCGGAATACCCCTTTAACCTATGAATAAGAGCTGTGCTGTTTTTGAACAGAAGGCTAAACTTTTTTTTAAGAGAACCCAGATATCTGCTGATCTCCAAAGATCTGGCTGAAGGAGAAATGTAGCATTATGGGCCAGTCATTTAAATACAACAAGCCATATGATGCATGGATGGGCCAGCTTCTCCAAGTAGGGGACTTCTTTCTATGACGTCCTTATGGACAGGCATTGCATTTTTTGAAAGGGACCATTTTTACTAGAATATATGCTATACAGTTCCGGAAATATGACATTGAGCAGCCCCAAAGTCTTAGAACTGAGTTATTCAATGAATATTCAAGAATCAAGGGGGCTTGTGAATGCATATTAATTCAAAAAGAGTCCCATATGATTACTCAGTTTCACCTTTTCTAATAGTTTTTTCCCCTATAAAGAATAATAAGGTTCAATGGGAAGGGGGGCACATACTTTCTGACACTAATGTAAGCTATATCACTATTGTAATGGCGCCCCAATGCGAGAGGGACTAGTAATGTTACATAGTAACATAGTTTATAGGCGGCCGAAAAAAGACATCTGTCCATCCAGTTTGTCCTGTTATCCTACAAGTTGATCCTGAGGAAGGCAAAAAAAACCCCTGTGAGGTAGAAGCCATTTTCCTCACTTTAGGGGAAAAAATTCCTTCCCGACTCCAATCAGGCATCAGAATAACTCCCTGGATCAACGACCCCTCTCTAGTAACTATAACCTGTAATATTATTACCCTCCAGAAATACATCCAGGCCCCTCTTGAACTCTTTTACTGAACTTACCATCACCACCTCCTCAGGCAGAGAGTTCCATAGTCTCACTGCTCTTACCATAAAGAATCCTCTTCTACGTTTGTGTAGAAACCTTCTTTCCTCCAGACGCAGAGGATGTCCCCTAGTCAATGTTGGAAATTAAATTGGAAAATCCAAAAATGTTGACTTTTCAAGTTTGTCATTTTTGGTTTCTTGAGTGCCCCTCAGTCCATCTGTCCATACTCCATTGTTCTGTCGATTTGTCAGGCATTTTTCTTTACGTGAAGGAATGTGTTCAGTCCCCCCCTTTCTATTAACAGAGGAAATACAGTGAGGCCCTTACAGTTTTTGATCCAGATGGAGACATCTTCTAGAACAAACAAGCGTTATGATGACAGACACTTATGCCCCGATAATCTGATTTCCCAGCTGTTTTTTAGCTTCTGAAGAAGGATCCTTTTCTCATGAAACACTTTCTGCAATCTGTAGATATTGAAGGGAAGGGACTGCTGGGGAGGTTGCAGGCTTCTCCTGATTAAGGGTTTATCTTAATTTCATGGTCCATTATGAGGAACTCCGGCTGAAGCTATCAATCATCTTCAACCATTTTTAAGTTCCCATAGACAAAATGTACTTGTAACTCTTTCTTGGAAATCTTGGTGACTACTAGTATGGCCTTCACAACAACTCCCATGGGGTTGTCACCCAGCTGCCCCAGAGTTCTTAAAGGTACATTTTGCAATGTTCCTTCCTGTCTTTGCTTCTGATTTGCCAGATTTAGTGTCTTGAATTTGATCTTCTGTAGTAGGACAATTGGGACAAAATGAAATCTTCTGAAAGTCAAGGCATGTTTTGAAGCTGAGATATGGGGTGATGTATGGTAGGTTCCTAAGAAAGGAGCTGCTCATATAAGAAAATTATGACTAAAATAAAGAGTCAGCAGTGAATGCCTTTACAACATCATGTCAGCAGCTCTTCTTATTAGCAGTGATTCAAATTCAGCCAAGCCTGTGTTATAGCCCAGAGCTGCATTCACAATTCTGCTTGATGCCATTGGAAACAGTCCATTAGCTTGTTGTTATACTGCACGTATAAACCACACAGCAACCAACTACTACATAAAACAGCGATCAGATGTTTGTAGATATCAGCTCTGCATTCTGCAGAATTGTAAATGCCACACTGGAATATAATGCAGCCCTTACCTCATGAATCGGGATCAGTAGAAATAAGTAATGTAATATACATAAACACTCTTTCGGCAGAATAGTGAGTGCAGCTCTGGAGTATAATACAGGATGTAACTCAGGATCAGTACAGGATAAGTAATGTATGTACACAGTGACTGCACCAGCAGAATAGTGAGTACAGCTCTGGAGTATAATACAGGATGTAACTCAGGATCAGTACAGGATAAGTAATGTATGTACACAGTGACTGCACCAGCAGAATAGTGAGTGCAGCTCTGGAGTATAATACAGGATGTAACTCAGGATCAGTACAGGATAAGTAATGTATGTACACAGTGACTGCACCAGCAGAATAGTGAGTGCCGCTCTGGAGTATAATACAGGATGTAACTCAGAATCAGTACATGATAAGTAATGTATGTACACAGTGACTGCACCAGCAGAATAGTGAGTGCAGCTCTGGAGTAGAATACAGTATGTAACTCAGGATCAGTACAGGATAAGTAATGTATGTACACAGTGACTGCACCAGCAGAATAGTGAGTACAGCTCTGGAGTATAATACAGGATGTAACTCAGGATCAGTACAGGATAAGTAATGTATGTTCACAGTGAGTCCACCAGCAGAATAGTGAGTGCAGCTCTGGAGTATAATACAGGACGTAACTCAGAATCAGTACAGGATAAGTAATGTATGTACACAGTGACTGCACCAGCAGAATAGTCAGTGCAGCTCTGGAGTATAATACAGGATGTAACTCAGGATCAGTACAGGATAAGTAATGTATGTTCACAGTGAGTCCACCAGCAGAATAGTGAGTGCAGCTCTGGAGTATAATACAGGATGTAACTCAGGATCAGTACAGGATAAGTAATGTATGTACACAGTGACTGCACCAGCAGAATAGTCAGTGCAGCTCTGGAGTATAATACAGGATGTAACTCAGGATCAGTACAGGATAAGTAATGTATGTACATAGTGACTGTACCAGCAGAATAGTCAGTGCAGCTCTGGAGTATAATACAGGATGTAACTCAGGATCAGTACAGGATAAATAATGTAATGTATGTACACAGTGACTCCACCAGCAGAATAGTGAGCGCAGCTCTGGAGTATAATACAGGATGTAACTCAGGATCAATACAGGATAAGTAATGTAATGTATGTACACAGTGACTCCACCAGCAGAATAGTGAGTGCAGCTCTGGAGTATAATACAGGATGTAACTCAGGATCAGTATAGGATAAGTAATGTAATGTATGTACACAGTGACTCCACCAGCAGAATAGTGAGTGCAGCTCTGGAGTATAATACAAGATGTCACTCAGAATCAATACAGGATAGGTAATGCATGTACGCAGTGACTTCACCAGCAGAATAGTGAGTGCAGCTCTGGAGTATAATGGGATGTAACACAGGATAAGTAATGCATGTACGCAGTGACTTCACCAGCAGTATCTTGTACCTCTTGACCATCCAGAAAACTCTGACTACACAGTAATTTATATCTGGCTGCTCCACTATATAATTGGCTACGCTCTTTTCATGCCTCTTCCCAGGGCTCTTCTTCTTCCATAGCAGCTATGAAAGTCTTACACTCAGGTAGATTGAAGTCTCATTACTGTAGAGGACGTCAGTCGATGCGGATAAGAGTCCTTGAGACTTTGGAGAGCTTTGTGAATTTCGTGAAATTTCCTGAGCGCCCATGGCTGCGGCACTAGACCCCAGCAGGCTTTGTGTCTGCCAGTCTAACGGCTCCCCTTACACACTCAGCCCTTTGTTCGCTCTAAGTACTTGCTAAATTACGTACCAAACATTGTGTGTGTTAGAGGAAGACTGGGCCCCCTTAACAAACATGAAGTGCTGGAAGATCAATAGCTATATGAATGAGGCACTTATAGAGTTATACCACATATAGCCTGCTCTTGTGTTTAACCATTTGCTTTCTGATTCAACAGAAGATATAATGCAGGATTGGACTATGGTGTGGTCTGAAGGATTTCAAGTCGGGAGATTGTATCATTTCATTTGCACCAATATTCTGGCAGAAAAAAAAGTTGCTAATTTTTGCATTCCGTCATAAGGGGATTGTGGGCCCCCATGGAGACCTAAACTAAAGGCCCTTTTAGACGGGCCGATGTGTCTCCCTGCCCGAGCGCCGATCAGCGATATCGGCGCTCGGGCAGGGAGCCTTTACACGGCCCGATGAATCGAGCGCCGGGCCGCACGAGTGATCGCTGTATCACTCGTGCGGCCGGGAAGCTCCATACTGTCAGGCGCACATCGCCTGTTTACACAGGGCGATGTGCGCCCGACAGATTGGATCTTTTGTAGAAACCAAAAGATCCAATCAGCCGACGAACGAGCGTTTTGCTCGTTCGTCGGCTGATTAGGGCCACTTTTACACGGGCCGATTATCGGCACTAGCGTTCCTAGGAACGATTTTTCGGCCGATAATCGGCCCGTGTAAAAGGACCTTAAGTCTTTAGATGTAGCAAATATCTTGTCTTCTGAAATTCCTTCTCTCCGCGCAGTGTTTCATGTACCTGTATAGAGAATTCCAGGCTATTTGGAGAGATTTGGTGCATGCTCAACCATGTAGCTTGACAAAGTAGAAGTTGAGGGCCCATCATGTACCTACCACTGTGGCAGATGGCAGCTGCTCAGGACCTGTAAAAGTCTACAGGTTCAACTGTGCAGATTGTAATGCGTTTCGGGAGATGACCATCACAGAATGCACAGGTAGCAAAAAGCTAGATTCAGTATGGCATCTATACAATCTTTTGGGAACCCTTTCATCCATCAGCCTGTTACTAAGTGTGGATCCTGTACGTGCAACCATTAGCACCCCCAGTCTAAATCGCAACATAGAAATGTTGGCACGTACCTTATGAGGATGGAATTGACTTCCACAAGAAGTTGTCCTAAGCATTTATTAATATACAGGAGACCAAGCTAACCATGAAACATCTGAGTAGAATACCCTTTGAAGCATGAAAGGAAATTTGAGAACCCACCATTGCCCTAGTTGTACTGGAAGCCATGACCCCACCTCTGCCCCATTGACATTCCTCTTAATACATTGAAGTAGTTTTGAAAAATAAAGTCCGACTTTAGAAATATTGACATTCCTTTGAGATCAAAGTCATTTTTGCTCTTTTAATCATTTCCAGATACTATCTTGACATTGTGTGCACTGGATTCAGGGCTCTTCATCAGATGACCCTGTCCATGATTGACAAAGTGGAAGCCACGTGCTCTCCTAGAGCCTTGCCATGAGATCGGTGTGGTCTGATCTCCCCATATCATCCTCACAATGGAATGAAATATTAATGTAAACTATGAATTCTTGTCAGCGCTTGCACAAGTCACATTTTTTTACTTACATAATTATATCCCTCCCACCCATACTAAACCTGACCTCGATGTGACCAGACAGATTGAAAGAACAGGAATAATGAATATGCCGTTATGCCTAGTCCGGCCCCGAGGGGGAGAAACGTAACACGGTTTGCCATCCTTTAAGGAGCACATTTCAGCAGGATGAACTCCATTATTACCTGGTAGGGTTCACCCTGCTGATTAAAATGATACCTGTTTTGTGAAAATTGTTTGTGGTGTTCCTGAGAAGAAGGAGTTCTTTTCTTTGTTCAAATGAGGACTCCAGTACTCTAAGGGGTGTGGCCAGCACTGGGGCTAGGGTGTGCACCAAAGTCCTAATTTGCATAGTCTTCTTTCTCAGGAACACAGCAACCGATTTTTACAAGACAGGTATCATTTTATTCAGCAGGGACAACCCTAGCAGACAGTATACCTAGTTTAATAAAGTTGATCCTGCCGACATGTGCTCTTTACGTCCCTGGGCTATATTTGACCTCCTCAGGCCTAGAAGAACACATACAGTAGGGAGGAGCATCACAGATGACTAGATACATGAGTTTTGGGATTATCATGAATCCTAATAGTATAGCTGTATTATTTAGCTATTACGTAGCTTTGTTATTAGATTATTTTATGTAAGGAGCTGTGTATTGGTATTACTAGAGTGTTATATGGTCATGTTCACTAAGGCACTGTCAAGAACATTATTTTGCCATGTATGGTGGTGGCAGCACTACTGTATATAGAATTGTTATTTAAAGTGTAACTATCATTCTTTTTTTTATTTGTGTAATGTATAGGGGCAGTGATACTGACCATTTTTGTAATATACTTTAATTACTGAAAATGTACATTTCTATTAGAAAAATGGCTGTAAAGTGGCCCATTTTGAGCCTTAGCAACGCTCCTCTGTCTTTTGTTTACATAACACAGTCAATGTTCAGCAACTCTCCACTGTTATGTAAACAGAAGACAGAGGAGCGTTGCTAAGGCTCAAAATGGGCCACTTTACCGCTATTTTTCTAATAGAAATGTACATTTTCAGTAATTAAAGTATATTACAAAAATGGTCAGTATCACTGCCCCTACACATTGCACAAATAAAAATAGAATGACAGCTATACTTTAAGCTACTACATGGAAGTTATTTGGACAGCATATGGCACTGATATCTGGGAAACATTCTATATGGAGGTAAATATTAGAAGCGCGGTATAGTTATTTGTGCACTGTATGACAGTACAATTGCTTGGGGGGATAGGTGCTAAGAGATGGTCCTGGACAGGGCACCTTCTAGCATGAAGCCAGTCCCAATTCTGAGGCCTATTGTCAGAAGACCATTAGGTCAGCTCATGCATCCAGAGATAGGTTTTCTTCTTTGCTTTGGCCAGCCCAGAATTGTAATAGTTAAATCAATGCATATCTCTGCTATCAGGAATGGGCATAGGAGGTGAGATGCAGGAATGTGTGGCGCCAATTCCAGGGACCGTTTCATCACCCTCTCATTTATACAGGCTCATTGTCTGTCAGCAGCCATGCTAAGAGTAAACATTGTAGACACCCAGGACCGTTCCTTGTGCCCTCGGCTTCATCTGAATAAAAGAATTCCGCTCATTGTTTCCTTAGACTTGGCTGCAGACAGTCTCCTATATCGAGGCACTGGCCTTTTAGTAACTTCAATTTATTGCATCTGCTGGCACCATTATCCAAAAACATAATGGGAGGTCCCATCAGTGTGGCATCATCTTAGCTGTACGACTGTTGGATTGACACCATGACCATGCATCCCGTTACCATGCCCAACATTGTTATGGTTCAGTTGCTCAAGTAGGTGCTCACAGGGCTGCCCTTGGTTGGGTTGTGCCTTATCTTCCATTGATGGTCACCAGATAATGCCTAAATGTACCT
This sequence comes from Rhinella marina, assembly GCA_900303285.1. Taxonomy (NCBI): domain Eukaryota; kingdom Metazoa; phylum Chordata; class Amphibia; order Anura; family Bufonidae; genus Rhinella; species Rhinella marina. Next base: position 233,450 of record ONZH01000786.1, on the reverse strand, counting down.
TCTCTGTGTCATGAGGGTGTAATCTTCAAGCACCTAGATCATCAGTACCACTATTAAAGTGAGAGATGATGCACCCGGTGCACATCTCTTAGAGCAGCCCTGGGTGAAGCTAATGGTAATAAGCATCATATGAATTTTGGTCCTGCTTCTGGAGCTTTCCCTCAAGCTGCTGAGGTCTTACAACATGAATGATGAATCGTGTTCCTTTGACTAGGAGTGAAGATGGCACAGGGTTCCTCAAGTTTGGAGGCAAATCTTCATCTCATTGCCAAGTGTCTTAATTTACGAACCACCTTTTATTGTGTTATCAAAAATGCCATGCTCGTAGTAGAGCAATTTTTTTGATTGTTAGGATGTTTTACGCGTCTTGCCTTGACTAGGAGTGATACGCCATGAAGCTTTTCAAGTTTGAAGCAAAATCTTCTCTCTCTGTCACAAACTCATTTGTACGGGGACCAGTGGTGCGAACTTTGGCTTCAGCGCAGCCGTGATGGGGAGGGGCACTGCTGAGCCACGGCCCCTGGTGTCGCATCAGCATCCTTAGCACAGGATGCAATGCTCTTTTTCTCCCCACAGCAGACATGTGCTGAAGGAGACTATTCCTCTATTCCTATGTGCTAGTGTTTCTGATGGGTCATCATGACCTATCAGGTTCTGATCCTTGAACTCTGACTCACTAGCTGAGTTCCTGGTTCCTTTGCGTATTGGATTGCTTGCTCCTCTGATCTAGGATTGTCTTCTGACCACTCTCTGTCTCTCATTTGCTACTTCATTGTCCATCCAGTTCTGATCTTGGCTTGTCTTCTGACCACTCTCTGTCTCTCATTTGCTACTTCACTGTCCATCTGGTTCTGATCTTGGCTTGTCTTCTGACCACTCTCTGTCTCTCATTTGCTACTTCACTGTCCATCTGGTTCTGATCTTGGCTTGTCTTCTGACCACTCTCTGTCTCTCATTTGCTACTTCATTGTCCATCCGGTTCTGATCTTGGCTTGTCTTCTGACCACTCTCTGTCTCTCATTTGCTACTTCACTGTCCATCTGGTTCTGATCTTGGCTTGTCTTCTGACCACTCTCTGTCTCTCATTTGCTACTTCACTGTCCATCTGGTTCTGATCTTGGCTTGTCTTCTGACCACTCTCTGTCTCTCATTTGCTACTTCATTGTCCATCCGGTTCTGATCTTGGCTTGTCTTCTGACCACTCTCTGTCTCTCATTTGCTACTTCACTGTCCATTTGGTTCTGATCTTGGCTTGTCTTCTGACCACTCTCTGTCTCTCATTTGCTACTTCACTGTCCATCTGGTTCTGATCTTGGCTTGTCTTCTGACCACTCTCTGTCTCTCATTTGCTACTTCACTGACCATTTGGTTCTGATCTTGTCTTGTCTTCTGACCACTCTCTGTCTCTCATTTGCTACTTCATTGTCCATCCGGTTCTGATCTTGGCTTGTCTTCTGACCACTCTCTGTCTCTCATTTGCTACTTCACTGTCCATCTGGTTCTGATCTTGGCTTGTCTTCTGACCACTCTCTGTCTCTCATTTAGTGCTGCTTAGCCTGCCTGGTTCTGACCCATTTACGTATGACCCTGCTACACTTATAGCAGAAGTGCTGATCGAAGTCAATGCTAACTACCATTAAGTAGTGTTTCTCCAGAATGTTCTTCTGATGAGGTCTTTCCAAGTGACCTATTGATGTTTTCTGAGATTATATTGATCTATTGTTATGCAAATTGTCCTCTTCTTTCGTCTCACTTCTTCTCATTGTTTTTTTACAACTGGACATTTGGAAGAAAACTCTGTACTGCTTTGGTTTGGAGAACATGTCTGTGATGGAAACCTAAAATTCAGTATTGCTCGGGTTGCCTTCTGTTGTTTAGTTTCCCTAGCTGAGTGGACAAGGGGTCGGACAGAGAGCTTTTGTTAGCCGTACACGGCACCACGGTTTATATATGAATCAACTGTTCCAGCAGCACAGGAATAAACAAACGGCCTGGAAAAAAAGCATAGGAGATTAAGCAAACTGGGAAAGACCTCTTTGTGTGTTGGGACTGGGTCAACTTCTGTCTGGTCTCACTGGGACAGTCTCCGGCTGTTCCCAAAGCACCAGTCTTGCAGAGGGATGTCTACTCTGTACTAAAGAACAAGAAATAAAATAATGCAACTAGTTGATATACAGAGATGAACATTATGCAGACACAAATATTATTTTTTTACATATTCATTCGGTGTTTTTCCTGGCAGGTCTTCATCAGTTGAGAAGGAAATGTTGGTACATCTTCCATTCATAAAAGTTTATTGGTCAACTGTTCAGGATTGTTTGTGCATATTTTTGTGATTAAGTTAATCCTTTTTTTACTTCAAATATGAGTCTGTTCAGGAAGTAAAACTATTGCATTGCCTGTGGGGAATTCTACAAAATTGTCTTCAGCTCCAAGAACATTAAGAGAGACCCTCCTTCCCGATGTAACCCCTTTGTCCTTTCAAAGAGTTGGGAGGGAATTCCCATTAGGGCAGAACCTTGAATATGGTGGCATTTTTAATGTGTTTTTAACTTTTCACAAGTGGTCCAATTGCGATAAGAAAATTGGTCTACCAAATGAGGAACCCCAGAGGACCTTGAGGGTCCTGCTTCAATTTTTCGAAAATTGGTTTCTCTGTATATAAAACCAAAGTAAAGTCAACTTTTTAATACACACGTCTTTATTTACCTTCCATTCGTCAGTGGTCTCCTGTGTCCCCTGTTGATGTTTGTCCACTTTGCTACGTGATGCAGTTTCCTAAGCATTATCAGATTGAGGTGACAGGGACCAGGGAATTTGGTAAGATGTAGAGTTTGAAAAATGTGTGATTTTAAAGGGAACCTGTCATCATCTTTATGCTGACTGTACTGACGGCAGCATAAAATAGTGACAGAAATGCTGATTTCAGCGGTGTGTCTCTCTTGAGCTAAAAGTGAGTGGTTGCTGAGAACCAACATCACAAACATTGCATCCCAGGCCTTGAAAAGTGTCAAATCTACCTGAGAAGAGTCATGGTTATTCCTAATCTCCTGCTCTCTCCACCCATCTGCTGATGACTGGCAGTTCTCTCCTAGAGAGAAAGGGAGAAAACTAAGTAGGAGCCTGTCAGTCATCATCAGGTGGGCAGGGAAAGCAGGAATTCATGAATAACCATGACTCTTCTCATGAAGATTTGACTCTTTTCCAGGCCTAATCTGCAATGTTTGTGATGTTGGTTCTTGGCAACCACTTACTTTTAACTTATAAATGACAGACTGCTGAAATCAACTCACCTGTCTCTACTTTATTCTGCTGTTAGTATGGGTAGCATAAAGGTGATGACCGGTTCCCTTTAATATCTTATGCCTTTAGAACTCGGTTTGGAAAAGTTGGAAAACTCCATTTAAGAAACCTTAAGATAAGCCTCACCCACATCTCCTCCTGTGTAACCTCATAGAGACTTCTCAGTAATTGTACAGTAATTTCTCTGTCGAGTGACCTTATGACCTCCAGCTAATATCCAGAGTAACCGCCGTGGGCATCGGTGACAGCATCTAGATGGGGTGGGAGTGATTTAACAAGGTCCTGGTGGGTTGACACAGGTATCTGGAGCCATGCTGACTGCAGTGCATGTGGGAGGATGAACAGAGTGAACACAATGATCGAGGTGGTCCCTAGATGCTCAATTGGGTTCTAGTCTGGGGAATTAGGGTGCCAGGGTAGTACTTGGAGGTCTTAGTCATGCTCTCCCAACCAGTGTTGGATATTTCTAGCCGTGTCTTGATGGAAGATTTCATTCACCCTAAGGAAGACTATCAGCATGTATGGGTGTACATGATCTGTAAGGATGGATTCATACTCAAATCAGTGCCTTCCACATGGATGAGTGTCCCCAGAGAATGCCACGAAAACCTTCCCTAGACCATAGCGCTGCCACCACCAGCTTGTGTCTTTCCAGCAATGGTGCAGGGTGTTTTTTCTCAGATGTTTCTCACCTGACACGCCAACGACCATTCATTCCGTGAGCACGAAAACCTGACTCATCGGAGAAGACAACCCTCTACCAATCAACGGAGGTCCAATTCTGATACTGACATGAAATTCGAAGCCTTTTCTGCTGATGCTACTTTGTTAGCAGAGGTGCAGAGACAATCTGTCATTTCTACGGCCAACAGTGCCACTCTTGTCTATGGGCTGTGTCTGGCATTGCAGCACAGCTACATTCACCTGAATTGGGCACAATTGCAATTCCAGACATAGCCCCGGACAAGAATGGCGCTGTTTCTAAGAGGGGAAAAACATATTTTTTTCTAACCTTAGTCAGACATTTAATCCCTGCTGCCTGAAGCTACTAGCTTACAACGCAAGGTAAATTCAGATATCCGTATAACATATTGAGGGGAATGCGATGCATTTTGTCTCCATTTCCTGCGCAGACTAATACTAAATCTTGTACCGTGATTCTCTGTAGCTCTTTACATAGGCTTTTCATCCCTAATCTTAAGTAATGCAATGCATAACAAGCAAAGGGGGTTCCCTGAAGGAACCAGAGTTCTCAGCTGGGGGCTTACAGGTATTCAAACCATATGGTCATAGAAGATATCTTACAAGTCCCTGCTGGTAGTATAATCTGATGCCTCTTGGTATCCATACAGTCAGCTGAAAATTATGTCACCACAAAGTAGTACCAGATGGACATCAAAGCCTCTGGTTTCTATTGCACTGGGCAAAGAAGACCCCCACATGTCTGATAAGAACTATCAATCCTCCTCCTCACGCTCTATGGGATGTTGATACTGTTTCCATGGCCTTTTCATTATTTACCGAGCACAGTGCCATACATTGTATAATGGCTGGGCTTGGTATTGCAGCTCAATCCTATTCACTTGAGTGGGAAGTTAGCTGCAGAAACGTGAAGTCACAGGCCAAGGAAGAGGCCACAGCAGTCACCAGAGTGCCATAGCCCCTTCAAAGAGCTGCTGGAGTCAGACTCCTACAGTTCAGATGCTGATGACACACCATTAGGATAAATCATCAATATTTGTATCCCGGAAAATCCCTTTAATCGGTGTGTCATGCACCGCCCTCTGTGGTCCTGCACTAAACATGGCTGTCTATCTACTTTCCATGGAGTGTCTTATAGGAAGGGTGTTCATACCATAGAGATGACATGATGACCATACACTTTGTGTTTTGGACAACCGTGCCATTTTTGTTAAGTAATAAACAGTATGTCCTTTCACCTGCTTCTTGATAGCACCACATTCCCATCTGCCCCAACCCCATTTTCAGAAGTCAAGTAGAGTATTTCCGGTTGGTATGGTCCTAAACTATTAGCAGAGATGTATTTGAGGCTTGACTGTCCCAGGACCTCATATCCCAGGTGATGAACCCAAAAGGAACCTGTTTTAACATTTCAATTGGGTGCCGATGCTCTGAGTGTGCCATTGGTAAAAAAGTAATTGCCTATGTTCCTTCTAGGACAAACTGCACCTTTCCTGGTTGGTTTCTACAGTGTAAATATCACCAATCAGTGACTATCCTTGGTACCTTGTGGTTCAGACCACACCTCCATGAGGGCTTGAAAGGATGAAGACAACAAATAGTTCTAGGCCATAGTATAAAGCATGAGCATAGATGGTCGGTTGGTAGAGCATGCCCTGTAGATGTTGGGTTGGGGCACCAACAAACCTCTCCTCCTCGATCAGCTCCAGGAAAGGATCTACCAAATAAAAGGAAAGAACTGCCCAAACTCTTTTGGAAAAAGTAATGGCCTAGAGCCATCTGACTGCCCGGTGAGAGGTACCATTTGGGTAGGCAAGTCCCTGACGTTATGTTAAAATAATTTCTTCTTTCCACCTGCCCATGAAACACATTTCCACCATTAACATTTGGCTAAATGAAGGGAAGCCTGCCAGGGTGGGATTAACCTCTCCAGTCCCACAAACGCCTTTTGCAGGCTGACTGATAGACTTTGCTGGGATAAAGCTATAGGGAGCTGCCCACATGTGGTGAGAGCTTAGTTCTGCCAGATGTTTCCCCCTCCTCTCCTCCTGAAATCATGCTCTCCCGCCCCTTATTCATTCCCAGGCCATCCAGCATAGCTGGGTGTGCTTGATGTATTACACAGCTTAGGTTCCTGTTTAAGCAATAGCACAATATATACCATTACATTTTTACAGACGTCTTATGAAAGTAGGAAAAAAGGAAGTGTGGAGGAGTCAAGACAAGACTGACCCAAATGGTGGAAATAGGGGTGTAATCTTATAGTATTATACGTACAGGATAGGATACCTATAGAATGCTTATTTCATAATTATGACAGTCCTGTTGGCTACTGGACATCTACAGTTTACGTTTGGCTAATTTTTTCAATGACTTTTGTTTTCTGAGCCATCATTGGGAAAAAAAAAACATGGCTGCTTTCTTCCAAAACAGCGCCGCATGTATCCACAGGTTCACGGCCAGCTCCAGGTTCATGTGGGTCCTTGGACAATAAAGTCTCAGTAGGCCTCGTGGCATTTTGCATGACGCATGTGGCAATGAAACTGCTTATATTATAATTATATATAATAGCTGTAGTTTTTACCATTTTTCCATACATACACCTTTTTATTCAATACTAAAGCTCATTATAATGCCCCCCAGTAGTGATAATTCTCCTTGTAATGTGACAGTAGAAAAATGCCCCCTGTGGCAGTAGAGCTGCTAGAGCACCATATGAGGGCCATTAAAATGGTGGATCTCACCTAGAGGAAGCTGGGAGAGAAGAAAGGATAGGAAAATAGTGTTTTTCCTCTGTGTGTATCAGCCAGGCTGGTAATGAAGGTAATTAGTAGCCAGCTGAGGAGCTCAGGTAAAGGTGGGCTGGGCTCCTCAGTCAGGGCTCCCTGCCTAGGGAAGCTGCAGGCTGCGCCTAGACCTGTGGGAGCTGGGACCCTCTAACCCTGTGTGGGGTAAACAGTTAGTTGTGTTTTGGGCAGCTGGGTGGTAGACCCAGAACACGATAGAGAGGGAAAACTACTGTGTAGTTAGTGGCCAGACGGCCCGAGGATTTATGGTTATGAGTTATGTTTGATGCCTGTAAAAGTGACAATAAAGATGGTCGTGGCCAATTTGCACCCAAATGGAGTGGCTTCTTGAGGTGTGTCAACCGTATAGGCTGAGAAGACGGCGATCCTGGAGAGCTAAGTGACCCTGAGTTGTCACACCCCTAATACATGCCAGTACAAAAAATGCTCCCTTAAAATGAGCACCAGTACAAAAATAATGCCCCTTTACAATGTGTGCGAGTGCAAAAATTGCTCCCTAATAATGTGAACTAGTGCAAAAATGCCCCTGTTCTTTGTGCCAGTACAAAAAATGCCCCCTTGAGCTAATGTCCCCATAGTGCCCCCATTAAGTGTGCCAGTATAAAATACCCCAATACAGTGCCCACAGTAAATGCCCCCATAGTGCTTCAACAGTGGAAGCGCTCATTTCCCACAACCCTGCTGTTGGCGATACGACCCTAGGCGTACCAGGTGCTGACGGTGGTCCTGCACAGGTTATATGAGGTGTTGCAACTCAGCTCCATTCATTTAATTGGAGTCAGGATCCAATACCAGACATCACCCATTGCTAATCCTGTGCAACCCCTTTAATATTTAGTCGAGCACTAATATTGATAGTTATCAGACTACTGGTCCACACCATTAAAGTGGTATTATATCTCATTTAAAAGGGTTATTCAGCTTTTATTAAAGTGGTGGCCTATCCTCAGGATCAGTCATCACTACCTGATTGGCGGAAGTCTGATACCCTGCCGATCAGCTGGGTGTAGCTCTGTTGCTGGAACTACACGGCACCATCAATCCTCAATTGGAGCAGTGCTATAGTAAAAAGCTCTGTCCACTACACAGCTGATGGAGCTGTGTAGTTCTGACGTCAATTTCCTGCGATGGTGCTACACCCAAGCAGCTGATCGGCTAATGATGATAGGCCTTCACTTAATAAATGCTGGACAAACCCTTAAGGGTTGGAATTAACACTAGCACCCCAGGTGATCTGGAGAATGAAAGGGCAGAATTCCCTTGGTTGGGGAAGTATGACATGTTCTGTTCAGCAAGGAATGTCACTTTGCAGGGAAGATCATGGAAGGGTCAGTTAGGGTCCTGGCTTATACCAGTGACAATATTGTGGGAGAAGATTGTTGGACCCTCCTCAGGCACCAGGGCCCATTGCTTTCTCTGCACCCCCTCGAGCTAGGCTCCCGTTCCAGATATGAATGCAGAATCTATGACTACCTTCTCTGACATTGTGCACGTAACCTTCTATGAAGCAATCTGTTAGGGTTCACCTACTCTTCAGGGGGATATTCCTCTAGATCAAGCGCTGTCCCTTCTGCAAGGGCGGCCACTAGATAACGTTCCCAGTTACGAAAGCATTGCTCTCAGGATCTGCTGGTTACCTCCCTGTTTTGCGTTCTTCATTGTCAGCCAGAGTTTAAAAGGAAAAAAAAACCTAAAAACACATTAGGGATGAGGCCTGCATGATCTCAATACAGTTCCAACAGTGCGAGCCAGATAAACTCCCACTACAATTAACCCTGTGACTGCCAAGAAAATTATTCTCATAAACTAAACCGCAAGGCAAAGAGGGTCACATTTTTATTAATCAATATAAGACCTTTGACCTTTTTCTTTCTAAAGGGGATGTCATTCATTGTATGTTCATTACATCAGGGTCAGACAGGCCCACCAGCCATGCACATTAGCCTAAAGTTAATCAAAACAGACAATTTCAACCCAAACAGTGGTTTGTCAAGTGAAATTTAAGAGTGAACGAAGGTTGTAGCCGGCAGATGAAAGTTCATTGTGAACAGGAAATCACGATGAACTTTCAAAAGCTTGTTCTTGAATGAAAGATCTTTCCATGAAAGAACGTTCCCAGAAAGATCCTTCTGCTTGACCCTGGCGTGTCGTTAAAGGGGTTCTGTAGTTCTTTAAAACTGATGATCTATCCTCTGGATAGATCATCAGCATCTGATCGGCGGGGGTCCGACACCCGGGACCCCCGCCGATCAGCTGTTTGAGAAGGCAGCGGCGCTGCAGGAGCGCCACGGCCTTCTCTGTGTTTACCGCAGGCCAGTGACGTCACGACTAGTATCACTGGCCTGGGCGGGGCTAAGCTCTGTTCACTTGAACAGAGCTTAGGCCGGTAAGTTTAACATCTGTCGTGGGTAAACTGTTTGAAGGTTTTCTGAGAGATGCTATCTTGGAGTACCTCAATGAAAATAAGCAAATAACTCCATATCAGCATGGCTTCATGAGGGATCGGTCATGTCAAACCAATTTAATCAGTTTCTATAAGGAGGTAAGTTCTAGACTTGACCGCGGCGACTCAATGGATGTCGTATATTTGGACTTCTCCAAAGCGTTTGACACGGTACCACATAAAAGGTTAGTATACAAAATGAGAATGCTTGGCCTGGGAGAAAATGTCTGTATGTGGGTAAGTAACTGGCTTAGTGATAGAAAACAGAGGGTGGTTATTAACGGTACATACTCAGATTGGGTCACTGTCACTAGTGGGGTACCACAGGGGTCTGTATTGGGTCCTATTCTCTTCAATATATTTATTAATGATCTTGTAGAAAGCTTGCACAGTAAAATATCAATTTTTGCAGATGACACTAAACTGTGTAAAGTAATTAACACAGAGGAGAACAGTACACTGCTACAGATGGATCTGGATAGACTGGAGGCTTGGGCAGAAAAGTGGCAGATGAGGTTTAACACTGACAAATGTAAGGTTATGCATATGGGAAGGAATAATGCAAGTCACCAGTACATACTAAATGGTAAAGCACTGGGTAACTCTGACATGGAAAAGGACCTAGGAATTTTAGTGAACAGCAAACTAAGCTGCAGAAACCAGTGTCAGACAGCTGCTGCCAAGGCCAATAATATAATGGGAATGTTGGAATGAAGTTGGAATGACTGTAACGGGCAGTATGGATTAAAGTGTGTTAACTGCAAAATAGTCATTCACCAGACAACCATCCACCTTTTTCCTATCTATTGTGTATGGCCACCTTCCCAAGAAGATCTTCTGGTGGACCTACACTCTGACACAATAATGGGACCCAAACCCCATTTAGAGGCGGCCTATCACTTACAGAGAATCTGTCATCAGTTCTTTCCATGCTAAACTACTGACAGAACTAGGAAGGGGCTGGGTCAGTATACCTTTTGTGGAGCATTTCTCGTCAAGAGTAGTGTTAATAGGAGGTTTTATTCTGCTAGATTCTGCTCTGGCAGTGGCAAGGTGGAGCTTCACAGTGACCTGCCTTTTACATGGAACTGCTCCACAGCCACTCCCCTTTGAGTGACAGTCGTAGCATCCAATCAGGAGACCACTGCAGCCATCACTCAGAGTGGAGTGGATGTGAATCAGTTCAGTGCAGAGAGCACTTCACAGGGAAGCTTCACCTCCTGGGCACTTGAAGGAGCAGAATTTGGCAGAATAAAACTCACTACTTCTCATGCAATACGCGACACAAGAGGTATGTTTCTACTGTTCTCGTCAACCGCTACCTAGTGCTGTCAACAGTTTTTAGCATGGTCAGAATTGCTGACAGACTCCCTTTAGCCTATTAGAACTTTTCGATGATATAGCCTGTGTGTGCAATGATAATAGCAGTGGGATGATTTTGATTAAAAATTTTCACATACGTAGATGGAGAACCCATCTAGTCTGATATTGAAGGGAACTTTGATGCTCGGACAGACTCCCTTTCCATGAGGGCATCAATGCAGTGCCATTGTAAAACTGTCTAAAGTGGGAGTACAAAATGAGATGGATACTCCAACCCACAGATCTTTTTTTTCCCTCTGTATCTATCAAGGTAGACTATAATATCACCTTGGAAAGCGCTGTCAAGGACCTTTTTCCAGTTGCACTGGTCAGTTGACTTCCACAGTAGAGCAGAATACCTGGCCAGTGTGCTTTCCCCCTGTTAATTTAAGAAGAGCGACCCTCAACCTATTGCAATACCCCCCCCCAACTATTTGGACCTGCATAGATTTGCCAATGGTGCTTTGAAACATTGACCTTACTGGAGTTGGACCCTGCCAATATGAAATCTGCCTCTCCACGCCAAAGTTTTTGGACTTTAGCAGTATTTAGGTGACCCTCATATCTCTCCAAGCCTGACCATACAAGCTTCATTATTGTTCCTCTCTTTTCTTATATTATTTTGGCAGGAAAACAGCAACTACCCAAATTTTTATACATAACCAATGTAAGTGAGTGAAGTTTTCAAAAATTTGATTCGGCTACTTACCTAAATTTTGTCAAGAAATTTTATTTGTTACAAATTACTTCGTAGCAAATTTCACTCCACTGTATGGAGTGGGCGCAATGAATGGGAATAGCGATTGTGCCCCCCTCCCTCGTAATTTAACCCCTCAGATGCCCCATTCAACGCTGAGTGTGGCATCTGAGAGTCACATTCAGCCTATCAGGAGTTAAAACAAAAAAACATACACTCCCCTCATCCATTTGATTATGGAGAGGCCATCGCGGCCATCTTGATTGAAGAAAACACGTCAATCGGGGTGCGCACTGATGTGATGATGTGATGACGTCACCATGCTGGGGCGGGAGCAGTGATACGTAAGTGAGAGAGAGAATTGGCGTGTTTTTTTTTTCAATCAAGATGGTTGCAAAATGGATGAGGTGAGTATGTATTTGCTACCATGAAGCACCTGGAAATTTGGATTTGAGAAGAATCAAATTTTTTCCTGAAATTCAGATTGAATTCCACTTTGTTAATTTCAATTCTCTCAATACTAATAACCAGGGATTATAATTTTCACAGCTGCATATATCATAAAGTGCGGCCATACAGACTTAAAATGCATATCCACTCATTTGATGTAATTTATGGTATTTTTACCCTGTTGCTGAAGGCCCAGAAACAAAGCAGTGGGAACTGTCTCCAGACTTGTGAACCAGGCGGTCTTAATCATTGCCTGGTGCTTTTATAGGGTCTATAGGGATAACTGTAGTCACATTTCTGTGATGTAAAGGCTTCTCAGTGACAGGGTGTTCATGATTATAGTACGCCTGTCTGTCATATGTGAAGATTTTTATTTCTACAGATGCAGGGAAGTAAAACAAGGATGGTGTTTGCACTGAAAGGAAACTGTCAGCAGATTCTGGGTACTGTGCCCTGTATATAAGACAAATAATAGGATACCTACTGGAATCATGTTCTCTTGGGAGAGAGGCAGGCTGTTCCGATATATATGCTGGGATTCGTCTGCACAAAAACCATGGCGTGCAGCAACTTTTGCCTGGCCAAATCCCGGCATATATGCGAGGAAACAGCTGGATCTCCACTGGTTCCCATTATAGTCATTGGAGTCCACCGTGCAGGTTGTACTTTGCAGCTATACTGGATGTAGAGAACTGTCTGGAGTGAAACTAGCCTTAGTCCATGAGGTGCTGAATGTCCTGTCTCCATTAAGTCTCTGCTTCAGCTATGCCTGATCCCTAAATGTAGGACAGGCTCCAGGTATATGTGGCGACCTGAGTACATCTCCCTTAGTTTGACAATCTTTGAGAATGTTACCTAGATCGGCATTGGCCTCCCAAGCCCAGTGGTCCATGTCATGCCGTCCGTACCTGCAGATCTGTGCAGTTGGACCAACCACTTTTTGTGGTTTGAAGGATATGCTCAATGCCTAAATTCTTTGAAGAACCCCTAGATTTCCACTTTCTTCTACATTTGAGATCTTAGAATAGAAGTTGGCTACTTCCATCTTCACTGACCTGACCATTGAACTTTTTCCAGCATTCCTATTTTTCAGTTTGTTAAAAAAAATACCTACTGTACAATAAAAGCCTGATAGATCAGTGGTCTACACATGTAGCCCATCCAGCCTTGAGGTCTTGGAGACCACAGACCCTAATCAGCTTGCCATTTCTCCACTGGACATATATAAACATTTCACATCATGGATCACGTTTGACATACATAAATTCGCTCCAGTTTGGTCAGTGAGATGGATCAAGAGGGTTCTTTCATTGACTGTTAGCAAGACCAAGAAGGAAGAGAGAGAAGAAGCCGGATCAATTGGGTGACCGAGTTACTGAAAAACTAGCCTCACAACAGCTGATATGGCTGGCAATGGAATCTGTCAGGCATGTACTTCCAGGTCCAGAAACTGGTTGGTACAGCAAAACTGAGAATGGCTGAATTTAGAGAGAAACTGCATACATCGAGCACATATCAAAAATATAATCTACTAGCTGAAGGACCCGGCTTCGCCCGGGTATATTTGATCTATTTCATTTAATGTTTGTGTGTGTGACGTAAAAAAAATATCGAGAGTGACCTCTACAGCAGCCCGCCCCTTATAACTGTGACCTCCACAGCAGCTAGAGTGGCCACTGTCTTCACCCCAGAAAGCCAGACCTCACCGGCCATTCCCCCAAATGTGAAACAGTGCCCTTGGTTACCATGAAGACACACCACTAAGCATGAGGCCACACCCCCTGGCTCCGTGAAGACACGGAGGAGAAGCTGCCTGAGCGTGAGCTACTGAAAGGGTGGACATCCCTACGTCCATCCAGGCACTGTGCTGGACTGAGGACAGGGAGCCAGAAAACCGGACTGTCCAGCCTAAAGCCGGACATCTGGCCACCCTAACATCAGCCTGCCCCTAGGGTGGCCAGAGGTCCAGTTTTAGGCTGGACAGTCTGGCTTTCAGACTCCCTGTCCACTGTCCGGCGCAGTGCCTGGACAGACACAGGGATGTCCACCCTTTCAGTAGCTCACGCTCAGACAGCTTCTCCTCCGTGTCTTCATGGAACCAGGGGGCATGGCCTCGTGTTTAGGGGTGTGGCTTCATGGGGACCGGTGGCACGGCTTCACGTTAGGGGAAGGCTGGACATTCTGGCTTTCAGACTACCTGTCCTCTGTCATGCACAGGGCCTGGATGGACACAGGGGGTGTTGCCTCTTGTTTAGGGGTGTGGCTTCATGGGGACCGGTGGCACGGCTTCACATTGGGGGAAGGCTGGACATTCTGGCTTTCAGACTCCTTGTCCTCTGTCATGTGCAAGGCCTGGATGGACACACAGATGTCCTTTTGAACAGCTCACTCTCAGACAGCAGCACTGTGCTGTCTGAGCATGAGCTGCAGGGAGAAAGTCACACTCCCTCCCACCCCTGCAGCTGACAGAAGTTTATTTTTACCTTCATTTTTTCAATCCCGGTCAGATGCGGAGTGGAAGGGGTGTGGCCTGACTGAGTCGCGGGCGTGGCTTAGTGGAACCTGGGGGTGGGGCTTTTAAGTCCTTCTTTTGAAGGTCGCCTGAATTACAGGCCGATGCCATAGTAATTTCGGAGGGAAGAGGAAAGAAAACATCTTTTATTACTACTGAAGGTAAATATATGAAATTCACATTATATGAGGTAATGATTGATGATGAGTAAGTCTAAAACATAAGTTATATTTAACCAGAATACCCCAGTGTCATCCACAGCGCTCTGCCCCTTTAAAGCAGACCTACAGCAGTGAACTGGCTAGGTTGTTGTAGAAACCTGGTGTGTGTGTGTGGAGACTAACTGCCTGGGAGCTTCTATTGGCTGATAAGGGTCATGTGACCAGGCTACTATTGGATAATGCATTTTTTGGGAATATCTCAGGAACGGTACGTCCTGGAGAGTTGAAAACTGTTCTAAAACCTTCCCGGACACCTGATGTACATGTGTGCCAAATTTTGTGATTGTAGCTGCAGCGGTGCGGATTCCTTTAGCGGACATACACACACAAACACACACACACACACACTCAGCTTTATATATTAGATAAGGACTAATAGTTTTTTTCCCATATGTAGAGCCTAGTGGCAAGCGATTAGCACTACAGTCATTTCCACATGTGGTTGTCCATCTACTTCACTGCTATACGGTCATGGATGATTGAGTCAATCTAACCATGAGCCCATGAAGATATTATATAGTTGTGGGACCTCTACAGGTACCAGATCCCATTCTATAGTGTAGCATCTCAATGGTAGCCACTTTGCAGTGCCTATAAAGGATTTCAATCTTCTCTCCCTACATTTGAGTAAATTAGACAGAAGACCTGAGTGTGCAACTTTTTCCTATCATCTAAATATATGTTGTATTGTAGAAAATTTGGCTTCATCTAGTTAGTTTGATGGCTTTAAAGGGGTTTTCTGAGACTTTTTAAGTGATGACCTTTTCTCAGGATAGGTCATCAGTATCTGATCTGTGGTGGTCCAACACCTAGGATTACTGACGATCAGCTGTCTGAGAATTCATCAGCTATCCTGTGAGTGTCGGGCCTTCTAGCAACTAACAAAGCACATCGCCATACATTGTATAGAGGCTGTGCTTGGAGTTGCAGCTCAGACTCTTTAAATTGAATGGAACTGAGCTGCACCCAGGCCACGTGACCAATGAACATGATGCCACTGGCCTAGGGAAAATTGCGAGATGGCATCTGCGCTCACAGGAGTGCCGTGGCCTTCTCAAACAACTGATCCCGGGTTCCGAACCCCCACAGATCAGATACTGGTGACCAATTCAGTTAAAAAGTCTTGGAAAAAAAAAACCTTTAACAAAACTTGAAAGGGAAAAAATCTTGCATGACAAATTTGCGAAAGCAGAAGTGTCACATTAATGTAAACACCATCTCCTCAACACCTCTGTGTATTATGAAATGGATACACCAGAACAGTTTTGTTGTTTTGGGTCAAGATCAGCTGTTCTTTATCCTCACAGTGAAGTCAGTCCGTTCTCAGGCAAGATATAATACTGTAAAACACAGGATGACCTTGTTGGGATAGATATGTGGTCCAGGACACAAACTATCATGGCCAGATGTCTCCCAGCTGTGTCGGGACTCTACGCTTGGCAGGCAGCAAATAGAGAGAGTTCTGCTTTCAATCTGGACTCTGAAGAGGGAACTTGTGGATCCTATCTATACAAGAAGCCAGGGAGGTCTCACATTGCAGAAAGCAGTCCTCATCAACAGGGCTGCAATCCTCAAATATTTATTAACACCACTATTCCTTGAAGACGACAGGAGAGAACAGGCTGAATTTAACTAAAAAGAGTATTTCACTATATTTATGTGACCTCAGAATCACACCTCGGTATATATTGTAAAGTCATCAGTGATGTCAGTCGTTGACTACCAGATGTGCTGCTTTTGTTTCCAGGAATTTTTTTCAAGTCAACCTGTTCTCTTTCACCTTATAAAGTCGCGTGAAGTCCAATGTGGCACTATTACAGCTCCGACAGTAGCTGCCTACCAACCTTCTTAAGGTGGCCATACACCTTCAATAGTCATTGACCAAGTGATTTTGTGCAGTTCCTTCCAGTCCACCAGTACACATACATGCTTGGCTGTTCTGAATAGTGAGTGGCCGAGCATGTCTGTCTTTCATATGGCATATGGAGTGGCATATCTTCCCGATCAGGCATGTTAAATCTGATTGCCCAACCTTTCTTTCCTCTGACATCCGCCTCCATACACATTAAAGGGGTTGACCCATCTCAGACATTGATGGCATATCACTAGCATATGCCTTTAACGTCTGATAGGTGCGGGTGCCACCTCTGGAACCTGCTCCATTCTCCAGTGCACGAGCCCTGAGAGCAGCCACGCATGTTCACTGCTATGGGAGTTACTAAAATGCTGAGCACTGGCTCTGCTATTTCTGACAGGCCCATAGAGGTGAATAAAGTGGTGGCCCTGCTTGCATGGTGTGTTCTCCATTCACCGCTATGGGACTCAAGCTCGGCTATTTTTGGACCCTCCATAGCAGTAAACGTTGTGGTCTCCTTTACTTTGGGGGCTATGTTATCTAGATAGTAACAGGTCCTATAGGTGCCTAATTGTGCTATACACTTCTAAATTTGGATGACCACAGTAATTTTTGCCAGATATACTTTGTCTTCCGTTGGCCTTTGTGAACGGTTATTCACATATATTCATGTGATGGATGACCAAAATAGCCAAATCAGATGTTTTACACAACCTTTACCTCATGTTTATGGACAGCTTTAGACATTGGAGCTTCAGAGCCATCATTTCACGGCAGTTCCACAGTTAGGTTCTGTATGGTTTGGCTTCATTGCTTGCATCTGGACCACTTGGTCGTCCGACCACGGTTTCAGGTCATCCTATTCACTCACACAGCTTTTCAACCTTTGAGAAGAGTCAGAAGAGCAACATTGGTGGAGATTTATGAACTGGAACCTCATTGATTCCCCAAATTAAGTGACCATGTTATATATAGTGAAGCCTTCCAGTGCTTCACTTTTCAGAAACTGTATGCATTCCAGAACAGGACTGAAGTGGTTTTTCTTAGTCGTGCTGAGAACCAGTGGTAGACTAGAGCTCACGGACCACCACCATGGTTAAATGTCATAATATAACTGTGGGTTATACTCTCTGTTAATACCAAGACCCCTGTTTCATCATTGTCTACATAATTCCACAGAGTTTCTCTGTGATTTTGCAAACCCCACCTAGGAGAGACCAAAGGTCAAGAATTATAGTCCAAGCCCAGCAGATGTTCACAGGATTTCAAGGATTTTGTGTTTTTGTTGTATGTGAGGAAATCCTAATGTTAATATCATTTGAGGCAAAACATATTGTGTAAACCATGTTTACTGAGAAGGTCATCAGTGGTCACTTATAAATAATGTTCTTCATATGAGGAATATGAGTAACACCTTATTTACGCCAAGTATTAAGTCAGGGCTAACACTTGTACGTGATAACATAAAATGGAACCACAACTGCTGAGAAGGTGCCATTAAATTATCTTCTTCTTCCTGTGCACTTGGCACCTTTCTTTGTTTATGGGCCAACAGCATCCTCCTATGAGTAAATAGATGGTCACACAGGTTTTAACATATGCAAATACAATTCACAGATTATCTTTAAGGATGTGGGATTATGGTTTTATCCCGGCAGCTGTATTGGCAGGTAGCATCTTCCAAGTGTCCTCAGCATCTGTCAGGTGCATTTTCGGCTAAACACATTGGATGAAAGGTAAAAAAAATAGGATATGTTGCCGAGCTGTGTTGTGGTAACAAAAATCCTACAGTTATCAATTAATTTGTTTGATGACATCTTGGAAACAAGTGTTTTTAAAAAAGAACTGAAGTGGAAAAGAGCTGGACATCAATGTCCCTCAGAGGACCCCTCGTATTAAATTGTCTAGTTCTGGGCTATGGATACCAGGACTCACAGTGTTGACTTGTGAATCCCTGTGCCATGTGCCAGCCTTGTAGTCTCCTCAGTTGAGCCTGGAGTCTTCCTCTAACAGAATTAACATGAGAGGGACACTGAGGGATTATTTCATTTTAATAATCTGTGGATATTTTTTTACTTGTGGTCTTCTACAGGATAACAGATGGTGGATGAGAACCCATAATGGCAGTCAGTTGAGGTTGTTTTAATCTGTGGATATTTTTTTACTTGTGGTCTTCTACAGGATAACAGATGGTGGATGAGAACCCATAATGGCAGTCAGTTGAGGTTGTCACCCAACTTTGTACTGACTCTTAGTAACCCTGAATAATAATCTGCATTGCTATTGAGAGATTCATACCATAACACCGCAAATTACACCATCTTGGCCTCATTCAGATGGTTGTAATGTGGACCCATTTCATCATGCATATTAAAGGGGTTATCCCATAAGTAATGTAAAAAATGAAAATCAGACATCATATAGTACATGGCAGCCTCCTTCTAACAAAGCCAGAACCAGCCCTGTACCTCACATGGATCCAGAGATCTCCACATTCATTGCTCTGCTAGATTTATATCAAGCTGGCAGCTCAAGGGGAGTGTCTTTTTCACTGCAGCTCAGGGGGCGTGTCTCGGATCTCCCTATCACAGCTCAGGAGGTGTGTCCATGCTCTCCCTATTACAGCTCAGGAGGCAGTTGAAGGATGAAACTGAGCATGTGCTGCCTTCTCAGTGAGCAGGACAAAGAAATAAGAAAAAAGCAAATAGCAGGTGGCGCTATACAGATAGATTTTAGTGAATAACTCAGTGGCTATGCTAAATTTTTAATTATATGCAATTACAAAAATATTCAGATACAGATGCTGGTTCGAAAACTGTAGAATATTTTTCGTGGGACAACCCCTTTAAGGCAGCAACACCTGGACCTCCTGTGTTTCCACTGAACTGAACTCTATAATGGTCTCAGTTTGGTTCAGTTGAACTACAAATGGTTCAGGTTTTGCAGCTGTAGTGCAGAAGATAAAATGGCATAAGGTTGAGTAAGAATCTACATGGACAGCTGCCATGAATAGCTGCCAATAGTGGTGGTCACATAGTCACTCATATAGAGGAATAAGATGGTTCAGAAAAGGCTGAATAGAATTTTAACATTTCATGTGAGAGAAAACTCAAAGATTTTATTAATATATCGTTCACTTTTGTTTGCAGTGAGCGGTAATCAAAGGTGTGCTCTTAACTGTCGACCCATTGGCTATCGTTTCTATGTTCGTCATACTGAGAAGGTCCAAGATGGAACTCCTTGCGAAGCTGGTTCTGTGGATGTTTGTGTTGATGGGCAATGTCTGGTAAGTATGAGGTCATTTCTTTAAGCATGAGAGTCAGTGTATAATCTAGTGTTTACTATTGAATTCATGAATGACCTCTGGTTTTTCTTACCTGCATGCCAAATTTGTCTGCTTCACTAAAACCACCAGGGATCAAACATGGTTGACAAAATTTTACAGATTGCACCGCCTTGTTTATGACTGTATAATTGGCCTTTGGTTGATAAATATTTGAGGTTACCAATGGTATTTTTTCCCGAAACAAGCCACTATAAAATGGGATCCGGCCTTTACTTTAGAACTTCCTTTGGTGACATCTCATGTTCATAAACATTGGTATCTTCTCACCAAACTGTGACTTGATGAGATGTAATGTCTAGATATCCCTTCAAAGGTTCTTTAGATGATTTATATTACAAAGTGTGTAAGGATGCATCAAACAGGATGTTTGTGAGACAGGATTAACCACAAAAAGCTATGAAGAAACTCAGATTGTGTCATAGAGCCCTCAAGTCTTTACATGTAGGTAATAGTACTCAAATTAGTAATGCTTAGCTGAATCTTGAATGATGAGCTGAAATGAACATAAGTGTGTCTTGTCTCCTGTGGTAAGAATTTATAGCCTTGAAGACTAGAATACAAACACAAAGGTATATTATAACCCAATATACTCGCTTATGTAACATTTTTGCATCCATTATTATTGACATGTTGGTCTGATTTGGGACCGGAATATTTGTTTGTACATCCAGCCATAGTATCAACCTTCTATGGATCCAAAAATGATCCAAAGAACTATGAGATATTCTATGGTTATTCAAAACCACTGGATGGTTGGACTCTTTGTATGCTTATATCCACCCTGATCATCTCAGATTTTCTGCTGTAGTATAGTAAACAGTTTTTATAGATGGTTTTAGACATTTTATTAGGTTATTTAGCACCCGTTGGTCTTGGGCTTGTATGATGGAGACTGGTTTCTGAAAATCACCACGCACACTTTATTTATGGTTTGTTAAAGTGGTTGTCCAGTTTCAAAAACCCTTTTTCGTTTACTCTATTAGAGAGTTCTTAGTTAATAGAGTTGGCACACTGCTTAGGATCCATATCTTTTAACCGGAATAAAGAACAGTTACAAAGACCTTTTCTAGATCTGGAAGACCTATCCAGTTTTGCCTGGACTAATAACCTTACTAGGTTACTCAACAGATCACAGCTGATTACTTGGGGTCCCAACAGGTGATTAGTTTTATGTCAAGGGACCCTTCTAACAAGTAGAGATTGTCCAAAGTGTAGAAACCCTTTAAGGTTGTTTAGCACTTATGGAGCTCTTGGCTGACGAGTGGTGAATAGCCATTGACTTGAAGATGAGGCATCCAACTAAACTTTAAATATGTTGAGAAAAACTAAGACTGATGACATCTGGGTCTCTGCATCTTCTACCTCTATTATTCTGGCCTCATGCCCGATTGTTTACTTGTAGACAGTGCTGCCCTTCAGATCCTCTTACTTAAAGTAGAACTCCCGCAAAAAATTTTATTCCATGTCCTGCTAGAAAGGTACATGATGTAATCTGTAGTGAATGTCATTTTCTTACCAGTGTCTGTATTTTTGACTTCTATCATCCTGAAGTTTCTTATCTGTGTCATATGACTAGGAATTAGACCCACCAACTCCCACAGCACCTTATGTGTGGACAGGAAGTCTAATTCTTTATGCATTCCCATGGAGGCCTCACTTTCAGTCTCATAGGAATGAATAGAGCAGTGACTGGCTTCCTGTCCTGGGTCAGTTGGAGGTCAGGGAGTTGGTCACATGACCCAGCTACAATGAAAAGAGAGGGGATAACTCAGAATTACAGTCACTGGTGAGAAGATTGCATTCACTACAGATTATATCATGCACCTTACTAACCGGTCAGAGAATAAATTTTTTTTTTTGCAGGAGTTCTTTAACCGAAGCCTTACTTTACAATTGGTTGCACCATAGCAAGTAGAGAAGTAAAGATGTGGCCCAAGTCCAGATTCCTTTTGCAAAGATGTGGATTTGAATATTCTGGACAGCTTCCCGTAGTCCTGGAATCAAGCTTTGTTATCCTCCCCCCTCAATAACTTCTAGAAGACAGTGCCACATCATGTGTATGACCCGCCGTCCAACAAAACGACGACTGTGTATTTGTGCTAAATATCGCTACTTTTTTTCTTACATCCAAATCACATGTTTGCTTAAATTCTCCGACAGATTTTCATTCCTGGTGAAAAGGCTGTAGCCTAAATCGCGTAACTTTAGCCTGAAATTTGTCTTAATCCTGTTCTGCACACAGTGAACCTGCAAGATTAACACTCTCTGATCTAGTGATATCATAAAATATTTTAATGTTTGAGACACTTTGATTTTTCCCTATTCTTCACTGTGGTCCTCGAAATCATACTGTTCATGACGATGTGGCTGTGTGAACGGGCTGAGCTGCCATACAAGACGTGACTACGTGAAGGAGAATTGGTCTATGTCTACTAGTGCAGTGATTCTTTTGGTGATCGGTGGGAGTTGGGATCCATGCATCACAGAATTCTAAAAACCCATTTAATTCTTTCAATATTTTAATTAAAGGAATTTTCCATCATAATTTGTGTTATATTTACATACACATGGGGCAGAATAGGTTTAAAAAACATTATTCACCCCATTGATCCCCGGGTCCGGGTCCCTTGTGATCTCCACCTCCTGGCTCTGGCTTCACACACATGAAGTGACTGGAGATGCCTGCTCAGCCAGTTGTTGGCTGCAGTATTAACCCACCTCAGCTCTTGCTTGGCTGAGTAGGCCTCTCCAAGCATTTCCTGTTTGTCAGGATCAGGAAACTGAGACCAGCAGGTAATGGAATGGCAGCTGCAGGGAATTGATGAGGTGAGCAACGGCCCCACTAGAATGCACTATTTCTGGGTCGATTATCAGGAACAAGCATTCATAGGACTGCTTGTTCTTATTTATTGGCCTATATAATCGAGCAGCCAATAAACACGCAAACTGGCGCTTGGGCATTGTAATCCAGCTTTGAGGCTTATTTTTGTTTAACCCATTCTGCATCTTTTATAAAAAAAAGTTTATCTGATCAAACAATACCTTGAATTGAATGAATTTTTAGGATATTCCAGAAGGTGATTCTTCTTCTTTTGAAGAGTTAAGATGTCAGCAGCAATATATGGGTCGTGATGGAAAGTATTTTTTATTAATATTTCTGAAGTGTGCAAGTTGAAACCTGCTGAATAAAAAGTAATGGATGGATTATTTTTAGATGAGATTCGTGGATGTGTCATGATGAGTCTACCTGCTGTAAATCAGGGGGCGGAAGGGATGACTAAATCCAGCATTCCTCTCTGAATAACTTACCAGTGGATACAGAATTAGCCAGCCTGAAGCCTTAAAGGGAACAAACAAAGACAAACTAGAAATGGTCTTTAGACACGGTGAAACCTGCAAGATAGGAACATCCCTCAAATTTGTCACCATCGTACCCTATGCAGAGTAGTATCCTAAGTGCAGAGTAGTGCAAGAATTCTGTTTGGAGGAGCCACTGTGCAGTTGCAACCAGGCCCTGGTGCCTGAAGGAGCCCAAAGGTCTCTCTTATCATTATGAGGAGATCAGAACTGTAAGTGAAGCATGGTAGCTGGGGAAGCCATGTTCATGATTTTCCATGAGGCTCTGGAACTACAGGCTATGTTTCCAACTCTACTGGTTGTGCACAGCTTTTAAGTATCCTCTTTCCTGGTAGAGATGGAAACCCATCTGGTATTGTTTTTAGAAAAGACGTATAGGAGTAAACATGGGGACAGGGCCTCTTTAAATTCAAGATGTCTTCCTTTCTGGCTAGGGAGGCTCTCTTTTCTCTTGCTTACTTGTGAGAAAGAAAGTAACACCTGGTTCTTTCAAAAATCACCTCTTGGTCAATTTGAGCCTCAAAGCCCCAGCCCCCTAACAGAGTATTAGACTTGTTTTGGGTGTGTTAGGCTACTGGGCCTTCTTACAAAGGCAACTCTGCAGCCCTTCTTAGACCAATACTCAAGTCTTAGGTAAGAATACGTTCACAATGCAATGTACATTTGATGTATGCCCCAGGAAAGATACCAAAGCATGGGTCCATTCACCTAGTGAGGGCCAATGGAGTGTTGTTTTAGCCTCCTTTGACAGAACGGGCACCCTGTGTTGTGCTACTGCCATGTCCCCTGATCACATAAAATGACCCCAGCATTCTTTGCAGTAGATACAGCAGAAGTTGATTAAAACCTGACATGTCACATGCTGCTTTCAATGCTGGTTTTAATGGTTCCGTCTAATAGTTCCATCATGGGTCAGAGGAGGTCAAACTCCTCGTTACTTGACATTATTAGTCATGTTGGAATAACTCTCTAATGCTTCTTAAGTTTCTCTTATCAATTACTTGTATGAATCCAAGAGCTCATTGAAGGTGAATGGAGAGCTTCCAAGCACTGTTTACAGACTACCCTACTCTTCTTTTCCAAGAGAAATATCATGTGGGGATACACGTGGCAAGATCACCAAAGTCCAAGAACTCCATCAGTAGTTGGTTGCTGAAGTGATGGCACAACCTGCCACTTGGGTTACTATTCCAATAGACAAGCGTGTTATTACTTAAAGAATCTTAACCGAGAGACTCCAACAGCATCTGCTACTTTTACACACATTCCCTAGTATTTCTTTCAAAGTATTTCTTAAAAATTATCTTCTTCACTGGCTTAGACTACATTTTTTTTAATAAGTAGGCATCCTCAAGTGGTGTTTTGTAGAGGCTTCCACTGCAAGAACCACTGGTACCAGTGTCTGACCATTTTCCCTTCAGGGTCCCAAACAAGGGGTGTCCACGTAAAGGAAGATTATTGGCTGTTCTCCAGAGGAAAAGTAGGCAAATTAACTCTACTGTGGAAGGAAGAAAACTCTCTCTCTAGTGTCCACCTATAGGTAGCTACCCGGTTGTAAGTTTGCGTCTGACCCATTAAAGAGGCTTGAAAAATGAAAAGGAACATCAGCCAAACCTGAGACACCCATCTATAGATATCTATTTGCTCCTCATCATTACAGAGCAGTGTACTGGTTCAAATATAGTAACCCATAACAATGAGCAGCTCTAAGGAATAATGTCCATGTTTGATGTAGCTTTCGCCCAACCTATACCGCTGCTGAAAAGAAAGAA
This sequence comes from Rhinella marina, assembly GCA_900303285.1. Classification (NCBI taxonomy): domain Eukaryota; kingdom Metazoa; phylum Chordata; class Amphibia; order Anura; family Bufonidae; genus Rhinella; species Rhinella marina. The sequence continues at coordinate 208,623 of ONZH01000786.1, read as the reverse complement.
AAAAGTATGTACACATATGTTACATCTTCACAATCAGGGCTCCCAAAAGACTACCTTCAGACATCATCCATCACTGGTGGGGAACTATTGAGGTATGATCCTACTGGCATCAGAAACCTACAATAGCGTCTTGACAGTGCACATTTTAATTACCGGTCTCCATAGCGATACATCCGAAAGATCAGCATAGGGGTGATATATCGGTCAATGGCAAACTCTCCATCACGACAAGCTTATTGTTCATTCTCTGTACAGCCCACCCCCCGTATTTCTTATTCTTAGTACACAGCAAAGTGAGAAATAACCTCCCCTCTCCTACAGCCAACTGTTGTTCTCAAAAGAGAAGACGCTGCATCATTAATTCTAACTCCCTCAGAAAGTTAATTTGGGCTTGTTTTCTCTACCTAATAATCCTGTCTCAGAGAGGTCACACGCAGCAGATATACCAAGTAAGGGCAAAGAGCAGGGTCTGACTGTACAAATTCAGGGGTGGTGAAGCGTAATATTTCACTGTAAGCTATGGAGGTCTTGTAGACCACCCAGCAGGACCATTCGTGGTGTCATTTGTCAGAGTCACACTGCTAATTTGGGGGCAAAGATTACTGTTGATTCTTGACACGTCTCTAGTGACACTGTACTGTGAGATTTGAAGAGGCTCTATCACCCTGCATGATAAGACCTGAAGATACAAACATGCTTATCAAGGAGTGTTCACTCCAACTCCAGTTGTCATTTACAGCTGTCCATAGATAACATTTTCCCTGAGATGCAGAGTATATGACACCTTGTACCTTGTATTGTCCATGTGGAGAATTGGTGGCTGGTTGTTGTATAAAAGTAGTCATACATATAGCATACCTCCCAAGTGTCCCTCTTTGGGAGGGACAGTCCCTCTTTTTGACCCAAGTCCCCCTGTCCCTCTTTACTCCTTAAATGTCCCTCTTTTTGACCTGGAGAATTAATGCATAAATGTGCATTAATAAATTTACTAAATTGCTCCTTACTAAGCTATCTGTTTGGTTTTTACCTGTATATTAGACAATAACTCCATTATTTGGTGTAATTTGGACCTTAAAATATCTATAATCTGATGATTTATGTGTTAATATTTATATGGACATTGAAGCGCAAGAAAAAAAAAAGGCCGCAGGGGCTCCAGTAATTATGATTTGGGCGGAGTTAGAGGCGTGGCCTAGTATAAAAAAACTGCCATGATGCGCGCCGCACACATTGTCCCTCTTTGCAATTTTCAAAAGTTGGGAGGTATGATATAGGTTTATGGGTGGCAGAACCTGCTACTATTTCTCTGGGACTGACCGACCATCTAATGTGTGTGGGGGCCTCCTAACTCTTCGCAGATGTTGGAGGAAAGAAGGATCTGGCTGCTGGATCTTAACATGCTTGAAGATTTTGATGAATGTTTGCCTAGGTCAGCTTAAGGGGTATGAAAGTTCCACATATCTACTGACCAGATAGCGGGTAAAGCATGCTCTGGTCAACATTTTACAACCATGCATGAACATTGATAATATCATTGGCACTAGGTGGTCAATTATTTGATATACCTAATTTGACCAAGTTTGGTCCTCATTTTGGTGTTTGGTCAACTTTGGCCCAGATGATACCACCTGATATTTTTGGGGTTTTCAACCTTCTTGGTCAAATCTGAATCTGTTCTTTTCTTGGACCTGCAGCAACAGATTGGAACCTGCACTGTCCCTACAGTCGCAATGAATTTAACATTTAACATCAACCATCTGCCCTGGATAACTTGATTGTTCTTCTTAATTTGTACGTGTTGGATGTGGAGTGTTTACACTGTTACAACATATTGTTAACACATTGCGTCTAGTCATCGTTGTCTTGGCCCAGTGTCCCCAACCATACGATCTCCTTCTAAACAAGTTCCTTGTGTGTCCTTTCTTCATGACATTTGAGGAAGGGGCCTACCAGAAAATTTGCTACCTTCACATATCCATTTCAGACTTGCCATGAGCAATCTTTAAATTGAGAAATGAGTACCACTTTTTGTATGGTTTTTTTTTTTTTATATGTGGAGTCACAGGCTTCAGTTTACAACCCACAAAAGGAAAATGGGGAGAGGGGAAGGATGGTGTCTTCAATGATGACACTTTGTTCCTCATGTTGGAAGGCAGTGCCTCGTAACCACACAGCTGTAACCACAACATGAATATAGCTGTCTCTGTGGAGAGTAATGACGGTTGCATGCTTGACTTGCGCGCACTTTGCATACATTTCAGAGCTTATATAAAATGTCCCCTTAGGACTGAAACTCTTGCATTCAGCCGCATACGCTCCGGGACAGGGAGGCATTAAGAGATGTACAGTACTGTGTAATCTTGACTGACTGTCAAAACAAACACAACACAAACAATGAACCCAATTATCAGATAAAAATGAAATTATCCATGTTCTATAAGGTAAATACACCTAGTAATAGGTGATTCTACCACAAAGCTGTGCCACAGTGAAGCTCTAGTCCCAGCTGCTGTAAAAGTACAACTCCCAGCATGCACACTTGCTCCACTCTTGTAACTCCCACAGAAGTGAAATGAGGATTCTGAGAGTTGTAATTTCAGAACAATTGGTATGCCAGAAATTTCTGATCTCTGCACTAGTATAAAGAGTCCTATGGAAATCACAGATGAGTTGTACCAAATGACCATTATACTGATTTACCCTAATTTATTGATTGTATTAATTGATATAGCACCAACATATTCCTCAGTACTGTACAGAAATTTTTCAGAACTCACCGTGTCCCTATTGGGTCTCAGGACCTAAATTCCAACTTGCCTGAACAGGTAGTTTTATGAAATGTGGAGGAAACCAACGTACTTGGAGGAGCAGGTGTTACTCTTGGTTGGATTAGAACCCAGGACACAAGTGTTACAAGCCTCGCTATATAGTCTTGTATACTACCATATAGTTGTTATACTTCCTTATATCCTCACTCACACACCACGAAAGAGCTTCCATATACTACCAGTATACTACCAGTATACTCTATCAGGGGCCCCACCATCTTGACAAAGCTTCTTGGCCTCCCATCAACAATCATCTGGCTGCTGCCTGTACCACATGATCAAGTATCTGTGGCTCACAGAGCTAAGGGGGCCCCTAGTCCATGTCAAGAGTAAGGCAGCACGCTACTGAGAGGACAGTCTCTAATGAAAATAAATTTGGTGGTTGGGAATTTGAAAACGGGGTTCAATTGTATAGTGGGCCCTAGACATATCAACACTGTATACTGTACCTGTGTGTACCCTGTGTACCCTCATACACCACCACAATTCCAATCTCTCTGTTCAGTCAATTGGAGGAGCACAAAATAAGGGGATCTTCAGGTAATTTGGAGGTGCTGAGAAAATCAACAATCAGCACACATATGGATCCAGGGCTCTTTTAACTCTGGTAGAGTTTAGACAGAGCTGTACCACTTGAGCAGCAGTTTTTGGTAGTGTTCTCCAAAGTTGTGCAGGTTGAGCCCATGTGTAGGTTGTTTTCCATTGATGGGTTGTAAAGAACTATAAAAAAATTCCCAAATTTTCAGTGGCCATCGAGGTATACATTTTTTTAAGGTAAATTAGTATATCCACTATATTCCAATTAACAGTCAATCAAAACTTCACCACTGAAGTCCAAGGTTGTCCATGGTGACCTCAAAATCACCCTACAGCTCTGACTGTTTGAATACAAATACAAGTTGATGTAGTACCCAACTGAGATGTTTTACGACTTACTGGATGTTATTGGATGGAAATGATAGAAATGGCAGAAAATCAACATTGGTCCCTGGGCAGCAGACTTGTTAGGAATAGATGTGTAATTAATTCTTCTGCGAGGAGCTCAAGCTGCGAAAAGGTTGTAGGTAACATGGTCGCAGACAGATCTGTAGGAGACAGAGTCGTACTCCAAACATTCAGAGATTGTCTCCGGCAGCTACTGAGACCACATACGAGAGCTTGAAGTCTCCAGTCTTTGTGATGTAGAGCCAGAACCACTGGTCCAGTTCCAGAGAAAGTACTTGACTGTGTGGAGAGACAATGGGATGTTTCACAGCGTCCAAACAGTGAGTGTCTGTTAACTCGTACCATGCCCAGGTCCCCTTGAGACATGCTAGGCAGACATCAAGCTCGCTTAGTAGAGCGCCCAGGTCTTTGCTGCCTTCAGTTTCTTATTTAAAGCAGCATATTATGGGGACATCATCGAACAGGCGCACATGCTGCCCTTAATTCAAAACATATTTCGTAATGTAAGCCAAACTTTATGATCATTAATAACACATTTTTATATACCAGACGAAAGACTCTCACTTGTCCTCAGAAAGTTGTGAAAAAAAGGGCAAACTTTCCCAAGAATTTCCCATTAAACTGGGCCTACAGCACTTAGTTTTGACAAAGCTGAAAGCGTTCAACTTTATAGCTGGATGAGATCCTGGAGGTTTTGTGGGATCTCATTGGGCCCCAAAGCAAAATCTGTTACATGACCCCCACACTTCATTTATGGTATTGGTCTCCTTATATGATGCTGATGGACCTTTTCAGCTCTGTCACGCTCCAGTGCTGAGGTGTGGCCATAGCTTTTTCATCCCAGGAATGGGAACCCCTAAAACCAATATTGTCCTTGCCAGTAAGGTTAGCAGTATCTTTAGCTGATCTAATTTTGTGGCTCCCCCACAAAACACCTTATTGAATGCCAGCTCTAGTTTTGGGGCAGTAACTAAAATTCTTTCCCCCCAGAATACATTTCTTCCTCACTGAAAAACATGATGTTCATACATTTCTTCCTCACTGAAAAACATGAGTTCTCTGCATCCTAAAAATCTCTGACCAAATGCATTTCACCATTGATGTTTTTGTGCATTTTGGGCTATTATGGTTGAATTTTGGGTGATTGCTGTTAAAGACTGGACTAGTGACAACTAGATAGGGTCTACAAAGTGGACATATAGATTAAGAACTAACACAAGGGACCTATTATAGCATACCTGTTATTGAGACTATAAATAGTATTTGGTTTCCTTAACGTTACTTTTGGACCGGCTGGTATTTCAGCTTTATGTGTGCACAAAGGAGACATTGCTGGTCACCGGATCTTCTGGCTCACACCCTTCACTTCTTCCATAATACATTGACTAGTCACCAGTTCATGCCAGGAGTCAGAGCGTCTGCCTCCCTTCTAATGAGGTCCCTTTCTCAAGTCATTCCAGAGAGTTGGTCTGGCATGGAAAACCTGTTCTCAGCATACATCCAGGGCATTGATCCACATGTAGCAAGACTCCTATGAACTGCTCCAAACTCCATATAAGAATTCAGCAGAGGACAAATGTAATGAAAATAGGAGATGGAGTATGTCCACTGTTCTGTGTAGTAATGAAAGACAGGTGTAGTCCAAAGTTGGACTCGTGTATGAACTGTTGATCACTTGTTGATGATGTTTCCATGATATTTGTGAGGACAACATCTGTGGCACCTTACACAAGAACATGATCCTTAGGATAAGTCTCCGTAGGATTAGCCATATGTATAGGTTTATCCACTGTATCAAGCGTTAGAACCTTACCTTACCTTTGCCAGTGTTTTTAGATATAAATCTCTATGAGCGTCGGTCAACAATATTTTTTGATCAAGCTTAACCAGCACATTGAGACCAACCACTTAGACTTGTTCATCCTGGCACAGTTAGGAGATACTGCTATATAAATCATTTATATCATTCAGGAAATGGAATCGTTTTCTGGAACGACTTCTGTGAACATGTGGACGCCTGATCTCAGATCTAACATACAGTATATCTGAGAATTTGGGTCAGCGTAACCCATAGACTCATCTTCACTTCCTGGCTGTGAAACATGTGTCACATCTGTGTCCTCCCCTACCACAGAGCTACGGGAATATGTTTTAAGTAATTCTCTAATATACGTATGTTACCCTTTAGAGGAGAGAGCAATTTATCAAATGGTGGAGAGCAATAACATAGAATCAAATTCCCTTTGGACAGTCTCCCACCACTTTTGGTCCCAATAATGGTCCCTTGGTCTGAGCAGTCACGATTGCACTCAGGATTCAGGATGATGAACGTGAATGATTTAGGTATGGCTGAATTAAATGGGTTGTCCACTTTGTACAATTCCTTTTTATTGGCTGGAAGCCCCAAAAATAAGCCGTTCACGGGGTGTTTTGCTGCTGAGATGCCCAGAGATCAGCTGTAATAAGCGAGGGAACTTGGCAACAAGTGTTTAATTTCCCATGCAGAGAAATGAAGCAATACAGGGTGATGATTGGTGCTGGGTACCGCAGGTAGTTTTACCTAGGCCTTTTTTTTTGGGGGGGAGGTAGTTTGCTATACTAGCACTGTATCTAAATACACTGGCTTGTTGTACCCCAGTCCCCAGGGAACATGCCTCAACTAGCTACACTTATGGCCTTTATTAATGTCCTAATAGAGACCTTTAATAAAGGACTGATTGAGTTTGATCACAGGAACATTTCTGTCTAGGTGGATTTATACTGATATTTTTATTATTTGCAGAGCCCAGGTTGTGATGGCATACTAGGATCGAACAGTACCCTGGATACGTGTGGAGTGTGCGGTGGAGATGGTTCTACATGCAAGTTCATCACTGGGACTTTCAAGGACACTAATATTCCTATTGGCTACCATAAAATTCTGGAGATTCCAAAAGGGGCCACGCAGATCAGTGTCCGAGAACTTACCTGGAGCCCCAACTACCTAGGTAAGAAACTCATGGAACGGGTGGAACAAGGGAGGTTAACAAAATAGGCTCCCCGGCAACATGACACATGTCTGACAGAACAACGTTCAGAATAATGGTGGTGTGACCGAGTTGCTGCCACAGTAATGGGTGGCTGCCATTCCCAAGCCTGTCTGAGGATGGAAATATGGCTTGACTATTTTCCCTTGTCTTGTTCCAAGAGAAAAATCAAACATTGACTCATAGGGAGCCACTTCCAGTACGTGGCACTAGCATTGCCACCAGCTTAAGGAGAGCCCTTACCGGTCCTATTTAGGATCATTACATTTGTTTGTCACAGTGTTACAGGGTTTGGAGCCACATGAAAGACACCAAAGGTGGCTTTCTGAGTTTGTAATGGTCCATCAGTAATACAGAAGAATAGTTTTGTGCAAGTGACTCTAAAGTTACATGACATGCACAATGTAGACAGCTATTCTTTAGACTTAAAGGGATTCTCTGAGGCTAGGTACCCCTTTTGATATTATCTGGCAATGTCAAAAGTTGTTCCCAGTTTTGGAGAACCCTTTCAAAGTTGCCGATACTCATGAGATAAATGTCTGATGTGTATAGTATGGTGGTGGTGGTGGTGGGGGGGGGGGGTTATGTCAAGGGTTTCCATGATGGAGGATGTTTGGGATAAGAAGGCTTGGGCTTAATGGATTTAAACAAGCTGATGCTTTATTCCTGCAAGGAATACGGCTGTTGCCAGAAGGGTCTGGAATCTGCTTATTTCCCACTCCCCATTAAAAACATAGGCTAAGCATGCATGTTTATGGTGGATTCATAAGTAATAGTTGACAGCCAAACAAGAACATCATAGGAACAAGGCACTTGGAAGATTCATGAAGAATTTAGAGGTTTAGTAGAGTGGAAACTTGGCTCTGTTTGGGGCCCGGGGATGGAAATTCAGTGGAGGATGTAGTAGATTAAATAAAAGAAGGCCGAGTAATTAAAACATTGAGAATTAAGAGCGGAAAGGCTGCATAATGGATATGGAAAGTGGAAGGGATTAGGATTGAGAAGGATGTAAAAACTAAATCCAGGGTAGTGTTAATTATGTTGAGAAAATTGGCACTTTGTAGGATAAAGTTCAGTCACATAAACCATGGTCAGATGAAATTTCTGAAGATTGTTAAAACGCCAATGGAGGAGCATCCTAAAGGTCTTCTTGATAAGCGAACAATGTTGAATGAAGGTTGTCCATAATATATGAAGGTGCATACATCATGCCATATCTTGAAATCTCATTAACGTCTAAAATTGTTTCAGCTTTGAGAAATCGATCAGGGAAATCCATTATTAATGGTAACTGGGCAGTGGACCCACCTGGAAAATACGAAGTAGGAAACACTGTGTTTACTTACAACCAACCTGGACGTGATGAACAAGAAGGAGAATCCTTCACTGCCCCTGGACCCACCTCTGAAGCCCTTGATGTCTATGTGAGTATGAACTCAACAAAATTCGCTATCCAAAATATTTGAAAATATTAACCCTGGTTCTTGGGTCCCATTCAAAATACATTCTTAAATTCTCTTACCTGCTTCTTCAGTCATTTGCTATGAGAACATTGTGACTAACCAAAGCTCGCAGCCCCGCCTGACGTCGCTGCTACATCTGGCTCACGTGGTACAGTCTCTTCACTCTCATCAAGACGTAATGTTCTGCACCCCCCGGGGGTACAAAAGGTCAACTGGGCACAGTTTTACACACACACACACACACACACACCCTGTCCACATGGGCACGGGGGGTGAGAGAGGGTGGCCTTCATGACCTCCGGCATGTCACAACACTCGCTCACAACCCTGACAGGCTGAGAGAGCCCTTTCAGTGCGCCAGTGAAACAGAGCCCTACCAGCCTGGTAGATTGCCACTAGAGATGAGCGAACGTGCTCAGGAGGACGGAAGCGGCTGCCTGCGCCCATGCGAGCGCAGGGGAGCCGAGCGGTACAGTGCTCGTTTCGAGCACGTTCGCTCATCTCTAATTGCCACCAATTCCTCGTTAGATATAGATGGACGTGTGGATTCGTGGATTGAGATAAAAGAACAACCCAAGATTAAATTGTACATTTAATTGCCTTAAGGGCGCATTAGACAACAACACTACATACACAAAGGATATATACAATGGTCAGAGATGCAACGCGAAAGTCAGTTACCGGATAGATCTGTAGGCTTAGGTGCTGCAGTCACATGGGAGGCAGTGATGCCAGCGGGGTTCCTGGTCTCTTTCAACACGATACATGTCATAACCTCTCTTCAGAAGAAAGACGATGGCTACTGCCTCATGCGGCAATTAAACCCTTGGTCGATCACTCCCCCGGGAGGGTCTCACAGCTAAAACTCCAAAAACGTAATATGGTTCATGACTCCTCGCCGGAAGGTCATACGGAGGCGATTATGATGCCAAAGGATCCGCCGGGGTCCCTGGTACATTTGTGGTTGAGTTCTCCTTATCTCTCTTTCCCCGGGTCCCATAAGTGAGGGAGACACAGAGGATCGTTCAACTCGTTCCCGGGATCTCAAAGACGTACAGTAATTTCATAAATCCTTATGCATTCACTGTTCCAGACTGTCTGGGGGTTTCTTTGATGCAGTTAACCAGCTCGGGGGGCCCCCCAGTAGGGTGTCATCCTGTCGGAGAAGCTTGCCTCCAGTCCGGCTGCTGGAGGTGTGAAATGTTATCACTTTGAGGCTGGGCCACCTGTGGAGCTTATTTCCTAATCAAGATGCCCATCACCCCTGACAGAAAATTGGCAGGTATCAAATTATATTCCCCGATATTCCTCACAAACATATTTTGCCTTATACCTTATGTTCATGAGTATGTTACCCAGAATCCCCAGGCTTTTTAGCAATTTGCTCTTTTTATGACTACCATATGGCCTACTCCATATCTCCGGAGCTGACTTGCCAAATGAGGTATAATTCAAACCTTCCACGATGAATGATTTACAGTACAACTGATGTGATTGCATGGGTGGAGCCTCATGTGCCAAGCTTGAGGTTACCTCATGTGCGATGAAAGAGAAGGGCTGCCTGCTGCAGTCTGGGGTGGGCACGATCAAGAAAGACGTTGCCAGACTTCTGAAACAACAGAAGTTATGAAAAAGTTGCAGGATCTGATTAACACATGGACCTCATAGCAAGGGAAACAGAGAAGCAGGAGACTAGACCAGGTAGATGAGCCAAGAACTTTGGTGGGACCAAATGCTTTATTACTGGGTGGCCTTTAATGTTCTTGCACTTTGTACTATGTAGATTTTATAAAAATTCTGTCCTCATGCTGACCTTAGGACCACACCATGGAGGGTTGTTGTTTTTTTATGCTGCCCATCTGTATTGGTGTATCCATTGATACACCTCTCCTCTGAATCCTTTGAGGACCCTTACCTTTTCAAGCAGGGTGGGAACTACCCTTCTCTGAAGTCACATTTTTCAAAATCAACTCTCACGTACCAAAGGAAGTTTTTAAACCCTATTTTTTCATACACTTGCCCACATGGACATTCTTGGCTAAAAGTTATATGCAGGGGGACCAAAAATAACATTCAAAACACGTCCAATAGATGTTCTAATGGGTGGGATAGCATCCCATGGTAATACGTTCTTGTATTTTTTGGGCCAATTTGGGGAAATCTAGTCTAGTATGTTAGGCTATAGGACAAGATCAGAAGGTGTAGACAAGCAATGTGCCTGGTATTCTGAATGCCTAAATTTACATTTCTCCTTCCATTTTTCAAAAATGTTGTTAACGAGAAGAAAATATTTCCCAGAGTCTTAAATTCCAAATTTGGTTTTATTTGAAAGCCACAAAATATGGAACAACATTTTCTTAAATTTCCTGTTTAAAGGGAATGAAAACACAGTCCATTTATAGGTATGATGGAACGTTTTACAGAACTGTTCTTTCAGTACTATATCGTTCAAAAATATTCATATTTTTTATAGCATTGAATATACACATTTTTACAGAAAATTCCTCTATTCAGGCATCACTGGTACTTTGTAAATGCTAGATTATCTAATATTCTAGATTACTGGATGGTCATAAAATACTGTATATAATAAGGAACTTTTAGAAGATCCACTAGAATTTATCAAACCTGGATTGTCTAACCTTCTGGATTATCGGACAGTCATACCGTAGAATAACATTCTTGCAGGAATATAAAAACTTAAGAAAGAATCTGAATCCCAGTGCCGGATTATCTAATATTCTGGATTATTAGATGGTCATAAAACTCACTTTTAAAGCTAAGATCAAAGTAAACTATGAACCCCAAACTTCTACTTTCATTGGGTATTTTAATTATTTCTGCTCAGGTTTCTGCTTCTGTATGATTCCACAATAGATTGAGGTTTTTTGGTTAAAAATAAATTCTGGGTTATCAGACTTTCTGGATTATTGAATTCCAGATTAAAGGAAGTTAATTATGTACGTTGGTTGACCAAGAAATTAAAGGAGCAGTAGCCGAACACTAATAGGGCTGACTGCTGTTCCTTCCAGCTCCCCTGTACACATGCATGTTTGGTTTGGCCAAGTGTGCATGTCTTTTCATTGTGGAGAGCAGAATAAGATGCTGCCAGTCAGAATTACAATCAGTATGCCATAGTATATGACCAGTGCTAATAGGCACCTTTGCCCTTCTGGGCTATGGACCAGTTGGGTGTTTGTGAGTAATTAGCCCCCAAATGATCTTAAATCTCCATTGTCCTACTGCACGTCTTGCAATTACATAATAATTTCTGGCGCCAGGATTGGGACACTAGTGGGGACACTGCTAGAAACGTGTCATTTCCCTGCGGTCTCCTATGATCCCTGCACAGGGCCGCAGAAAGTTTATCCAAACACCCAAAATCTCCAAAAAACAAATGCGATCAGCAAAAAAGGAATGTCAGGCGATCAGCAGGAGATAGGAGCTGACGCTGGACGGTGAGATCATGGCTGCTTTTCTAATGAGGTGGCCATCCGCAGGCCAAGGCCTCTGCTTTTCTTTGCTGACCTGCGCCCTAGTTGGGACATAGTCAGGTCTGTATAGGTCAATATAATGATTCATATCCTTCTGCTGACTGATGAGCTAACTGTTTGGAAATCCGATTGAGCTGCAAAAGTTTCCTTTTCTGTTTTCTTAAAGGGAACATACAGTTTTGCTACTGATTTCTAATACAAAAAAATAAAGCAGATTTGCATTTTATGAGTACAGCTCTTATACAGACCTATGTGTCTTCATGACAACAGACTACAAACCATATGTGTAGTCAGATCCTGCAGTCATGTGATTCCCTACTGTCTTTAGGTTAGATGCAGTGAATCAATACAATAGACTGTACAAAGGGTACGTTTGTAGTCTGTAACCAAGCAGACAAATGGGTCTGTGTAGGAGCTGCATACACAAAACGGTCGGATACATATAATAGCTGTACAGACCCCTTTTGGCATACCTCACAACATTTTTTGTGGGTCTCAAAGTGGGTGGGTGGGAGGCAGACAAATATGCTTGCAAGTGGATGGGGAGACTCAAGAACCATGAAGACCAGGATGAACAGTCTGTAGTTTCTCTAAAATTGGAAAAATGTTGCAGTGCAAAGAATTGTGGACTGACAAAGAAAATGTGATTTTTTTTTTTTTTGTATATGTAAGATGTTTATTTTATAACATAACACAAGTGGCTTCCAGGCTTTGGCTGACATGTCGCGGCAACTGATCTGTTACACAGCAGTTTGGACACCAGTGTTGGATCATAATGATTTTATAACATCCAGGACTGTGAACCTGGGGGGACTAAGAGGTCACATGTCACACCCTGCATTCCTGTGTAATGATAGAGATCATACTCTGCAGTCATGTGTAATGATAGAGGTCATACTCTGCAGTCCTGTGTAATGATAGAGATCATACTCTGCAGTCCTGTGTAATGATAGAGGTCATACTCTGCAGTCCTGTGTAATGATAGAGGTCATACTCTGCAGTCCTGTGTAATGATAGAGGTCATACTCTGCAGTCCTGTGTAATGCTAGAGGTCATACTGTGCAGTCCTGTGTAATGATACAGGTCATACTCTGCAGTCCTGTGTAATGATAGAGGTCATACTCTGCATTCCTGTGTAATGATAGAGATCATACTCTGCAGTCATGTGTAATGATAGAGGTCATACTCTGCAGTCCTGTGTAATGATAGAGATCATACTCTGCAGTCCTGTGTAATGATAGAGGTCATACTCTGCAGTCCTGTGTAATGATAGAGGTCATACTCTGCAGTCCTGTGTAATGATAGAGGTCATACTCTGCAGTCCTGTGTAATGCTAGAGGTCATACTGTGCAGTCCTGTGTAATGATACAGGTCATACTCTGCAGTCCTGTGTAATGATAGAGGTCATACTCTGCAGTCCCGTGTAATGATAGCGGTCATACTGGGCAGTTCTGTGTAATGATAGAGGTCATACTCTGCAGTCCCGTGTAATGATAGCGGTCATACTGGGCAGTTCTGTGTAATGCTAGAGGTCATACTCTGCAGTCCTGTGTAATGATAGAGGTCATACTCTGCAGTCCTGTGTAATGATAGAGGTCATACTCTGCAGTCCTGTGTAATGATAGAGGTCATACTCTGCAGTCCTGTGTAATGATAGAGGTCATACTCTGCAGTCCCGTGTAATGATAGCGGTCATACTGGGCAGTTCTGTGTAATGATAGAGGTCATACTCTGCAGTCATCTGTAATGCTAGAGGTCATACTGTGCAGTCATGTGTAATGCTAGAGGTCATACTCTGCAGTCCTGTGTAATGATAGAGGTCATACTCTGCAGTCCTGTGTAATGATAGAGGTCATACTCTGCAGTCCTGTGTAATGATAGAGGTCATACTCTGCAGTCCCGTGTAATGATAGCGGTCATACTGGGCAGTTCTGTGTAATGATAGAGGTCATACTCTGCAGTCATCTGTAATGCTAGAGGTCATACTGTGCAGTCATGTGTAATGATAGAGGTCATACTCTGCAGTCCTGTGTAATGATAGAGGTCATACTCTGCAGTCCCGTGTAATGATAGCGGTCATACTGGGCAGTTCTGTGTAATGATAGAGGTCATACTCTGCAGTCATCTGTAATGCTAGAGGTCATACTCTGCAGTCATCTGTAATGCTAGAGGTCATACTGTGCAGTCATGTGTAATGATAGAGGTCATACTCTGCAGTCCTGTGTAATGCTAGAGGTCATACTCTGCAGTCATGTGTAATGATAGAGGTCATACTCTGCAGTCATCTGTAATGCTAGAGGTCATACTGTGCAGTCATGTGTAATGATAGAGGTCATACTCTGCAGTCCTGTGTAATGCTAGAGGTCATACTCTGCAGTCCTGTGTAATGCTAGAGGTCATACTCTGCAGTCCTGTGTAATGCTAGAGGTCATACTCTGCAGTCCTGTGTAATGCTAGGTCATACTGTGCAGTCCTGTGTAATGATAGAGGTCATACTCTGCAGTCCTGTGTAATGATAGAGGTCATACTCTGCAGTCCCGTGTAATGATAGCGGTCATACTGGGCAGTTCTGTGTAATGATAGAGGTCATACTCTGCAGTCCTGTGTAATGATAGAGGTCATACTCTGCAGTCCTGTGTAATGATAGCGGTCATACTGGGCAGTTCTGTGTAATGATAGAGGTCATACTCTGCAGTCATCTGTAATGCTAGAGGTCATACTGTGCAGTCATGTGTAATGCTAGAGGTCATACTCTGCAGTCCTGTGTAATGATAGAGGTCATACTCTGCAGTCCTGTGTAATGATAGAGGTCATACTCTGCAGTCCTGTGTAATGATAGAGGTCATACTCTGCAGTCCTGTGTAATGATAGAGGTCATACTCTGCAGTCCCGTGTAATGATAGCGGTCATACTGGGCAGTTCTGTGTAATGATAGAGGTCATACTCTGCAGTCATCTGTAATGCTAGAGGTCATACTGTGCAGTCATGTGTAATGATAGAGGTCATACTCTGCAGTCCTGTGTAATGATAGAGGTCATACTCTGCAGTCCCGTGTAATGATAGCGGTCATACTGGGCAGTTCTGTGTAATGATAGAGGTCATACTCTGCAGTCATCTGTAATGCTAGAGGTCATACTCTGCAGTCCTGTGTAATGATAGAGGTCATACTCTGCAGTCCTGTGTAATGCTAGAGGTCATACTCTGCAGTCCTGTGTAATGCTAGAGGTCATACTCTGCAGTCCTGTGTAATGCTAGAGGTCATACTGTGCAGTCCTGTGTAATGATAGAGGTCATACTCTGCAGTCCTGTGTAAGGATAGAGGTCATACTCTGCAGTCCTGTGTAATGATAGAGGTCATACTCTGCAGTCCTGTGTAATGATAGAGGTCATACTCTGCAGTCCCGTGTAATGATAGCGGTCATACTGGGCAGTTCTGTGTAATGATAGAGGACATACTTTGCAAAACTTAGTAATGGTAGAGGTTATGCTCTACAGTCCTTAGTAATGTTAGAGGTCATGCTCTGCAGTCTTTATTAATGATCGAGGTCAGGCTCAACAGTCCATAGTAATCATACTGTGCAGTCCTGTGTAATGATAGAGGTCATGCTCAGCAGTCCTTAGTTATGACAGAGGTCAGGCTCTACTGTCCATAGTAATGATAAAGGTCATGCTCAGCAGTCCTTAGTAATGATAGAGGTCATGCTCTGCAGTCCTTAGTAATGATCGAGGTCAGGCTCAACAGTCCGTAGTAATGATAGAGGTCAGGCTCTACTGTCCATAGTAATGATAGAGGTCATGCTCAGCAGTCGTTAGTAATGATAGAGGTCATGCTCTACAGTCCTTAGTAATGATACAGGTCATGCTCTGCAGTCCTTAGTAATGATCGAGGTCAGGCTCAACAGTCCGTAGTAATGATAGAGGTCATACTGTGCAGTCCTGTGTAATGATAGAGGTCATGCTCAGCAGTCCTTAGTAATGACATGGGTCAGGCTCTACTGTCCATAGTAATGATAAAGGTCATGCTCTGCAGTCCTTAGTAATGGGTCATACTCTGCAGTTCTTAGTAATGATAGAGGTCATACTCTGCAGTCCTGTGTAACAACAGAGGTCATACTTTGTGGTCCTATGTAACGATAGAGGTCACAATGTACAGTTCTGTGAATTGATAGAGGTCACATTGTGCAGTCCCGTGTGGCAATCCTGTTTAATAAAAATGCATAGTGTAGTTCTGTGTAATGACAGGGGTCATAACGTGCAGTCTTGCGCAACAATAGAGGTCACACTTTGTGATCCTGTGTAGTGATAGAGGTCATGCTGTGCAGTCCCATGTAATGACAGGTAACATTATGCAATCCTGTGTAATGGAAGAGATCACGCTGTGCAGTCCCATGTAATGATAAGTCACATTGTGCGATCCTGTGTAATGATGGAGGTCACGCTGTGCAGTCCTCTGTAAAGAGACAGAAGTTGCATAGCACAGTCCTGTGTAATGACAGTGGTCGCAACATGCAGTCCTGTCACCGTAGTCCCTTACTGGTATATACTGGATGTCATGGAGATTTGTTGGATATATTACCCCCTAATGGTTACACAGCCATTGCTGCTATTCTCAGTCCTCCTAATGCAAAGTCTACAGGAGCTGTAGCACCACCTAGTGTCCAACCCTTCTTACTGCAGTTTGGATTTATTGAATTTAGGGGTAGCAATAACAGGTACTGTTGTTAAAACTAAAAACTTGAATCTCTTGGGCTTTGAAGCAAAATCTGACCCCCTACCAATTGCTACCCCCATTTATGTACATGTTTGTACCTCCCCGGTCCCATTTCTTGCTGCAACCTTTGCATCCTTTACAGCCCTGTATATGTTTATCTTTATGCACCACACAATGGGGCATTTTAACCAAGGCCAGAAACACCCCTATTTTATAAAATTTCTATATATTTGACAGACTTCTCTTTCCTCTCCCTTGACAGATGATATTTCAGCAGGACAATCCTGGTGTCTCCTTCCAGTATTTCATCTCCTCACCACCTGGCTCTGATAACCCCAGTCACATCTCCAATGTCCCGCAGCAGGAGAACGGTAAGTGCCCCTTCAGCTGTAAGTTTCTGACATGTTGAGTTGGCTTGGCCTGAAGAGAGATGTGGATGATGTAGAAGTGACTTTATAGGGGACCTACTCTTCAGGAACAATCAAAAACACAGCGAGGAACAACCATTGTGTTTTTTGGTGCTTGATTGATTGACATGTCTTTTACTCTCTTTATAGGACCTCTAAGATCAATGCCATCCAGTGCTTCCCTCCCACAGACCAACTTACGAAATCACCCTGTGGAGGAACGCATTCGGGTCCCGCCACCTCAGGCAAGGCCACCCCGGCCAGCTGGCACTTTGCAGCGCAACGTACGAATCCCTCCTCCCGTGGCTCCTCCTGTTCCCTATTGGCCAGAGCAACCTGAGTTTTTCTGGAGACGTGTTGGAAACACGCCATGTTCTGTTACCTGCGGGAAAGGTGAGTGGTCTGAGCCGTCAGGTCCTACTCTGAAGGGAAAGCTTATTTAAAAGACGGCTCAAAACAAATAAAAATTCAGTGGGGCAAGCTAATTGTCCTGAAAATGGCCGTTGACGGATGGGCATGTGACACAATGGTATCTGTCAGTGTCTCCCATTGTAATGCACTGTGCCTGTGCTAGATTCCAGGTACGCAAGCGCAGGTTGGAAAGTACTTGGCTCTCCATTTTCAGGAGGGAATCAGCATGGCTTCAGGACTCTTTTGAAAAGTACAACGAAGTGGGCAGGGTTAAGCAGGAGAAGACATGACCATCAGTGGTCTGGGAGCAGGGGCGGACTGGGAACTTAAAATGGCCCTGGAAAAAATATTAAAAGTGGCCCCAGTTTTGTAGTTGGGTCCAAATTGATGGAAGGCAAGGCCAGCAATACCATATTGTGGCACATTATATCACGCCAACAGAGCCAAATACCAGAGTCCATCACTAAATACATCTCCAAAAACTTCTACTGGCCGGCCATGAGGAAGGCCCAGGCGGCCCCCTGGGCATCGGCCCACCAGGAAATTTCCCTGTAAGGTCTATGGTCAATCCGCCCCTGTCTGGGAGCCAGCAAATGGCACAAAGCGCTGAGTAAATTTACAGCTGCTGATAGGAGACGTAGATTTCATTTTCTGGCTTTAACACAGCACAACTGTTAAAAGTTGGGCCTCTCTTTGACGGTTTTCAGTTTAAGACTAGCATTGGTCTTACTAAATCTGGCTCGGTCACACTGTCTCCTCACCATCTAGCACCGCCACTTGCGAGTCTATTATGAGAGCACAAATATGGATGGCTCCATTATGTTGGCAATTTATGGTGATATATGGGCACGGTGGTATTTATCTTTAATTGCGTCTTTCAATAAAGGTAGAGATTCCTGCTCATATTTTTCTCAGGACTTTGATCTACTCAGCTCTACCAAAGACACAGTTTTCGATTTTGACAATCTTTTCATTGAAGATGTGTGTTGTACTATAGCATGCAAAATTTTTTTTAGTATTTTGGGTTTTCAAGTGGCATCACTGTAACACTCTTCTCCTTTTCTCAGGGTTCTGGTTCCCCATATACCAGTGTGCTTCCAGAAGCTCCTTGGATGAGGTTAATGAGGAGGAATGTGACTCGTCGACAAAGCCGTTCCCTCAAGAGGAGACCTGTAACACCCAGCCCTGCCCCGCATTGTAAGCCCATCATCATGATCACTAATATCCATCATCCTCAGCGAGATAGAAGCTCAGCACTGGTAGAAACATTCTCAATTGTGTCAAGCCCTATCTCATGGACATTTTATAGCCGCTGTGAGGGTATTCCAATCGCAGAAACCGATTGCTGGAATAAAAATATTCTGATCAGTGAGGATCTTTCTGTTGGGGTCTCCATTTTGAAGGAGTTGATTTAGAGCTGTGTTCACTTCTAGGATTTTCTCAGTAAAGCAGCACTCCTGACCATTGGCAGTGTAGGGATCTAAACCACTGCCCTTTTTACTTCAATGGAGCTTTTGGATGCCACTGATCAGAAACTGGTGGAATATCCTAATCATAAGTCATCACTTTCTGTGATAGGATTAGCCCTTTAATTCTTCAGAGCTGTATTCTTTAAAAGACACCACTTCATTGATGTTCGGGGGGTTTGGAATACCCACTCCACTCCCAACTCAATTGATCCAAACCACTGAGCCATACATCATATAAAGGCTACATAAAACATTTTCATTTAGGGTCATTTGAAGTTCTAAGAATGTATACATTAAGATCTCTAAATGGTATAGAAACCAGACACCAAAGGTATCAAAGACTTGGCCAGACGCAGGAAGAACCCACCATTTTGTTTTGACCTCTCACCATAGTGAAAACAGTTGTCCCAATGGCTAGAAAACCCACTTTAAGAAGACCCCATCTAAGACTATAACATAGTTCATATCAAAGACCTTTTTGTTGGTTGAGTGTTGGACATATTGTTTGTTAACTTAAAGGGCTTGCCTTTCTAGTACAATATTAGAGCATTCTAGGTGTATAGAGGAGGATCCCCATCCAGGACCCTCATCTAGTAGGTAGGGAGAAAGAGCAAAGAGTATCCATTCTATGGAGGACCCAGCTTTCGTGGAAGCCCATTGATTTCAAAGAATAGCATGTAATACCTAAAGTCCCCCAGGGTGGCTCTGCAGGGGAATTAAAGGGAGGCTGCCAGCCCTTTTGACTATGCTAAACTATTGACAGCACTAAATAGGGTCTAGGGACAGCAGGGCAAACATACCTTTTTTGGAGCTTTTATGATCAGGAGTAGTGAGAATATGAAGTTTTATTCTGCAAGAGTCTGCAAGTTAACAGGGCGGAGCTTCACAGTGCTGTCCACCTTGAGCTAACTCACAGCCCCGGCAGTTGTGGCGTTCAATCAGGAGAATACTACAGTGGTCAATTAAAGCAGATGGGTGGGGTCGTTAAGCAGCTTAATACAGAGACCGATTCGCGGTAAAGCTCCACCTCCTGGACTTTTGCAGGTGCAGAATCTGGCAGAATAAAACTTCATATTTTCAGTACTCCTTGATGAGCATAGTGTTTCAAAAGGTATATTTGTACTTCTCTTCCCAGCCCCTACCTAGTGCTGTCAGCAGTTAAGCATGGTCAAACGTGCAGACAGAACTTCAGAACTTTTTTTTGCCACTTTCAGTTGAAATCTCTTTGTCTTAGGTGCTGTTCACATTTGTGTCATTGTTTCTGTTTATATTGGAAACCATGAAGCAGTGCCAAATCTGTCAATTGGTTTTCCACCAGATTTGACAGAGCTAATATAATTGTGTACCAAACCTTACTTCCTTCACAGTTATACTTAGTTTTGTCCTCCTTCTAGGTAGGTCATGCTAAACGGAGGTGAGATTAAAGAGGACCTTTCACCTCTCCTGACATGCCTATTTTAATAGCTTCACGCATTCCCCACATACTAACGATTCTAGAGCATCTATTCTTATGTCTCTATGTTGTGCCATTCCTTTATTATTTGCTCTAGAAGTTGTGAATGAATTGCTATTTGCCTTCAGTAAAGGAACAGAGGGGAGGTAACCAGTTGGGGGGGGGGTGTACCTGCACAGACTCACTCTATCCAATCAATGCTGCCATGTTCAGACTGTGCAGGTACACACCCCCAACTTGTTACCTCCCCTCTGTTCCTTTACTGAAGGCAAATAGCAATTCACATATAACTTCTAGTAGAAATAATAAAGGAATGGTACGACATAGAGCCATAAGAATAGATGCTCCAGAATTGTTGTTACATGGGGAATGCATGAAGCTATTAAAAAAAGTAATGTCAGGAACGGTGAAAGGTCCTCTTTAAATTGAGTTAAATAGATTCCTTAATTGTTGACATACATAATACATGAATTTGATATCAGATATCGGGTTTTGCAGGCATAGGCCCAAAGGGACATGGAAAGGGTCTATTTGAAATAGCTATGGCTTGGTGGATCAGGAATGGTTTGAGGCTTGGTCTGATCTCAATTTTCCAACCATTAAAACCAAGATAATATATATCGATTTCTTAAGAAACATTTTACAGCCATTATCGTTCTACTTTAATATTCATAAATCCCATCAAAGTTCTCCTTCCACGGTTCTCCTGCCAAACTGCCTTGGTCGAAGCACCGATTTGGCCCGGTCGAACTAAGAAGCCGCTGGACTGTCTGAGTCACGATGAAAAATGCAATGTACACCGGTAGCCAGCAGAGTTCTAGAAACAGATCTTTATTCCAATTTGGCTGTTTCATTCCATAGTGTTTATCCAGGAACAGAATGTCGAGGGCTTAGTAGAATAAGGAGACCAATGAGAATTCCATAACTATACACAAAAAAATTCAAGAACTTTGTTAAAAAGATCTTTCCCTTGATTTCTTACAACCCCGGCAGATGTAATGAGTCTGTTTAACTGCCTCAATTAACTTAACTTCATGTTCTTCACTTCTCTTTAGCTGGGACGCTGGTAACTGGTCGGTCTGCAGCAGGACATGTGGCAGTGGAATACAGCATCGGCAAGTCCTGTGTCGGCAGATGTATGCCAATCGGACCACTATGGTCCATCCACAGAGGTGCAGCCACTTGGTGAAACCGAATGTCACCCAGACGTGTCAACTCCGTATCTGTAGCCACTGGGAGATCCAAAGCAACTGGAGCTCGGTAAATAACGCCTGAAGAACCCTCCTATAGATTGTAGAATGACTGCCATGATCTATAATGGATAATAAGATTTATCAGATGATGGGGAAAAAAATGTGAATGCCTGTATATCATGTATGGTCTTGAATGAACCAGTTCTTAAGGACTGCTGTTGTTTTCTGTCTACAGTGTTCAGTCATGTGTGGTCTTGGCCAAAGGACTCGTCATGTCAGATGTGTCAGTAACCAAGGGGATATCATTGGTGAGGGAGAATGCAGCAACCGACTCCGTCCTAGGACCAATGAGGTCTGCGATATGGGACCTTGCGTTCGAAGCTGGTTCCACAATCACTGGAGCTCTTCTGTAAGTCTCTGAACACCTGGTCTTGTCAACACATCTAAAAGCAATATACCTCTGTATTACCCATACATAATAATACATATTCCTTTGGATCCCACCTACTGAGGTTTATAGCTTGTGAAGATATGGATATATCTAAAGTGACCCTAAACAAGAACATATGACTTTCTTAGGGATAACTAGAAAAGTGGAGGCCCAAAATCCTCTTCTGCCATGCAAGTGAGCACCAGCTCTATAAATGGCACATAGTTGGTGGGGGACCTTATTGCAGATTTTGCAACAGGACTGAGGAGTCTAAAATGACTCCTCCTGAGTGGGGCTGTGACTATATCAAGGGTGTAGTTGTTACAATTATTGAATGTAAAAGTATAAAAGGAACATAGTGGAATTCATGATGTCTGGATCAATCTTACCTTACAGGAGTTGTCATAGAAAACATGGCTGTTTTTTTTTTTTAAATCTAAAACAGCATGGGTCCCCTCTGCTCAGTATTATTGAGGTAATTAGGGATAAGTGCAATGCCACCCACAACTGAGGACTGGTGTAGTGCTGTTTGTGGAAGAAAGCAGCCTTGTTTTTGTAATCTCATACAACACCTTCAAGGCCGGATGACCTTACATGTCAACTCAAGTGGGATTGCTTGGTCTCTATAAGCTTGATAGAGATAATTTATGTATTGTTTCATTGAGCATGCTCCAGTGTACTCAAAGGAGTTATCCAGGATTAGAAAAAAAAGGGTCTGCTTCCTTTCCCAACATAAATAGCACCACTTGTCCATGGGCAGATGTGGCTATTGAAGCATTTACTTGATTGAGGTTCATCTTCTCCTTTACAGTGTTCTTCAGAATGTGGACCTGGGATCCAGCGCCGTTCAGTCTTCTGTCTCTCTAGTTCTCCTACGGATGATTCCCAAGATGGCTGCCCAGGAAATAAACCTTCTGACATGAGAGTATGCAATAGCGGACCGTGTGAGCGGACAGTCAAGTGGTACACTGGACCGTGGACTCAGGTATATAGGCCAACTTCATGTTGGACATAGTCCATGTTTCTCTAGGTAATTTGGACCGATGGAGTCTCTATGTCCTCTTCTACAGTGTTCCACAGATTGTGATGAAGGTTCACAGAGACGTGATGTGATCTGCATTAGCAAAATGGGCTCAGACTTTAACGTGACCGACTCATCAGAGTGTGCCCATCTTGAGAAGCCACCAAGCCTACAGTCTTGTAATGCCGGACCATGTGGGTCACGCTGGTTCACAACGCCCTGGAGCACAGTGAGTGGCATGAACCAACACCTTCATAATCTAGAATCTATTTCCAAAAGTTGACCTCATTCTTGGTTTTCTCCATCCTCTTAGTGTTCAAAGTCTTGCGAAGGAGGCGTGCAGGTAAGAGAGGTGCGGTGCCTAGCAGCCGACAAGACTTATAGTCAACAGTGTGACCTGGATTCCAAGCCGGATGAGAAGCGTGCGTGCAATCCTCAGCCCTGTTCCTCTGTAGTAGGTGAGGAGAGAGAGGAAACCATCCAGCCTTGACCTGACATGATATTGCAGACCTCTCCAGCAGCTCAGAGGTTAATAAACCACAGTAAATGCTTTGCAGTGCAAGTCCATGGTAGTGGAGTGATCCTTATAGCTGCTCGAATTAATCCTAATCACTGTAGGCATTAGCTGTAGTTGCGGAGCTTAGTGGCACGTGTGTCCTGGTTTTATTTGACGTGTTGCGTGGACTAAACTATGTGCTACTGATCTTCCATACCATCTACCCCTACATTATACACATGTATTGGATGCATCTTCACATGGGTGGGCCCCAAAAAGATCAGCAAACTTCCTTTTGCTGATATAGAAGTTCAAAAAGTTTCCAATACCTTTAGCCCAACATGTCTGAAGTTCTGATTGTTGAGGTCCATCCCATGAGACTTTCACCAGATTTTTAGATGTAGGGGAGCAGCACGCCTTCACCACCTTTCAACGTGTCTTGCTCAACTTGGGAAAAACAAAGCTGGAATTTATTTTGACAGACGTCTTGCTACCCCAAAGTGAAGCCAAGCGATTCCAAAGGAACAAGTCGCTCTTGCATGACCTGTGCGACCAGTAACCTTTCCAATTTAAAGATGTGGAGGAAAAAGTGCAGGAGAGACATATTTGTGTCTTTCTTGCCTTTCCAAGCCATATGGATAATTTCAGCAGTTTATTAGACCACTAAATGTCATAAGTGGTAGTGGGTCAGTAGGGGCTACTCCTGATTTAACACTCGGTCATAAATACTTTTAAAAGTGTTCTCCAATTTCTAGATTGAGGTCATTAATATCAGATGGGTGCTCGTCCGACTCCAAGCAACCCCACTGATCAGCTGTTTTTGGCACCCGCTGGAAACAAGACAGTGGTCAGATTCGGGAGCAGAAGACTCCTTCACTGTGTAGTGTCCATGCCGGTGTGGAAGCTGAGCTGCAGCACACTATGTTTTTCTGTCGCTGGCTAAAAAAAGCTGATCGGACCAGCACCAATCTTATATTAACGACCTATCCTGATGACAAACTGGAGAACCAGTAACAAGTACCAATGTATTCAACATCATTTTAAAAGACCACAACCTAGCAAAAGTGTATTTAGTTTCCCCTTTTCCAATTGATTTTGCCCTTCTGGCTTTAAAGACCCCAGTATCATACATAGGATGTTGTAAGTGTGGAGTTGGCTACAGATTGTCCATTGGTGCCCAGGAATCACTGTGTACATACATTACCTTACTTATCCTGTACTGATCCTGAGTTACATCCTGTATTATAGTCCAGAGCTGCACTCACTATTCTGCTGGTGCAGTCACTGTGTACATACATTACTTATCCTGTACTGATCCTGAGTTACATCCTGTATTATACTCCAGAGCTGCACTCACTATTCTGCTGGTGGTGTCACTGTGTACATTCATTACTTATCCTGTACTGATCTTGAGTTATATCCTATATTATACTCAAGAGCTGCACTCGCTATTCTGCTGGTGCAGTCACTGTGTACATACATTACATTACTTATCCTGTAATGATCCTGAGTTACATCCTGTATTATACTCCAGAGCTGCACTCACTATTCTGCTGGTGCAGTCACTGTGTACATACATTCCTTATCCTGTAATGATCCTGAGTTACATCCTGTATTATACTCCAGAGCTGTACTCACTATTCTGCTGGTGCAGTCACTGTGTACATACATTACTTATCCTGTACTGATCCTGAGTTACATCCTGTATTATACTCCAGAGCTGCACTCACTATTCTGCTGGTGCAGTCACTGTGTACATACATTACTTATCCTGCACTGATCCTTAGTTACAGTCTGTATTATACTCCAGAGCTGCACTCACTGTTTTGCAAGCTTTAGAACTGAGTACATCCCTCACTCGTTTAAAAGTGTTGTCTCATAGTCATATCACTGAGGGGTCCCCCACTTTGGATACCTACCACCAGAACAAAGAGTTACTCCCCTTCTGTGCCTTTGGGAAGTGACACTCCAGACAAAGACTCCGTTGGAACAATCCATTAAGATTTAAAAAATTTGGGATAAAAATATATAAACAGCTCATAAAATACAGGATGAAAATGACTTTTTATCTTATGTGCCAAAATGTAAGATAACCCCACTGACCAAAAACACACATGAATGGCATGTACATGTAGCATGTGATTGTCTGTGTAACTTTTTGCATCTTCTACGTTATAGTATAACCTTTTTCTTTCCGATCCAGATAACAACTGCCGTGATCGGTATCACAACTGTGCCGTGGTGGTGCAAGCACGACTCTGTGTCTACGCCTATTACAAACAAGCTTGCTGTTCCTCTTGTGCCCACTCCCTGCAACGAAGGACGTCAGAGAGCCGATAGCGGGCAGGTCGCCATCCCTCACCTCACCAGATTTTATATTTTATATATGCAGAAGAGACAATATTTATTTACCTCTTTAGCGCATTGTCAGGCGGCAGCTTTTTCCAGGCCAAACGTCCCAAAGGAGAAACGCTAAAGACAGAATTGTATATTTGCTTTTAATGTTCTCCTCTTGCCCACATGGGTAGGGGGCTGAGGATTTTGCTTTCCCAATTCTTTTACGGTGCTAGATTGCCGGTATATCACCATCCTCATACACTGAAAGTGTGACTTTTGGGAAACTGATCATGCCATATAATAATGGCACCATATAGGAATCAATCAACAGTAGGGGAAGGTCATGTAAAGACCAGTGGACACCTAATCGGTGGCTGTAGTCAACTCTTGGCATCCTTTCCTCGCTCTAGTTTATACAATCCCTCTATTGGATCATGGTAATCAACATTTCCTTTAAGGGGGTTGTCCAGTATTAGAAAAACATGGCTGCTGTCTTCCAAAAACAGTGTTACGCCTGCCCATTAGTTGTGCCTGGTATTGCTGGTCAGCCCCTTTGAAGTAAATAAGCTGCAATACCACACCCAACCTGTGGACAGGTGTGGCACTATTTTTGAAAAAAAAAGCAGGACAACACCCCAAATTTGTTTTTCCTGTGTACGGTGACAAACTTTATTACCGAAGACCACGTTATATGTGGAAAGAGACCTTTAAGAGTGGGATTGCATACATATTTTTCTCTAAAGACTGGAGCAGAATGTAAGTAGATGCCATGTAATTAAAGGAGTTCTCCAGTTTCATAATCTTTTTTCATCTGCACAGACACTGGATATTTTTTCTCATATAGCTGTTTTTTTATGCCAGAGCTTTCCTTCCCCTATTCTCTGCATCACTGCATCCTGACAGGATGTTTACGTGCAGAACTTCCTGTTTTCCTCAGCTTCCTGTTGCTTTGCTCTGTAATGTTACTTAGGGCTTTGCTCCCCTTGCCACTCTGTTTTCTCTGCAATAATCACACCCTCTACATCTATTTTCTAGGCAGAGCAAGCCCTGGGAAACATTAGAGCAAGGCATGCTGGGTTTGTTTAGAAAACAGGAAGTTCTGCATGTAAACATCCTGCCAGGATGCACTGGCGATGAGAACAGGGGAAGGAAAGTGCTGACATGAACAACATCCATAAAAAGCAAATATACGCAATGTTTGCGGGTATTCTGGGCAGATATAATTTTATCATGAAAATGGAGAACTCCTTAAACGTCATGGGACGTTCACTTGGTTTTAGTCACAAGACTTTTTTGGACCATGTTCTTTTTCCCTATAGACAGCTTAACGACATCTATGTTTAACTCAAACCATAAAGGGGTTGCACAGGATTTGAAAAACATGGTTTCTGCTTTCATAAACCGCGCCTCCACCTGTTCCAGTTTAGCCATATTCACTCTACTGATGTTGAGCTGCAATACCAGGCACAGCCGGTAGACACTGTGGTACTATTAATAGAAAAAAACAGCCATGTTTTTGTAATCCTGGGCCCTTTAAGGGAAATTTTGGTGACTGGTCACCACAGTTTTGTGTAACTGTTAGTTTCTGGTAATTGTATGATGCCTGTACTGGCAAAGTTGGACAAAATATTGAGACAGAAGGGCTAAACCTATTGCGGTCTCACAGTTGAGCATGTTGTCTAAAGAGCTTCAGTCCAACTGTTGGCAAAATGTCTAGTTTCCAGTTCAACCTTCATTATCTTGGTTACTGAGTACACATTGCCAAGTCCAGTGATTCATATTACTCATAAGGATGAGACTGACCTCCACTTCAAAGTGCACCTCTCTTCTCTGCACAGGAGAAGCAGCCATTTTGTGTTGTCTGCAGAGGAGCATCAACCATTTTGTGTTGTCTGCACAGGAGAGGCAGCCATTTTGTGTTATATATATCGCATACTATGAGTCCTGAATGAAGTTTATGAATCAAAGACCTTTATCCAGGCTCCTGATAATTTGTTGTGCTGGGTTTAATTGAGAGGCATATCATGCAACAAGATGGCTGCTTCCACCTTGTGTATACAAGAGGTGCACATTATATGATCAGGGAGTTTTTGATGGTGCTTTTAACCCTCTTCCTCCAAATTACTGTAAAATCCCGGATCATTACTGTGAATGTTAGACAATCACTTGTCGGTTATACAGAATGGCGGCATTCATTTTATAGATTGGTTGAAAGGTAACCATGTAAGAACAGCCATGGACAACCCCTTTAAGAAATCTACATAGAAATGCATTTGATATGCAAATAATGGGGCAGTTTATGAAACTGTTACCCATAGCAACCAATCACGTTGTAGCTTTATTTTCTCCTAGTGTGCTTGAAAAACTAAAGCTGTGCTGTGATTGGTTGCTCTGCTTTTATAGGCAGACTCTTTCAGGTCCCATAGACATTACAATCAAAACAATTCTGCCAAAAATGGGCAGCGCTTATGTAAGCCCCACCCAGAAGTGCCTGATCTCAGGGTGGAGCTTAAATGCCCCATATTTCCCAACGAAGATGGTAGCAAGTAGCTTTTTCATTTGTAACATCACAAATATTCCTTGATCTTTCAGTTCGGGGGTTGGCAGGAACTAAGGTACAAATTAGTCCCACCTACAAAATGGCCGCTTCTGTGATGTGCATCTGACAGGTCTGATTTTCGATAAGCTGTCTCAGGACCTGTACATTTCCACAATACAGTGACCTATATATACGTCCAGAGTATTATATAACCTCTTGTGACCCATGGCTTATCCTACTCCTTCAAGACCCCGGGACAGGCGATTATATAGGATAGTTAACCCCTCTACTGCCACAGCAGAGTTTTCACGGCAAGTAGTGGTTCACATGGGGAGGTCTTGGATAAAGTATAGTAAAAGGGTAGTAAAATCCAAAAATCAGTATATTGCACGGGACAACCAATCAGAAGTCAGTATTTGTTTTAAGCATTGAATACAATAGGACACACTGGTTGCATTAGTTTATGGGGTATATCTCGAGTGTGTGTGTGTGTGTGGGGGGGGGTTGCGTCACAAGTTGCCGCCAAACTGTGATGTTGTCCTTTCCAACCAATCGTATATGTGCCTTAACTTTCCAGCCTTTATACATATTCTGATTGATTACTGAAGTGGACATCAACTTCCTATGTTCACAAGGTTTTCTAATTTATTTAGGATCTATTCACACATGTAGGGTGTGCCGCACCAGGATCATATCTGAAAAAATGCTAGACCTCTTCCTAAAGGGGCGCCTGAGGTTATAAAAGTACTTATACTTTTTTTTCCCCCAGTAGCGCTTCCCTTAACCATGGGCTGTGGATGATATTGCAGCTCAGCCTCATACACTTGAATACCCGTCTCTGGCCATCAAAAAGAAGGACGCGTTATAAATTTTAGGTCACTGATCAGCGACTGGTGGCTAAACTACTACCCCCAGCATGCTAGAAATTGTAGTTTTGCGACAGAAGTTGGAGAACACTGCCTTAGAGGGTCATATAAATAGGGGATGCTGTTATGGTTACACCTCTGGGACCTGCACCTTAATAAAGAACAGTGGTCCTTATTCCTCTGTGTCCAATGCGGGCACTTTAAACCCTCAAAGGGAGTGTCGGTGACAGAACTGTACATAACAGCATGGCTGACCTGTAGTACCAGACACTACTACAGTCTAGTAACCACCATAGCCCATTCGTTCTGACCACTGGTGGTCCTGTGTGGCAGAAGACCCGCCAGTCATATATTGAAAGTAAGGATAGATCAGCTGACAGTCCCAGACCACCTCTTTAATAGTGAAGATCCCATTTACCATTTGTTCTGATATTGTATATTCTGCACAACTGTAGGGCATACGGTAGAGAATTACTTCAATAGAAGCCCCCTAATATAGTGCTGTTCTTCACATGTACCGCTACTATTTAGCAGCCAACAGCGGCCACTGCTGGAGAAATGTAGTTTTACATGGCGCTTATACAAATGAATGAATGGGCATATAATCATGTACTCTGTTGCATTTAATCCTCCAGAGCAGGAATCACTTATGGAGGGGGCTTTCCATTCTGGCAAATTGTCACTTTATGTTAGGCTAGGATTTCGCTGGGAGGTCGTATATGACATGTAATAAAACATTATTATATGCACCCAAACCAGGACTCACATATCAGTATAGTAATAAAGCAGACCAGGAGATATCCATGGAAACCTGATCGCTTAAAGGAAAGCTACAGTCAAAATACAGTGATACATTGCATAATGTCTTGTGGGGGCGGAGCATGATAACTGTTCTCTTTCAATATTTGTGCCATGCTCCACCCCCTTAGGCTATACTTGTAAAGGGTTGGGCATCCCCTTTAAGGTCATTTCATATTTCTTTCTGGCAATTTTCAACCCTCAATGTATACTTTATTTTACTGTAAGCCTTACAGAAACATATTTCTTCTCGATTCTGAGATCCGTCTTTCAGCTGTTACATCATTATAGACTGTGTCCATTGTTCTCTTGTAAATTTTTTAATTTATTTTTTAAGAAAGAAGATTTTATGTTTTTCGTTTCTTATGGAAAGAGATTGTAAAAAAAAAAATATTAAATTTTTTGGAAAATTGGTTTTATTCGCCCCTTCTGTCTATTCTGTAATGTATATGGTGTGTGATATATATTTCTTAAACTGCCTAAAAGTTAACTAAAAGTAAAAATACCCTGGTTGGCCATAGCAACTAATCACAGAGCTGTGACTGGTTGCTATGGGCAATAAAGACCATTTTTCTATTTGCTTTAAAACTCTCCCCAATTATGGCCTTAAAGGGTAACTCCATCTACATGTCTAGTGTGGTTTTCTTGTAGATCTACCCCATATCTTCCACCTTAGCAAATCTCATTTAGTTGGGGTATATTCCCTGAGTGAATTAAACCAGGGAAAGGTCCTTGGAGCCCCAAAATCTAATGGATATCTGGCTCTCCATTCTATTACATTACCTCTAGCTGATAAGTGCCAGCTCAGTGGCAAAACCATGCAACCATGGGCAATAAACCTGGCAGATCTCCACTAGATCACACACCTAATTCCATTCCTGGGGAGTCCAGAGCCTCTTTGACTCCATCCCAAACACTCCAGAGCTACCATTACCACCAACTCCAAGGACCCCCCATGAATCCAAGCACTGTCCCAGGAAGACCGCCTGCAACTTCTGTGGATAGGTGGCTCATATTCACAAGGACTGTCCCAAGAGGGCCAAGACTTATTCTTCGGTGGCAAGCAAGGGACTGCAAGGGCAAAGCCTGCACTGACTCCAGCTCCAGCCGCCAACAAGAAGGAGGGTAAGAGGACCTTGGATACTCCCCCAGCCCGAGTCCCAAGCCCCCCTTCTGGGGTCATCCCTACTAAGGCTATCTTCCTCACTTTCCCTAGCTCTACCTCAGTGGTTCTGTCCCCGTTCCCCCACTCTAACCACTTCTGCAGTCCTCACCTTGGAGGATTTTCCATCTCCTGTCTCCATAGGTACCCTGCAGAGGAAAAGGACAGAGAGGGACAGCCTGAGTGCTGAGTCCTCCAAAAAGAAGGTAGTGTAGGTCACTGAGGACCCACTGCTGGAAGAAGAGGTAAAGGAGCAGCTGGTGGAAGATGAGGGCCTGCTAGAGCTCCTAGAGCCAGTAGTCACCAAACATGAGGATCCGCCCCAACAGGAGTAGTAACTAAGGTGTATGGTTTGTGTTAACCGCCTCTCCACCTTTTTTCTCTTAAAACAAGTCTAACCTTAAAGAGGTTCCGTAGTTCTTTAAAACTGATGATCTATCCTCTGGATAAGATCATCAGCATCTGATCGGCGGCGGTCCAACACCCGGGACTCCTGACGATCAGCTGTTTGAGAAGGCAGCGGCGCTGCAGGAGTGCCGCGGCCTTCTCTGTGTTTACCGCAGGCCCAGTGAACAGAGCTTAGCCCCTCCCAGGCCACTGATACTAGTCGTGACGTCACTGGGCCTGCGGTAAACACAGAGAAGGCCGCGGCGCTCCTGCCTTCTCGAACAGCTGATTGGCAGGGGTCCCGGGTGTCGGACCGCCGCCGATCAGATGCTGATGATCTATCCAGGGGATAGATCATCAGTTTTACAGAACTGCAGAACCCCTTTAACATCTTTAGCATCAATGTGGGAAGAATCAGGGATAGGTCTAGACTGCAGACTGTGCTAAACTTTTTGCCTTCACAGGGTTGTGATATTTACATGCTGTAGGAAAGTGTTTTGCCTTTAACCATCTGGCCAGGCAGTGGTGTCACGCCCCTTCCTAATGGTCTGGAGGGGGCAGCATGGGTGCTGTAGGAGTCGCTATTCTTATCAGGAGGAGCACTTTCACACTTGATTCTGTCCACAATTGTTATTTGCAGCATGCTTCTGCTTGCAGATAGCTTTTAGGCAGTGGAGTCAATTAGGATCATCAGAGTGTACGCCCTCTTGGTCAGGAGTAAGAGATTGGAGCTTTTCCAGCTCCTGCAGACCTAGCTTGGATGCACCTCAGCAAGAACGGACTTGCTTCCTCAAAACTGTTCATTGAGATGGTGATGCAGGTGTCCTTGTGGGACTCTGTGGGCTCCATGCGGGCTGGCTCTGTGTACTACAGTTGGAGCCACCCCAATGGTTCACAGCGGTCTTGCATCGACTTTGTGTTCACATCTTGGACCTGAGCGTATCATCTTCCGTTCCAATACAGAGCACCTGGAAAAGGGTGAGAAATGTAACTCTTTTTGTTAAGGAAGCTCCAGGCCAGCCACACGCCCCTGACTGAGCTGCGAGATGAGACCAGAAACTTCACCATGGAAAAGGAGGGATGATGGGAGTTGTCCAAGACTACTACAGCAACTTCTACTCCTTGAAGACCACTGACCCAGATGCTGCTGATGGGTTTCTGTCAGGTATCACTAACAGCCCATATCACTAACACCCTTGATCCTGCAGGTGCGGTGGCGATGGACGCTCTCCCTTGATGGT
Source organism: Rhinella marina (assembly GCA_900303285.1). Classification (NCBI taxonomy): domain Eukaryota; kingdom Metazoa; phylum Chordata; class Amphibia; order Anura; family Bufonidae; genus Rhinella; species Rhinella marina. Next base: position 175,946 of record ONZH01000786.1, on the reverse strand, counting down.
AGAGGAGCTGCGCTTCGCCACTACATCCTTCATGCCTGGCAGTGTCTCCCAGCAGAGCTCTGCATAGCACTGTGGGACCTCATTGGCCCAGACCTGTTGGAGCTATACGAGGAGACAGTGGTGGAGGGCAGAATGCCTCCGTCATTGAGGGAGGGAATGATCACGATCTTGTGTAAGCGGAAGGGGGAGAGACGTGCCCCATCTCTCTCATGAACATAGACTACTAGATCCTCGACAAGGTACTGGCCAACCGGCTGGATCAGACCTGCGGCATTCCTGGCCGCAGGATCGCAGACAGCCTGGTCCTCATTAGAGGCACTGTGTAATAAATCAAAGCCCATCATATGTCTGTGGCTCTGGCCAGCCTTGACCAGGAAAAAGGCATTTGATTGTTTTTCATATGCCTTTATGGGCAGGCTTCTGTGAAGGTTCGGGCTGAGGGACATTTTCACCATGATGCTGGTGAACAGTTGTAAGACTGACCCCTTCCCGGTCCTCTCTGGGGTCAGACAAGGCTGCCCTCTTTCACCTCTTCTTTTTGTTTCTACTATAGAGTTCTTCGCAGAGTCTATCTGGCAAAATCCAGATGTCAGAGGGATAACCACACCAGGACCAGACCAGTTCTCGCTGTACATGGACGACGTGGCCGTCTTCTGCACAGACCGGAGTTCAGTAACAGTGCTTGTCCAGACCTGAAGTTTGAAGCCATGGTGTTCCAGATATCCCCACTCTACTGCAGGCAGCCTTTATGTGCGACTGTGTCCACAGGACTCTGACTTCCAAGGAAGATGGCTCGGAGGGCCAGTCCATGTCCTGTTTCTTCCTCCTGCCTCTCTGGAGGAGGCTGTTTTGAGACAGCTTCTACCCTTACAACTGGTATACCCCCTGGAACTACCAGGACTTTCTCAAGTTTGTAAGGGAACACCAGATGGAGGGACTTGTGGGAACCAAAGACTATTCACAGGTTGATCTGGAGGATCAGGACTTAATAGAGTCTGTTCCAGGGCTCCCTACTGCCACCACTGAGACTGTTTGAAAGAATGTGGCTTCTAGCAGGTTGACCAATGGGCACAAAGACCTGGCATGGATAATCATTCAGGGAGGCCTGCCCCTGAGAACTTTAATGCATGCCCATGGACTATGCAACACCAGGTACTGCCCCAGGTGCCCTTTCCACCTTTGCACCTCTTTTGGCAGTGCCGTTTGCGCAGGCCCTGTTTGATGCCCTGGAAAATGAACTCATAGATGCTATTCCCAGAAGCAGCCTGAAGCACTGCGCCATGCTTTGCGGACTCCTCCTTGGGACTCATACCGTTCAGGCTATCCAGGAAACCTGGTACCTTATGAACTGTTTTATGGACTCTGTGGCTTGCCTGGAAATGCCTGGTGATGAACTGGGAGAGGACCCCCGTCCAGGACTGCAGCAGGCTGGTTTGTAGCCTGCTCAGAGACTACACCATCATGGACAGCACTGACATTGACGAAGAATAGGATTAAAACTCCTCTCCTTCCCTCCTTTCCCCTCTGTATGTCTATCTTTCAATAAAGCTTTGGGCCTGTGATTCTCCTATCACTTTTCCGATGTTTATTGATATTTTATTTTGAATGTCAGTGTGGTGCTGTTCTTGTGCTGTACATTACGTCTATGCACTAAATGCTTACGTGTAGTATTAATTGTACTAAGTTCCAGCCTGCGCTGTGTCGCAGTATACTGTTTGTATCTTGACGACTGATTGTGAATAAAAGTTGTTTTCAATACAAAGAAAAAGTCTCCTCACCCTCACCTGCAAACTCCTTGGCTTCTACCTTTCTTTGAGCAGAGTTAAGAGGCAGAGGAGATACCATGATCGCTAAGTGTACTTTCACATCTGTGGCACTGAGTTTTGGCTGAGAATGCCAGACATCAGCCAGACACAACTGACGGCTGATTCTTGGTATCCCTGAGGACTGTGGCTCTTGGCAAACACCTGAGGTGGCAACCAGAGCAAGATGACACTTCCTTGGCCTCAGATGAGAGGATGGCCACTAGTCCCTGACTAGTCCTGGGGCAGACTGGGAATTCAAACTGGTTCTAGAAAAATACTAAAAGTGGCCCCGTTGTGTAGTTGAGTCAAAAATAGATGGAAAGCAGGGCAACAATACCATATTGTGGCTCATTATACTGCCCCAACAGAGCCAAATACCACAGTCCATCACAAAATACATCCCCAAAAACCTCCACTGGGTGGTCCCCTGGGCATCAGCCCACCAGGAAATTTCCCTGTAAGGTCTGTGGCAAATCCACCCCTGTCCACCCCGAAGATTCACCTAAGGCCTCATGCACACGAACGTGTGCCGCCCGTGCTGCGAGCCGCAAACTGTGGTCCGCAATGCACGGGCACTGACCGTGAGGCCACCGCATGCGGATCGCAGACCCATTCACTTGAATGGGGTCCACGATCCGCATCCGAGGGTCCGCACCGCAAAAAAGTAGTGCTTGCGCTACTTTTTTGCGGTGCACAGGCACGGCCAGAAACACCACGGAAGCACACCGTAGTGCTTCCATGGTGTTCCGATCCGTGCCTCTGCCCTGCATCTCCTAGATCGCGGACCCATTGAAGTGAATGGGTCCGCGATCCGTGATGTGGGCTGCACACGGCCGGTGCCCGTTTATTGCGGACCCGCCGTATGCGGCCCGCAGCATGGGCACAGCCAGCACACGTTCGTGTGCCTGAGCCCTAAGGCTTCATTCACACGACCGTATGTGGTTTGCGGTCTGCAAGAAAAACGGATAACGTTCCGTATGGCATTGCTGTATCATGTCATTGCCCACCTCCTAGGGGGTGCTTGTGTTGAGCAGCATGGTGGCTCAGTGGTGAGTACTGCTGCCTTAGTAATGGTGAGGTCCTTAGTTCAAATCCCTGGAAAGGTGATGTGTGTGAGCGGTGGAGATGGGTGTATAGCAATTGTGATGATGGTTGAGATTCTGTATGAGTGGTGGTGATGAGAATGTTGTTTGTATATGAGAAAGTAAACTGTGGGAGATCAAGGTTGATGTCTGTATGGAGATTGTGAGATGTTTGGCTGAGTTGTGGTAATGGGTGTGTAGTAATTTGGTGAGACAACTGGATGGGGAAAAGCAAAAAACCTACTTTTGGACTTAAGTTTTTAAAAAGTTGTTGTGCTTCTTGGTCTCCACTAAGGGAGACCACCATTAATTATACTTGTGAATGATGACATGGGGATCCTTGGTTCAAATCTGACAAACATTAACACTTGTGTTGCTGTTTTATGGGTGAACAAAAATAAGTTGGATTTGAACCCAGGATCCCAGTTCTGCAAGAACCCAGTGTTATCCAGTGAGCCACCACATTACCTTACGAACAAAGCCATTTTAGAAAACTCTATCGGGAGGAAGCAGAAAAACTGCTCCCTCCCATTGCTCGGTCATGTCATTGCCCACCTCGGAGTAGATGCTTGTGTTGAGCAGCATGGTGGCTCAGTGGTGAGTACTGCTGTCTTTGAATGGTGAGGTCCTTAGTTCAAATTCCTGGAAAGGTGATGTGTGTGAGTGGTGGTGATGGGTGTATTGAGATTCTGTATGATGGGTGTATGGCATTTGTGATGATGGTTGAGATTCTGTATGAGTGGTGGTAATGAGAATGTTGTTTGTATATGAGAAAGTAAACTGTTTGTGGGAGATCAAGGTTGATGTCTGTATGGACATTGTGAGATGTTTGGCTGAGTGGTGGTGATGGGTGTGTAGTAATTTGGTGAGACAACTGGATGGGGAAAAAAAGGCAAAATTTGATAATTGGGAAAAGCAAAAAACCTACTTTTGGACTTAGTTTTTTAAAAAGTTGTTGTGCTTCTTGGTCTCCACTAAGGGAGACCCCATTAATTATACTAGGTTCTAGATCATGTCATTGCTCACCTCCGAGAGGATGCTTGTGTTGAGTAGTGTGGTGGCTCCAGTGGTTGGTGCTGGTGTCTTGTGTCTTGTCCTGTGAGGTCCTTGGTTCAAATCTGAGCAATGGTTAGATCTGTGTGGAGAGTGTGTGCTGTCTGATAACTGATTGTGTAGTGGTGGAGAGTGTGTGCTGTCTGATAATTGGTTGGGAGTTGGAGATGTGTTGATGAGCAATTTGGTATGATGCAGAGATATGTAATATGTTTGGAGCTCAATTGTGAGTTTGCCCAAGTGAAGTAATTTGGTGTTGGAGATAATTGGATGAAAGTGTGAGGTGAATGGAATATGTTTGTGAGAGGTAATAAGAGTGCAAGGTAGATTTTAGCAAAAATATATGTTGGGACTTAGTTTATTTTTTAAAAATATACTTCTTGGTCTCCAACCAGGGAGACCACCATTAATTATACTTGTATAGCACAAAGAACACTTCCCTTCATCTGTTACCACCAAGACTGCACCTTTCAGGAGAACACTTGTATACCCCATCAGATGACAGCATTGAGTGGATTTGAACCTGGAGCCTCACAACTGAAAGACACCTGTGCTTCTGACCACTGAGCCACCACTCTGCTCAGTACTAGTGAGTCTGAGGAGGTAAATGGGAGGTTAGGGTGAGGAGGTGAATGATGATATGAACAGGAGGAGGGGCCGAGAAGGTGAACGATGACATGAACAAGCAAGAGGAGGAGCTCCATTAGCCTAGTGCCCCCCCTAGTCTAATACATGACCCAAATCTGACCAAGGTTAACACTTGTATTGCTGTTTTATGGGTGAACAAAAATAAATTGGATTTGAACCCACAATCCCAGTGCTGCAAGAACACAGCGTTATCCAGTGAGCCACCACACTGCCTTACAAACCAATGCATTTTCGAAAACACTATGGAGGGAGCATAAAAACTGATACCTCCCAGTGCTCGGTCATGTCATTGCCCACCTCCTAGGGGGTGCTTGTGTTGAGCAGCATGGTGGCTCAGTGGTGAGTACTGCTGTCTAAGAATGGTGAGGTCCTTAGTTCAAATCCCTGGAAAGGTTGTGATGGGTGTATGGCAATTATGATGATGGTTGAGATTCTGTATGACTGGTGGTAATGAGAATGTTGTTTGTATGTGGGAGAGCAAGGTTGATTTCTGTATGTAGATGTGTGGCTGAGTGGTGGTAAGGGGTGTATAGTAATTTGGTGATGGTGAGACAACTGAGTTGTGGTAATGGGTGTGTAGGAATTTGGTGAGAAAACTGGATGTGAGGAAATATTTTAAAATAGACCTTTTGGACTTAGTTTATTTTTAAAAATATACTTCTTGGTCTCCACAGAGGGAGACCACCATTAATTATACTTCTATAGCACAAAGACCACTTTCCTTCATCTGTTACCACCAAGACTGCACCTTTCAGGAGAACACTTGTATGCCCCATCAGATAACAGCATTGAGTGGATTTGAACCTGGAGCCTCACAACTGAAAGACACCTGTGCTTCTGACCACTGGGCCACCACGCTGCTCAACACTAGTAAGTGCAAGGAGGTGAATGATGACATGTACCAGCAACCCGCATAATGAGTATGTTGCTTGTAGGTGAGAAAGTGAAGCATAAAAACTGCTCCCTCCCCGTGCTCGGTCATGTCATTGCCCACCTCCGAGTGGGTGCCTGTGTTGTATAGCATGGTGGCTCAGTGGTGAGTACTGCTGTCTTAGAATAGTGAGGTCCTTGGTTCAAATCCCTAGAAAGGTGATGATGATGGGTGTATGGCAATTGTGGTGATGGTTGAGATTCTGTATGACTGGTGGTGATGAGAATGTTGCTTGTATATGAGAAAGTAAACTGTTTGTGGGAGATCAAGGTTGATGTCTGTATGGAGATTGTGAGATGTTTGGCTGGGTGGAGGTAATGTGTGTAGTAATTTGGTGTGAGATGGAAAAAGGGAATATGTTTGGAGGTTGGTTGTGAGAGGAAAAGAAATATGTTTGTGAGTGGTGATAAAGAGAGGAAAGTAATATTTAAATATTTTATATTATATTTATTAATATTATATTATATTTGGACTTAGTTTTTAAAAAAATATAGTTGTTGTGCTTCTTGGTCTCCACTGAGGGAGACCACCATTAATTATACTTGTATAGCACAAAGAACACTTCCCTTCATCTGTTACCACCAAGACTGCACCTTTCAGGAGAACACTTGTATACCCCATCAGATGACAGCATTGAGTGGATTTGAACCTGGAGCCTCACAACTGAAAGACACCTGTGCTTCTGACCACTGAGCCACCACTCTGCTCAGTACTAGTAAGTCCGAGGAGGTGAATGATGACACCCCAAGGTTATGACCATACACTGTGCTGCCTACATGAAGCATAGCAGGAACACACTGTAAGTACAGTGTCTATTACAGGTACGGTAGCCCCAGGTACACAGAGAGCAGGATGGATCACAGGAGGTAAGTGGCCAATGGCAATAATTACTGTTTATTACCAGCGGCAATAAACAGTAAGTGAACCCTTTGGGTCATCTCACCAGCCTTAACCTATGCTGTAGCAAGGGCTTATTTTCCCTGTGGAAAGCAGGGTCTTATTGGCTTCCATTAGCAGTCAGTATCTTCTGGAACTGGTAACAGATAAGACCTGACTGGTCAGATAATGTGCAGCATCTTGAAGGAAGGTTTTATTATTCTCCACTTGTATAAGTCATTCATCATCTGATAGCTGCACCCAGAGGAAATGCTGATTTCATTCCCTTTTCCAGATTTCCACAATACTTCAGAAACCGGTGAACAATAGGAGAATATCTAGAGAATACCCCCAATACTGTAACATACAGAAATATCTATAGTCATCACCATGTAAAAGTATGAGGAGCAAAAGAAGGAGCTGGATGAAGAAACACTTGTTCCGGCGGCCATTTTATTTCTCCTAATGATTGCTCCCAGACAAAACGAGCCACTATAACTAATGAAAGATATTTGGGAATATATTTATAATAAAGTAATATTTACGTAATTTCATTTTCTTTATTCCCGGAGAACCCCTTTAACAACCCAAATGGCATCAAAGGACAATCATACTGGCGCTTCCAGTGACCAGGTGACGTGTCCAGCATCTAAGGTCACGTAAGGATCCAGAATGTCCTTTTATACACCTCGATGTCTCCAATAAATGGAAGTAGCAGTGAAGTGTGAGAGTGAGAGGGGTGACGGCGGCTGTATACCACACAGTTGTCCCCTGACACATTGTGACGAGACAAAGGGGCAGCACCACAATGCAAAGCATCCATTTATTTTATTGAAGCATATAACCCGTCTACAGAACTTCACCAAATCAGCCGCTAATCATCAGGGCACACCTGGCGGCACCTCCTATAAGGGCACAAAAAATCTGACAAAAATTAAGATTTCTGGGATTTCTAAGGATGCTATACAGTGAGGGATTACAAGGATGTCAGCCACGCTGTTTGCGGACTTAAAGGGGTTCTCCGAGTTATATATATTGATGGCCTATCCTCAGGATAGGTCATCAATATCAGATCGGTGGGGGTCCGACACCCGGCACCCCCGCCGATCAGCTGTTTGAAGAGGAGGCGAGCGCCGTATCAGCGCTGCCTCCTCTTCACTGTTTACATGCTGGCCGACACGGGGGTAGTGGTGAGTAGGTGTAATTACACCGACACCGCCCCATTAATGGGAAGAATCGCTTCCATAGACTTGTATGGGAACGATTCTTCCCATTTAAATGAATGGGGCAGTTAGGTGTAATTACACCTACTCACCACTACCCCCATGTCGGCCAGCATGTGAACAGTGAAGAGGAGGTAGCGCTGATACGGCGCGCGCCTCCTCTTCAAACAGCTGATCGGCGGGGGTGCCAGGTGTCGGACCCCCGCCAATCTGTTATTGATGACCTATCCTGAGGATAGGCCATCAATATATATAACTCGGAGAACCCCTTTAAAGGGTAGGTTGGTATCTGGCAAGCAGCACGTGAACCTGTGCAGAAAGTAAAAAAATATACCGCCTTACAGTACTATGAAACTGTGAAATATAACGTGTCCTAATAGCAGTGCCAGAGACGTAGCTAAATAAATACTCTTGTTGGCACCCAGGGCACATGGCCACCCAACAGTAGCATAATAACAGTGCCATAAATACCATCTGTCCAAAAAATTATACAATACACATGTAAATAAAACTGCTATAGGGTAAATAAATTAGTCCTATACAGTGCCAAATGTTACTAGATACACTCATCCACATCACGGTACCATACAATTCGATATAACAGCTGGAGACCCCTAGATGTTGGAAACCCCAGGGGCAATTGCTCTATTGCTCCTCCTACAGTCCGGTCCTGGGAACAGCTCCATATTTCTCAAGCACAAGAGGATCTTCTTAGACAAGGTGCCTGGTGTCTTCGCATGGTCAGAACGGTTGGGACTTGCAGCTTTCTGGAGGGGAGCGGCTGTTATAAAATGATTGTCTTTCTTGAACCAAAATACTACAATTTCAGCTCAATTTTATATGACGGACGAATAAACTTCTATCCAAATTCTTGTTTCATCTGCAAAAAATGGAAAAAATAAATTGTGATCAGTAAATAATTCTGTGATGTCATCATCATAACTGTCCCCACCCCCTCAGGCAGAGGGGCCCCCAACTCCGCCGGGTCCTGTCATTCATGGCATGAACCTAGCAGACAAGCACTAGACCTCACCACCAGAAGATGTGGTGACCACATTGTACTCCACCACCTGAAGATGGGGTGACCGCATTGTACCCCCCACACCTGAAGATGGGGTGACCACATTGTACTCCACCACCTGAAGATGGGGTGACCACATTGTACCCCACCACCTGAAGATGGGGTGACCACATTGTTCCCCACCACCCAAAGATGGGGTGACCACATTGTACCCCACCACCCAAAGATGGGGTGACCACATTGTACCCCACCACCTGAAGATGAGGTGACCACATTGTTCCCCACCACCTGAAGATGAGGTGACCACATTGTTCCCCACCACCTGAAGATGGGTTGACCACATTGTACCCCACCACCTGAAGATGGGGTGACCACATTGTACTCCACCACCTGAAGATGGGGTGACCACATTGTACCCCACCACCTGAAGATGGAGTGACCACATTGTTCCCCACCACCTGAAGATGGGGTGACCACATTGTTCCCCACCACCTGATGATGGGGTGACCACATTGTTCCCCACCATCTGAAGATGGGGTGACCACATTGTACCCTACCACCTGAAGATGGGGTGACCACATTGTACTCCACCACCTGAAGATGGGGTGACCACATTGTACCCCACCACCTGAAGATGGGGTGACCACATTGTTCCCCACCACCTGAAGATGGGGTGACCACATTGTTCCCCACCACCTGATGATGGGGTGACCACATTGTTCCCCACCACCTGAAGATGGGGTGACCACATTGTACCCTACCACCTGAAGATGGGGTGACCACATTGTTCCCCACCAGCTGATGATGGGGTGACCACATTGTTCCCCACCACCTGAAGATGGGGTGACCACATTGTACCCTACCACCTGAAGATGGGGTGACCACATTGTTCCCCACCACCTGAAGATGGGGTGACCACATTGTTCCCCACCACCTGAAGATGGGGTGACCACATTGTTCCCCACCACCTGATGATGTGGTGACCACATTGTACCCTACCACCTGAAGATGGGGTGACCACATTGTACCCCACCACCTGAAGATGGGGTGACCACATTGTAGCAGTAGGGGCAGGGGTGTAGCTGAAGGCTCATGGGCCCTGGTGCAAGCGTTCAGCTTGGGCCCCCCTTCCCTCAGTGCTTTGTGACCAGGGCCTGGGAAGCAGATAGCCTTCCTGCTACCTGAGGCAAAAATTGAAATGGCACACCCTCCCTTGCCAAATTCTTGACCTAACCCCTTCTCTCCAGCCAGAGGTGTAACTGGACCAGCATGCACTTTCTATAATACCAGTGTCTTCTTATGTGGCACAAGGGTCTTTGGGCCCCCCAGGCTCCTGGGCCCAGTAGCGGCTGCTACCTCTGCACCCCCTATAGCTACGCCCCTGAGTAGGGGGTCCCTACCTTTTAGGCTTTATAAAGTCCCAACAACTTTTAATGCTTATGTAGGTCATGTGTCAATATTCGTATACTGCCACTAGATGGGGATGGCGCTCCTATTTTCAGGTCAAGGTCAATTATTTAGGTAGCTCTGCCGTTTGTCCACTAGGTGGCAGAACACGACAAGCCAAATTTCAAGAATATTGTGCAGGAATGGAGAAAAGAAGACAAAACAAAACCACAATTTTCATATTTAAATGACAAATAAAATTTCTGGTGTCCAGCTGCCCATTGCTCCCCATGGCCTCATTTGCTTGCCAATAATTTTTAGCCGACCCAGGGCACTTTCTTTGTTAAACAGCGCCACACCCGTCCAAGGGTTGTGTCAGGTACTGCAGCTAAGCTTCATTGAAGTGAATAGGGCTGAGCCGCACTTCCAGACACAACCTGTGGGCAGGTTTTTGAAGAAAGCAGCAAAGAAACTTAATTTCTGTTCTCTCTAATTTGTTTATTTATCCTTTTTGTTATTAAAAAAAAGTTTCTAAATCAATTTAAAATGCATTTTAATTGATACAATAGTTTATGCATTTTTACACACAATACAATGTCCCTGTATGTGCTCCCACATAGTATAATGCCCCTTATGTGCCCCCACATAGTATAATGCCCCTTATGTGCCCCCACATAGTATAATGCCCCCTTATGTGCTCCCACATAGTATAATGCCCCCTTATGATCCCCCAACACAGAATAATATAATGCCCACATATGTACCCTCAACACAGTATAATGCCCCTTATGTGCCCACACACAGTATACTGCTCCCTTATGTGCCCACACACAGTATAATGCCCCTTATGTACCCGCAACACAGTATAATGCCCCCTTTTGTGTCCACACACAGTATATGTATCCCTAACACAGTATAATGTCCCTTATGTGCCCCTCACAGTATACTGTCCCTTATGTGTCCCCACACAATATAATGCCCCTTTATGTGCCCCTCACACAGTATAATGCCCCTTTATGTGCCCCTCACACAGTATAATGCCCCTTTATGTGTCCCCACATAGTATAATGCCCCTTTATGTGCCCCTCACACAGTATAATGTCCCTTATGTGCCCCTCACAGTATAATGTCCCTTATGTGCCCCTCACACAGTATAATGTCCCTTATGTGCCCCTCACACAGTATAATGTCCCTTATGTGCCCCTCACAGTATAATGTCCCTTATGTGCCCCTCACACAGTATAATGTCCCCTTATGTGCCCCTCACAGTATAATGTCCCTTATGTGCCCTTCACACAGTATAATGTCCCTTATGTGCCCCTCACAGTATAATGTCCCTTATGTGCCCCTCACAGTATAATGTCCCTTTATGTGCCCCTCACAGTATAATGTCCCTTATGTGCCCCTCACAGTATAATGTCCCTTATGTGCCCCTCACAGTATAATGTCCCTTATGTGCCCTTCACAGTATAATGTCCCTTATGTGTCCCCACACAGTATAATGTCCCTTTATGTGCCCCTCACAGTATAATGTCCCTTTATGTGCCCCTCACAGTATAATGTCCCTTATGTGCCCCTCACAGTATAATGTTCCTTATGTGCCCTTCACAGTATAATGTCCCTTATGTGCCCTTCACAGTATAATGTCCCTTATGTGCCCCTCACAGTATAAAGTCCCTTTATGTGCCCCTCACAGTATAATGTCCCTTATGTGCCCCTCACAGTATAATGTCCCTTATGTGCCCCTCACAGTATAAAGTCCCTTTATGTGCCCTTCACAGTATAATGTTCCTTATGTGCCCCTCACAGTATAATGTCCCTTATGTGCCCTTCACAGTATAATGTCCCTTATGTGTCCCCACACAGTATAATGTCCCTTATGTGCCCCTCACAGTATAATGTCCCTTATGTGACCCTTTATGTGCCCCACACAGTATACTGCCCCCTTATGTGCCCACGCACAGTATAATGCCCCTTTATGTGCCCCTCACGTGGTAAAATGTCCCCTTATGTGCCCCACACAGTATAATGCCCCCTTATGTGCCCACGCACAGTATAATGTCCCTTTATGTGCCCCTCACACAGTATAATGCCCCTTTATGTGCCCCTCACACAGTAAAATGTCCCCTTATGTGCCCCACACAGTATAATGCCCCTTTATGTGCCCCTCACACAGTATAATGCCCCTTTATGTGCCCCTCACACAGTAAAATGTCCCCTTATGTGTCCCACACAGTATAATGCCCCCTTATGTGCCCTTCACAGTATAATGTCCCTTTATGTGCCCCTCACACAGTATAATGCCCCTTTATGTGCCCCTCACACAGTAAAATGTCCCCTTATGTGTCCCACACAGTATAATGCCCCCTTATGTGCCCTTCACAGTATAATGTCCTCTTATGTGCCCCTCATAGTATAATGCCCCCTTATGTATCCCTAACACAGTATAAGTCCCTTATGTGTGCCCCACACAGTATAATGCCTCATTATATGCCCCTCACACAGTATTATGCCTCATTATATGCCCCTCACACAGTATTATGCCTCATTATATGCCCCTCACACAGTATAATGCCCCTTTATATGCCCGTCACACAGTATAATGCCTCCTTATGTGCCCCCACACTGTATAATGACCCTTTATGTGCCCCCAACACAGTATAATGCCCCTTTATGAGCCCATCTCACAGTATAATGTCCCCTTATGTGCCCCCACACTGTATAATGCCTCCCTATGTGCCTCCAACACATTATAATGCTCCTTATGTACTTCCAACACAGTATAATACCCCTTATGTACCCCTAACACAATATAATGCCCCTTATGTACCCCAACACAGTATAATGCCCCCCTTATGTATCCCTAACACAGTATAATGCCCCTTTTTTTGCCCCCATACTGTATAATGCCCACTTATGTGTCCCCACACAGTACAGTATAATGTCTCCTTATGTGCACACACACAGTATAATGCCCCTTTATGTGCCCCTTACATAGTATAATGCCCCCTTATGTGCCTCCTCACAGTATAATTCCCTCTTATATGAACTTATACAGTATTATGCCCCCTTTATGTGCCCCCCACAGAGTATAATGCCTCATTATGTGCATCACACAGTATAGTGCCCCTTTATGTACCCCAGTACAGCCTAATGCCCCCTTTATCTGCCCCCAGACAGGATAACGCCCCTTTGTGTATCCCCAACACAGTATAATGCCCCTTTATGTGCCTCTGCACAGTATAATGCCCCCTTATGTGCCTCTGCACAGTATAATGCCCCCTTATGTGCCCATATACAGTATGATATCCCTTTATGTACCCCCATAGAGTATAATGCCCCCTTATGTACCTCCACACAGTATAATGCCTCTTTATGTGCCCACTCACAGTATAATGTCCCCACACAATATATTGCCTAATTATGTACCCCCAACACTGTATAATGCCCATTATGTGCCCCCACACAATAAAATGATCCCTTATATGTCCACACACAGTATAATGCACCCCCCAACACAGTATAATGCCCCCTTTATGTGCCCCCATACCGTATATGCCCCCACAGAGTATAGTGGCCCATTATGTGTCTTCAACACAGTTTAATGCCCGCTTATGTGTCCCATACAATTTAATGCCCCTTTATGTGCCCCAACACAGTATAATGCCCCATTATCTGTCTCCACACAGTATAATGCCCCGTTATCTGCCCCCCCACAGTATAATGCCCCTTTATCTGCCCCCACAAAGTATAATGCCCCTTTATCTGCCCCCACACAGTATAATGCCCCTTTATCTGCCCCCACACAGTATAATGCCCCTTTATCTGCCCCCACACAGCATAATGCCCCTCTGTGTATCCCCAACACAGTATCATGCCCCTCTTATGTGCCCCATACAATTTAATGCCCCTTTAGGTGCCCCCCAGAATATATTGCCCCATTATATACCCCCAACACAGTATAATGCCCCTTATGTGCCCACACAGAGCATAGTGGCCCATTATGTGCCTCCAACATAGTATAATGCCCCCTTATGTTACTTTAACGGTTTAATGTCCCATATGTTCCTGCAACACGGTATAATGCCCCCTATTGTGACCCCATACAGTTTGATGCCCCCTTATATGACTCCATACTGTATGCCCCTCATACAGTAGCATGCCCTATGCTGTACCCCTGGTACATTATAATACGCCCTTATGGGCTCCCATAAAGCATAATGCCCCCTGATGTTTCCTTTGTAAAGTATAATGTCCCTTATGTGACTCCATACAGTATGATGACCCCTGGTGTACCCTATACAGAATATTATAATGCCCCTTTATGTACTCTTGTACAGTATAATGCCCCCCTGCTGTGTCCCCATACAGTATGATGCCCCTTTATGTGACCAAACAGATTAATAACACTGCTCTGCCCCCATGCTTTTGATTGCCAATGCTGTGCCCCACACACAATGCTTACTCACCTACTCACCTCACCTTACTGACCTCTGCAAATACAAGCTGGGTGGAAACCCTATTTCTAATGAGCAAGGTGACTATACTTACAGCATGACATCACATATGGAGGAGCATATATACATTATCATACAGTACACACATGGAGTTATTCCTAGAGCAATGTTTAAAGGGTAGAGCTACATTTTCTTATTGATGATACAATTCTGTCTGACTGCAGTCACCACTAGGGGGAGCTAATTGCATATGGGTTTATACAGCCAGTGCTGAGCTCAGTTGGAGCCATCTAAATCTGCATGTGGTGAGCTCCCCCTAGTGGTGGCTGCAGGTGACACAGTCAGCCAGTCCCCAGTGCCCTGTCTCCTCCATAGGAATGTCGCTGGCCTCTAGCCAATGCAATGAATGTAAATGCATCATTCATTTTGAAATCTGCATTTGCAGAGAAGGCCATTAGTCAGAAGTAAAAGTATACAAAAGTATGACTCACGGGATTGCAATTACCTCAATAAACTATCATGGTGCCAGTATATACAGTGCCGACTAAAAACTATTATCCCCTCCCCTTGGAATTTTTATGTTTGTAGCAATAGAGAATTACTGGGTTTAATTGCACTTTTAGTCAGACTCTTTAAAGGTAGGGTCAGGGGTTCACCTTGCCTTTCTTCCTCCTGATTCGAAAAATTGAAATGGCGCCCTCCACCTTCCAAATTCTCAATCCAACCACTCCCCCAGTCCTACTGCTAAAGACTTATCTGGATGGACATTACATTCAGCGCTTACACAAAGGAGAATACAGCACAACATACCTCTTACATCCAGTGACATCTCTTCTGATGTAGACATTCTCTTTTCTCATCTTCAGATCGGACCGCCATGATGACATTGGGTTCAGACCACATTGATGACTTCTTTCAGCCATGTCTCATCTCTGCAGAGTTTGACACACAGACATCTTAGATTCTTCATTTTTCCATCACCTGGTACACCAACATCATTATCCTGCTACTACCCACAATATTGAGCCCACTGTGCTCCGCAACACCCCCAAATATTACACAGCAAAAATAATAGTGCCGGACATATAGTCCTCCATAAAAATAGTGTCCCCCATAGTACCACCATTAGTGATAATGCTCCCCAAGAGTACCCCTATTAGTATCAATGCTCTCCATGTTATGTAAAAACAAATGCCCCCACTGTACCCCCAGTAGTAGTAATGCCACCAAAGTGCCCTACGTAGAAATAAGGTCCCACTAAAGTGCCACCTGCAGTAACACAGTTCTTGTATAAGACACCCCTATAGAGCACCCAGTAGTAATAAGCTCCCCAATAGTGCCGCAGTAGTTATAATGCCTCCAATAATGGCTCCAGTATTTATAATGCCCCCTGTACTAACCCTAGCTATTATAAAGCTCCCTTTATTTAGAGCCCCCAGTATTTATAATGCCCAACTGCAGGTATACCCCTCCCCCCGTAGTGCTCCTTGTATTATAATGCCTCCTATAGTGACATAAATGTATAACGACCCTGCTGTAATGGCCGTGCATTTTAATGCTCCCCACAGTGCACCTTGTATTATAACTGGCTCCATCCTGTAATATCCCCTCCCCTGGGTGCTCCAGCCTGTAATGCCCCCCGTGGCGCCCTAGTCTGTAATGCCCCTCCTGTAGTGTTCCAGCCTGTAATGCACCCTGTAGTGCTTCAGTCTTTAATGCCCCACTTCAGTTTTGAATGCCCCACCTGTAGTGCTCCCGCCTGTAATGCCCCCCTCCTGTAGTGCTCCCGCCTGTAATGCCCCCCACCCATCAGTGCTCCCGTCTGTAATGCGCCCCACCCATTAGTGCTCCAGCCTGTAATTCCCCACTCCCATTAGTGCTCCATTCTGTAGTGCCCACCACCCATTAGTGCTCCAGCCTGTAATGCCTCCCACCCATTAGTGCTCCAGCCTGTAATGCCTCCCACCCATTAGTGCTCCAGCCTGTAATGCCTCCCACCCATTAGTGCTCCAGCCTGTAATGCCT
Organism: Rhinella marina; assembly: GCA_900303285.1. Taxonomy (NCBI): domain Eukaryota; kingdom Metazoa; phylum Chordata; class Amphibia; order Anura; family Bufonidae; genus Rhinella; species Rhinella marina. Next base: position 159,439 of record ONZH01000786.1, on the reverse strand, counting down.
CCCACCCATTAGTGCTCCAGCCTGTAATGCCTCCCACCCATTAGTGCTCCAGCCTGTAATGCCCCCCACTCATTAGTGATCCATTCTGAGGTGCCCCCCACTCATTAGTGATCCATTCTGTAGTGCCCCCTCCTTTTAATGCTCCAGCCTGTAGCGCCCTCAAATATTAAAAAAATCAAAATACTTTCCTGTCTCAGTTAATGCCCCCCACCCATCAGTGCTCCCGTCTGTAATGCTCCCCACCCATTAGTGCTCCAGCCTGTAATTCCCCCCTCCCATTAGTGCTCCTGCATGTAATGCCTCTCACTCATTAGTCCTCCAGCCTGTAATGCCTCCCCCAATTAGTGCTCCATTCTGTAGTGGCCCCCACCCATTAGTGCTCCATTCTGTAGTGGCCCCCCACCCATTAGTGCTCCATTCTGTAGTGGCCCCCCCACCCATTAGTGCTCCATTCTGTAGTGGCCCCCACCCATTAGTGCTCCATTCTGTAGTGGCCCCCACCCATTAGTGCTCCATTCTGTAGTGGCCCCCCACCCATTAGTGCTCCTGCCTCTAATGCCCCCCACCCATCAGTGCTCCATTCTGTAGTGGTCCCCACCCATTAGTGCTCCATTCTGTAGTGGCCCCCCACCCATTAGTGCTCCATTCTGTAGTGCCCCCCACCCATTAGTGCTCCTGCCTCTAATGCCCCCCCCCCTCATTAGTGTTCCATTCTGTAGTGGCCCCCCACCCATTAGACCTCCATTCTTTAGTGACCCCAACCCATTAGTGCCCCATTCTGTAATCCCCCCACCCACTATTGCTCCAGCCTGTAGTGCCCCCTCCTTTTAATGCTCCAGCCTGTTGTGCCCTCATATATTAAAAAAATGAAAATACGTTCCTGTCTCAGTTCTCTGCGGCATTCTGCAATGCAGACCACAAGCCTCTTGTGGTCTGTGGCCTTAGTTGCCTCTATCTTGCACAGGTAGCCACGAGGATATCACCAACAGGCAGAACGGGTCACATCTGGCATAAGACAAAATCCTCAACTTCCCTTACACCAGATGTGGCCCTGGCTAGGGTTACATGGTGATTTTCATTTGTGTCAATCGAGATCTGATGCTCGGGGGTCGCCTTGGCCCTCCTTATGGCCGGCCAGTGGCAGTTTTTGGGGATGTATTTTGTGCTGCTGGCAGTATTTCGTGATGGACGGTGGTATTTGGCTCTGTTTGGGAGGTATAATGTGCCACAATATGGTATTGTTGGCTCCACCTACTGCCTTCCACCAATTTAGACCCAACCACAAAACAGGGGAGCGCACTGCATAGAGATTTATACAGCTTCCATTGAGTTCTATGTACTAAGTTCCCTCTAGTGTTGGCTGTAGGATACAGTAGGATACAGAGCTCAGTGTGTGTGTGTGTGTGTGTGTGTGTGTGTGTGTGTGTGTCTGTGGATTTATCAGGGTGTTATATTTTATAAAATAAATTCAAAGAAGGATATTGTATCCAAGCTAAGAAAAATATTCCCTGGAGGTATTAATGAGACATATCTGATGGCATCCACCTTGAAATCACCATGTCCATTGAACAGTACTGAGGTAAAAACTGTGGCATTGATCAGCCATATGTAATCAGCTGATTTCATGCATCAGTCAGTATAGATGGAGATGTAGGTGACAATAGAGTTTATCCAAATCTACAGGATCAGTGGTAGGCTGTTAGAGGAGTGAAGGCATTTTTCCAAAAAATATTCCATTAAAAAATAATACTGCCACATAATTGTGCCCAGAAAATACTGCCACACAATAATGACAAGACAATACTACCACATACTGTCTACATAATACCACCATAGAGTTTCAGGTATCTAAATAATATTCCATTAAAAGTAATAATGCTACAGAAATGGTGCCCAGATAATACTGCCATATGCAGTCTATATAATAGCACCATAATGTGCTCACGTACCCAAAGCATATTCTGTTATGTGAGAATACTGACACATAATGGTGGAAATATAACACTGCATCATACAGCAACATAATACCAACACATAGTACTCAAGTATCCATATAATATTCTGTTTAAAGATAACAGCACACATAATGGTGCCAAGAATATACCGCCATACACAGTCTACATACCACATGCTAAAGCATTCAAATATTGTTAAAAGATAACTGTGCTCACATAATAATGCCACATAGTCTATAAAATGCTCAAGTATCTGCATAATACCCCATACAGTACTCAAGTATTCAAGCAATATTCCCCTAAAATATAATACTTCCACATAATGGTGCCCACATAATACTGCCACATAGTCTATATAATTCCACCACATAATGCTCAAGTATCTGCAAAATACCCCATTAAAGTAGAACACTGCAACAAAATGGTAGCAAGATAGTACTACAGCATGCAGTCTACATGACACAATGCTTAGATATCCAAATAATATTCAGCTACATAATGGTCACAAGATAATACTGCCATATATAGACTATACAAAACTATCATATAGTGTTTAAGCATCCAAATATTCTGTTAAAATATACAGTCTTTATACTACCCCTATATAGTGCTCAAGTATTCAAATATTATTCCATTAAAAGATAATATTGCCCCATAATGGTGGCAAGATAATACCGCACACATACACTCTACATAATACCACCATTAAGTGCTCAAATATAATATTTTGTTAAAAAACTCAGCATAATACCATCATATAGTACAATTCAGTTCTCAAATAAAAGCACCATAGATTTTGGAGGGGGGCCTTTATAAACATCCAATAGACAACCATTTACAGTCTTCTATCCATTCCAGGAGATAAACGTCTCACGTCTATATGAAGCTGTGCAGGTGCTATGAGGCCATGACAGGCAAGTCCGTCCAAAGAACGAGACAATGCTCACCGTAGACAACAGTTGTCAGGTGGTGACTTGCTGAATAAGGGATTTTCTTGGAGAAAACAGCTCACGTCATGTTCTCGGAGCCGTGTTACTACATGTACAGCAGCAGATCACGAATGTAAGGCGTGAGATCACCAAGACCCAGGACTCCAGAAATTATTAGTCATGACAGTCACAATGTCAGTCTGGCCAAACAAAACCTCTCACCTGTTTTTCGCGCTGGGTCATGGGTCACCTTCTCACAAGTACAGGGGTGTATGCAGGTACCTATACAGACTGCGTTTCCAAAAATTTACTATGTTTTCGAGACAAGACTTCTGGAATCAACTCCTGTATGAAGATAGAAGTGAACATCATGAGGGTCTGGCATAATTATATGGACACTAACATACTGTGGGTCAAGTTATTCTGGATGGGGCTATTCAAAGTTTGTAAAATTGTCAATTTTTCCAACATTTTGTATTTCAAAAATATCAAATATCCATGAGCCATTTTTGCAACTTGGGTTCATGTTACGTAAATTGCACCAAAAACCTTCCAATGACTTCCCAAATCCAGAGGTGGATGGAAATAAACCTCTGTAGCAAGAAAGTCTTAGGAAATTAAGGTGGGCCATCAAATCAGATAGTGGTAGTCTGATCCCGAGTGCCCCCACCGATCAGCTTTTTGAATGAGCTGCTGCACTCCGGAACACATACAGGAACAGCACTGCAGTACTCATCATGTCTACCAGCCAATACACCTGTCCGGGAGCCCAGAAGTCCATCCAAACAGCTGATCGGCAGAAGTGTCAGGAGTTGGGCCCCCACTGAATATTGATGACCTATGCTAAGGATAGGTCATTGATATTACAGTCTCGGAAAGTGTCCTCCATCCTCTAAGTGAAGTCCACAGTGAACAGTCAGCAGAGGAGACAGTATGAAGGGGTGGCAGAGATACATGGGGGATGACTGACTAGAACCTCAAGAAGTTGTGTGTTCTACATCGGGGGCTTATGAAGAACATGTTGGTCCTATCTTAGCAACAGAAATTAAAAATATGGTCCTCCACCATCTCAGCTCTGGAACCTTGCGACCACATATTGGAGAGGTGGCTGAGCATCCCCATGGCTTTCTCTACTGAAGTCTATGGAGGTGATTGATCAGAACTGGTGCAAAGGAAAACTGGTTTAGTTGTCCATAGCAAACAAACAGCTTCCACCTTTAATATTCCAAACGAGCTCAAAAAATGAAATGTGGAATCTTGTTTGGTTGCTAAGGGTCTTAGAGGGTAGCAGTGTTTGCAACCAATAACCATATAAACTGTGACTACTAAGGGCATGACTAGAAATACAATGGGACCCATAACAGTCTTTTGAAGGGTGTTCAATGGTTGGCACCCAGCAGTGTAGGCTTCAGGCCCATTATAAATAATGTGGGCACTGCTCATATCCATCATCTAAGTAATCTGATGATTCTGTCAGAACATGAAAATAAGAACACAGTTATGATTTTAAAATTTGGTCAAAGGAACCATCCTGGGCAGGGAGGGTGGTCGGTAGGAGGCCCTACTGGCTGCATGGAGACATGTGGTAGGTAGGCTGTTATGGCAGGCTGGTAATACAATTACCAACAGTCCTAAATTTGCAGGAACTTTCTCTGACTTTCAGAGACAGTCCTGGCAAATTTCCCCTAGTGGATTGGGGTGGGACTTACACGTCCCAAATTTACCAACCCAACATTTAGACTGTTATGTCCCAAGTATTTTCTTCTCTCCTGCTGAGCAGAACATGATTTTTTTATTGCTCTGGTTTACCACATATCTAAATATAATGCCTCTATTACTACAGTCACGGGACCGCCAAGCGCTTGTTTTCGCTGTCCTCGAAAAATCACTGAGTAGAAAGAACATTTGAAGGAGTTGCTGCATTCCTGATCTTTGGTATGCGAGGAATGTCTCCCACAGAAACCCTATAACAATAAAGAACAAAAAGGCAAAGGCAGCTTCCATGAGAACCAGCCATTGTCTCTGTTGTGTTCTCACCACCACATAAAGATATTAAAAACAGAACGAAACACACATAAGACACAGCCAATGACAACAACACTATCCTAAGGTCAAGACAAGGCATCTGAAAAGTTCAGGAGGAATATAGTGGAAACATACATACTCCGACTATAGACCTGGGAATGCTCGGGAGATCAGTGGTGGAGGAGCAGGGAAAAATGCAATACGGGTATAAGAAAGTAGGTCCCAAAATAATTTATGAAAATTCATGCAAAACCCCTTTGAGATAGTATGATCCTCAAATGTGAGGGGGTTTGAAGCTCCTATCTGCAGTTAGATGCGGGCAACCACATGTTGTATAACAGGGCTTTCTATGGGTACCAATGTATCTACTGATTTCATAAGGAGTGGTCAGCCAGTCCCAAGAGCCGTGCTGCATCAAGACCTTGTAGGTCATGGACAACCTCTTCAACACAATAAAGGTACTTTGTGTAGACCACTGGCTGGAGTGCTGATGGATATTAAAATTCTACAGATTTCAGTGTGAGGCTCGTCAATATAAAATGGACACATGAGCATTTTAGAATTGGCCATGACTTTTTACAGAACTCTTCAGACATCTCATTCCAGAGATCGGTGGGGTAGGAGCTGGCATACTACTTGAAAACATCTTTAGATATATTAGAAAATAGTTATGGTGCCTACTTTTGTCTAATTCTTCTCGTCCAGCTGGAGTAACTAACCTGCCTATCTTGGATGCCTCCTGCACACGTACAAGGTCCTTGGAGGCTGCACAAAACTGTTGCTATGATCCCTGACGGTGTTTTTTTTTCAAATGAGGCTCCATTGTAGTCCTCCAAACCTACTCATAGGTTTCCAGAAAGGATCAAGGAAAAAGTGGTGAACTTGGTTACTCTTCTGCACACATATCCAAGTAAGGACAGTATCTACAGTACTGAAGGCTGATGACCTCCTTACAGTGCTGTAGAATATTTGGGCCCTATATGAAGGTTGGCCAATTGACTCGTTCAGCATAAAGGTTTTTTTCAGTGGAGGAGATGACATAAGTGAGCAGAACATAAACCATTAAGGAATGCTATGGGTATCCACACCTCAAGCTGGAAGGACAAATATTTTAGAGTGGTTCTTCCACATTGTTTATCACTACCCTATGGCAATATATACTGTACCAGTTGCATCCAAGTGGATAAATGTATGCAACCCCTCTAAGGATAGGCCCTCAATGTATGATGACATGACCCCTCTACCACAGTACCCAACACTGGTGCGTCTAGCACTGCAGCTCTGCCCCAGTGGCTATGGACATGATCCCCTTATTTCTGTATATGCTGGTTAATAAAACTAGTGTACGCTAATACCTGTCTTCAAGAACAAGTCTTGTGTATACAGTAGTACCAGGAACTACTTCTCAAAATTGCATCAACTGGGGCTATGGTTTTTTTATTGGCTTGCTGTATAAATAACCTGCGTAAGTCAACCATGGTGATAAAGTGGCAGTGACGAGGGACTATGTATAAATAATTGATCTCAGACTTATTATTAGGCATTTCAACATCAAGTTAAATATTGCAAAAAGACAATAGAGGCCTTCAAGGTCAATAACGTCACTTTCCGTTGTAGAGGCGAAGAACTAGATGCTATCATGGGCCAACATTGGGATTGCACAAGCTAATGGAACAGCCAAGAGGTTGAGAAGATTGATATTTTTTCCTTATAGCAGACTTATAGTTGACCTTGAACTCTATGCCTTGACCTTTGGTGGCAACAGCCCCAAGCAAAGATCTTTAGATAATCCAAAAATATAGGACTGGAAGTTGGTGTAGAGGTCTCAAGAGGACTTCAAGACTAACAGGACTATGTCAGTACCCTGCAGAGCAGACTTGATCATGTGGAGAACATAGGTGGACTACTTAGTATTCTGGAATGAGAAGCATTTGGACGCTACTCTCTTCTTTAGTGAATGTTGGTCTACAGTGGAGTGGCATGTTCTTTTACATGGTCATGGTATAAAAGAGTAAGAGTAGACAGTGGTTATCTATCAGTCTATTATGTAGAACCTCACTCTACTGGTTAAAGCCGAGAGCACTCAAAGGGTTGTCCCATGAGAACACAAACCACCAGAACCAGGACATCCTTGAAAGATTGTCTCTCTCTGGGGGACAAGATGTGGCCATGCATTAGTCGACCATTCATGAAATTACATCATCTCCTCTATAGTGTGAATATCTATTGCCACCCTCAAAGATATTTTTGACAACCCCCAATTGACTTTTTTTGCTGTGAAATTGGTGGCTTAGCCTGGACAATACCCACATCAGTGCATATGGTCTTGCACAGCCTGGACCTTTGCAAAGCACAGCTCCAGAGATAGAGGTCCCCCTACAATTTCACCAGGCAACCAATTTTAAAAAAAGATTTTGAATTTTGAGGAACACATGGAAAATTTCTTACCTTCATTTCTTCTAAGATTTGACTCCAGATTGTAGTAAAGCAAAATAACCAGGAGGTGGCGTCACTGCTGATACTGATACAGGATATGCCCTTCTGTTAGAAACAAGAATAATTTACTGCTCCCATGTATTAGTACAGATATCACATCCTACATTGGATTGCACCGCTAGATAACAAGGGTCATCAACTCATAAAATTATTGGGGGAAATTTATTAACAGCAAATTTTCCCTTGTCATGGCCTAATCTTGCAAAAAAGCAAAACTGACTCAAAGAAAGCCACTTCCAAAAGGTGGCACTAGTGAGATGGTTCTTTTTGCCCGGAAGATCCCTATCTGCATGCTGTGTTCCCATGTAGGCATTGCCTCCAAATGAGTGTAAACTGAGCTGTAAAATGATGATAATTACCACCAAAATAATCAAGTCAAGCCACCAGCCTAAAAAAAAATCATGGATTGTAATAGGCAATGGGGTCAGGGTTGGGTTGCTACAGGCAATGGGGTCAGATTGATGGGTTGCTATGGGCAGCAGGGTCAGTGATGGGTTGCTACGACAGCAGGGTCAGTGATGGGTTGCTAGGGAAGCAGTGTCAGTGGTTAGTTGCTATGGAAACAGAGTCAGAGATGGGCTGCTACAGGCAGTAGGGAGAGGGATGGGTTGATATGGGCAGCCAGTCAGTAATGGGTTGCTGCGGAGTCAGTGATGGGTTGCCAATGAGTCAGTGATTGGTTGCTATAGGCAATGGGGTAAGTGATGGGTTGCCATGGGGGAGGGGCTCACAGAAGGGTTGCTACAGGCAGTGGGCTCTCTACTGGGTTGCTATGGGATAAGTGATTGATGGGTTGTTACTGACAATGAGCTTGATGGCTAATGAGTTGCTACTGGCAACAGGGTCGGTGATTGACGAGTTGCTAATGGCAACATAGTTGGTGACTAAATAATTGCTATGGCCACCAGGATAAGTGATGGGTTGCTACTGGCAACAGAGTTAGTGATGGGTCGCTGATGGCAATGAGGTCAAGGATGGGTTGCTACTGGCAAACGCGTCAGTGATAAGTTGCTACTGCCAAGTGAGTCGGTGATTGATAGGTTGCTACTGGCAACAGGATCAGTGATGGGTTGCTAATGGCAATGGGGTCAGTGATGAATTGTTACTGGTCAGTGATGGTTTGTTACTGGTAAAGAGATCAGAGATATGTGGCTAAGGTAACGGGCTTAGTGATGGGTTGCTTCAGGCAATGGCATCAGTATTGGGTTGCTACAGAGCCAGTGATGGGTAGCTTCGGGCAACAGGGTCAGAGATGAGATGCCAAGGGGTAAGGGATGTGTTGCATCAGAGTCAGTGATGGGCTTATAGTGGTAATGGGGCCCAAGATGGTTTTCTATGGGCAACAGGATCAGGGAAGGGTTGCTACAGGCAACGGGGTCAGGGCTATGGTCATTGGGGTCAGGGATGGGTGGCTACTGCAACAGTTTCAGGAGTGAGTCAAGACGGGTTGCTAAAGACAACGGTGTCAGTCATTGGTGGATTGCTATGGGCAATGGGGTCATTTATTGATGGGATGCTACGTCAATGGGATCAGAGATGGGTTGCCGCTAGCAATGAGATCAATGACTAGTGAGTTACTACTGGCAAAAGGGTCAGTCAGGGTCAGAGATGGGTGGCAACAGGGTCAGTGATGGGTTGCTGCTGGCAACAGAGTCAATGATGAGTTGCTACTGGCAACGGGGTCAGTGATGGGTTGCTACTGGCAACTGGTTTAGTGATGGGGTGCTACTGGCAACAGAGTCAATGATGCTAGCCCCATGTTCAATTTCTGAAAGGTTGCTCGTAGCAACGGGGGTCAGTATTTGATGGTTTGCTACTGGTAATGAGGTCAATGATGGGTTGCTAATGGCAACAGGGTCAGTGATGGATTAATATAGGCAGAAAGGTCAGTGATTAGTTGTTATGGGCAAAAGGGACAGTGATAGGTTGCCATGTGCAACGGGGGAAGGGATGTGTTGTTACAGGTGGCAGGGTCAGGGATGGGGGCTACGGGCTCAGTGATAGGTTGATATGGGGTCAGTGATCTGTTGGTGCTGGGAAAGGGGTCCATTACTCATGGGTTGCTACTGGCAATGGGGTCAATTACTCATGGGTTGCTACTGGCAACAGGTTTGGTTAAGGGTTGCTACAACCGGCAGGCTTAGTGATGGTTTGTTAGGACATGTTAGTTAATAATGAGTTGCTATGGGCAACAGAATCAGTGATGGGCTGCTACAAGATCAGTAATGGGTTGCTATAAGCAACAGGGCAGGGATGGGTTGCTATGGACAATAGGGTCAGGGATGGGTTCTGGCGGGTTCTACAGGCAGCGGGGTTAGGGTTGGGTTACTATAAGCAACGGGGTCAGGGATTTGTTGCTATGGGCAAAAAGGTCAGGCATGTGTTGCTGCAGGCTACAATGTTAGTGATGGGATGCTACAGAATTAGTAACTGGTTACTATGAGGTCAGCGATAGGTTGCAAAGTGGTCAATGATAGGTTGCTATAGGGTCAGTAATGCAATGCTACATGGTTAATGATGGGTGTTTACTGGCAATGAGGTCAGTGATGGGTTGCTACAAGTAACTGGGTCAGAAATGAGTTGCCATGGGCAGAAGGCTCACAGGTGAGTTGTTATGAGCAATGGGGTCAATGATAGGTTGCTACAGGCAATGGAGCAAGGGATATGTGGCTACGAGGTCAGTGATGGTTTGTTAGGGGCAGCAGGTTTACTGATGGCATGCTATGGGTGAAGGATGGGTTGCTATGGACAACGAGGTCAGTATGGGATGCTAAAGGTAATGGGGTGAGTTTTGGGTTTGCTACGGGGCAACGGGGTTAGTGATTGATGGGTTGCTATGGGCAACAAGATCAGTGAATGTTGAGTTGCCACTAGCAACAGAGTGAGTGATTAATGGGTTGCCAGTGACAATGGGGTCAGCGAGCCATAAGTAAGTACTGGCAACCGGCATGTCGGTCTTTGTTTCCCCTTGCACAGTTTGGAGATTAGTTAGTAAATGTGCCAGGGCCGGAGACACACACCTGCTCCGCCTCCTGCCCAACTGTCAAAAACTTTTTGACACTGGCCATGCGACTTAACGTTCTCGCACAGCCGGTCAAAAAGAAGACTAGTTACTATTTTAACACCAAAAGCTGGCGTAAAAATATTTGTAAATGACCCCCGTTGCATCCAGAAGTCACAGTATCTGATCGTCCCGATCAGCTGTTTGAGAAGGCACTGGTGCCGCGGCCTTCTCTCGGCCAGTGAAGACACTTTCATCGGTCACATGACCTAGGCCAAGCTCAGACCCATAGAAGTGAATGGGGCTGAGCTGTGAGAAGGCTGCGGTGCTCACAGGAGTGTCAGACCCCCACCGATCAGATACTAATCCTATCCATGCTGGCTTTCAGTACTGTACGCACAACTTTTTGTACGTTTGAGAGACGGCATTATGGCGGAAAGTGGTTTAATCCCAGTCGGATCCCACGGCTCGTAGGGTTATCCGGCTACGCTGAACTCTGGAAGGTTGTTCCTCTGCCGGAACAGCCTGTCAGATTTCACAACGCAGATGTAAACATAGGGTAAGGATCTATTAAAAACTTTTTAATGAAATGATAAAAGCCCTTTGGTTACTTGATGAAGACCTCTGCTAAGTGCAGTCTGATTTATAACATTCAGAGCAGTCCCTCATGGCAGCCGGCAGGCGAGGTAGCCTCACAGCACCCCTGACACCCGGCTGGGTCCCTTTAGATTTCAGCTATGTTCCTCCTCAGGCCCAGCACAGCCATGTGAAAAACCAAAACAAGCTCACCTCTCCATGTGGCTCCAGTCTAGACATAGTCCACCGTGCAGCCTCCTGCTAATGAAAAACACCTGGGCCGAAGGAGTGGAGCGCTGCAGGAAAAACAGAGGGGGAAGACTTTTGAGCCACTCTTAGTCCACATTCACACAGTGTGTATGACGCGCAGATTTTTTGTGCAGAAAACCCGCTGCGTAATACAGTCCCAGCTAAGTGGATGAGACTGTAAAAATCTTATGTACAGGATGCGGAAATTTTTGACATGTGTAGAGTTTCCGTTGTTTGTGCAGTTTTCAGATTTTATCCTTTGCAACACAAATTGACATTAAAATCTGTAAGTAACGTGTGTGGATTTGGTGTGGAAACAGAGTAAAAACTGCATGAAAATCCAAGTAGAAAATCTGCATAAACTACACCACAATATGCATATATCCTAAGAGTGGGGGTTCAGATTTCTATGCAAAAAAATCTGTAACAAAAAACACACACAAGTCCACTATTTATCATGTTTTTGTGTTTTTTTTAATGGTTTTTGGTGCATATTTTACGCTCATAATCCACATCGTGTGCAGCCATGCTAAGGGTACCTGCGCACAATGCAGATTTGCATGCATTAAATCTGCATGAAATCAGGTTGAAAACCACACAAAAATAGTACATAAATCTGCCCTATTTATGTCAGTTTTGGTGCATTTTTGTGTGTTTTTTATGAGTTTTTTTTGTTGTTGGTTTGCGGACAAATCACACAAAGAATTGACACAAAGAAGGTCAATTTCCATATGGAGTAAAGAAGGAAAGTGTACATGATGTTTGTCTAATGTCATGCACTTTGCTGGTGCTATGGTTTTTCCGTACGAGATTCTGCGCAAAAAAACACGAGTAATCCACTCTGTGTGCACGTACTCTTAGCGCTCATGCACATGGCCGTTGCCCGGCCGTGTCTGAATTGCGGCCCGCAATGTGGTCATGTACACTCCACAATCCTAAAGGTCGGTGTGGCACTACTTTTTGCGGTGCAGCCGGAATCCACACGGATGTTGCCCGTGCATTGGGGACTGCAAATTGCTGCCCCCAATGCACGGAACGGCCGGCCAATGACCGTGTGCATAAGGCCTTGCTCTGACTGTACATAATTCACTCACACGTGAGCAGGTACTCTTAGGGCTCATGCACATGACCGCGCCATGTTTTGCGGTCCACAAATTGTGGATCCACAAAACACAGATGCTGTCTGTGTGCGTTCCGCAATTTACGGAACGGGCCACCCATAATAGATATGCCTATTCTTGTGCGGCCCCAGACACTTGTGGGTGTGACCTCTGACCTTAGTTGCAGACACAACAAGTCACTGTCAAACCTGACAGTCACACACCGCAGTGCGGCATGGAACCTGGTGGTAAGGCTGGGTTCACATCACGTATGTACAAAAACATATACGTTAAACGGATGCCTCAGACTGATGCTGTACAGTGGCATCCGTTCACCATAGAGTTCCATTGTAAAAAAAACCATATACATTTTTGTTCTCGAATGTGCAGGATACAAGAACGTGGTGAGCTGTGTTTTTGTATCCTTTTTTTTCTCACGTATACGAGAAACGGAGGTATAAAACGTGATGTAAACCCACCCTAAGGCCCCATTCACACGTCCGTAAAATGTGTCCGCATCCGTTCTGCAATTTTGCGGAATGGGTACGGACCCATTCATTTTCAATGGGGTCGCAAAAGATGCGGACGGCACACAGTGTGCTGTCCACATTTCCGTTCTGCGGCCCCGCAAAAAAATAGAACATGTCCTATTCTTGTCCAAATACACGGACAAGAAAAGGCATCTCTATTATAGAGCTGGCCGTGTGCGGTCCGCAAATTGCGTGTTTTGCATTGTATTCATTCACATGTCCATATTTTGTTTCCGTGTCCGTTCTGTTTTTTTTGCGGACCGCATGCGGAACCATTCATTTCAATGGGTCTGCAAAAAAAACAGAAGGTACTCTGTATGCATTCCGTTTCCGTATGTCCCTATTTCCGTTCCGCAAAAAAGATAGAACATGTCCTATTCTTGTCCTTTTTGCTGACAAGGATAGGCATTGCTATAATGGATCCGCAAAAAAAAAACACGGATGACATATGGAACGCCATCCGTTTTTTTTGCGGATCCCCAATATACGGAATGGAAAACACATACGGACGTGTGAATGAAGCCTAGGCTGCATTCACACGTTCTTATGTCATTGCGGATCCGCAAAACGCGGATCCGCAAAACATGGACGCCGGCTATGTGCGTTCCGCACATGGCTGGCTCAATAATAGAAATGCCTTTTCTTGTCCGTGGATGCGGACAAGAATAGAACATGTTCTATTTTTTGCGGGGCCGCGGAACAGAAGTGCGGATGCGGATGGCACACTGTGTGCCGTCCGCATCTTTTGCGGCCCCATTGAAAATGAATGGGTCCGCACCCATTCCGCAAAATTGCAGAACGGATGCGGACACATTATATGGACGTGTGAATGGAGCCTTACACACACCAAATTGTGAGGCACAGGGCTTGGTGGTTACTAATAGCACCAGAACAGTCTTGAAGTGGGGTCTGCTAAATACCTCCAACAAAAACAGAGCAGTCTCTCCTAAGACACTTGTCACTGGTGTTAGGACAGTCTCTAGACTCTACAGCTGGTTGCCACTGGTAAAAGGACAGCCTCTAGATGCCACAGCTGGATGTCACTGGTAAAAGTACAGCCTCTAGATGCCACAGCTGGATGTCACTTTCCATACAGGAAATCTTAGGAATAATTGGCCTGACCCAAAAGCGTGCTGAAGAAGGAGAAATCTGACCAACAAAAGGACTTAAGAAGGAGTGATCTAGCCCATAGATGTGCTAATGAATGAAAGTGTGACCTACAGGAGTACTGAAAAAAGAGTGGTCTGACACATAAGAGTGCTGAGGAAGGAGTGGTCTGACACATAAGAGTGCTGAGGAAGGAGTGGTCTGACCCATAAGAGTGATGAGGAAGGAGTGGTCTGACCCATAACAGTGATGAGGAAGGAGTGGTCTGACACATAAGAGTGATGAGGAAGGAGTGGTCTGACACATGAGAGTGCTGAGGAAGGAGTGGTCTGACCCATAAGAGTGATGAGGAAGGAGTGGTCTGACCCATAACAGTGATGAGAAAGGAGTGGTCTGACACATGAGAGTGATGAGGAAGGAGTGGTCTGACACATGAGAGTGATGAGGAAGGAGTGGTCTGACCCATGAGAGTGATGAGGAAGGAGTGGTCTGACCCATGAGAGTGATGAAGAAGGAGTGGTCTGACACATAAGAGTGATGAGGAAGGAGTGGTCTGACCCATAACAGTGATGAGGAAGTAGTGGTCTGACCCATAACAGTGATGAGGACAGCCTCTAGATGCCACAGCTGGACGTCACTGGTAAATAGACAGCTTCTAGACTCTACAGCTGGTTGCCACTGGTAATTGAACAGTCTCTAGACTCTAGCCTTTCAGGGAGATCTCTTCACTTGGGCTGACCACTCACTCAAGTGGTCCAGTCAGCAGTAGATGTCTGAGCAGATTCATGATGTAGGCAGTGGTCCTTCATCTCCTTGTCAGATTTCAGAGTCTCTACCTTTCTCCACAGATCGAGCTTCAATCATGGATCCTCCTCACTGTGCACTGACTTCAGGACCTCTCTGCTCAACATGTTCGGAACCTGCCAATCCCCATACAATAATATGCAGTACACCTTCGTGACTTGAAGACCTGCAGAACGAACTAGTCATGTAACCAACAGGTCCTGCACATAACACCATCAGTACAAGGCTACAGAGTACTTGATACTGAGACAAGTGGTGGTGAACAGTAGATTTTAAGAAAGTAGTGCATTTTAGTGGGCTGTTCTTGTGTGGGTCATGGTTTGTCAGGATAGACCATCAATATCAGATCAGCGGATGTTCTACACCCATACCCCTGCCGATCAGCTGTTCCTGAGAAGGTCCAGTTCTGGAACTACACAGCTCCATTCGATATATAGCGGATGGAGATGGTCACTGCTGTAGTGCTCCCATTGAAGTTTGTGGAGCTATATTCCGTCACATTAACATTAAGATCCTGGAACACCTCTTTGAGAACTTGACAGTCCTCATTGGAGAACCCCTTACATGTATTAATACATTTAGGAACCTAACGTTACATGTGTAGATGTAATGTGATGCATGCACCATATCATGATGTTCAATTTTGTGAAGAAGTTGCCTTAAAAATGATTATCCCTGCCGCCCCTATGCCGTAATAGCGCATCATACTGTGCCTTGGTGGTTTTGTATAACTACCATGTGCGACTGAATATTTCCATTATAGATTTGCAAACAGTAGCAGTGCCCACTAGTGTTCGATCTTGACATGTAGTGACGGATGTACAGTGAGGCAAAGGTTACGATGGCTGGTGATGAGTCCTGGTGAGTATGCTCAAACCTTTCCTCTAGTTACATAATATGATCTTACAAGTCTTAACATTGATCTTGAAAGGACGGCCAGAGCTGGATCCTGTCAGTACAATGTAAGACAATGCAATACGTTCCTGCGTGCAGTGGATGAGTCAGCTGGGAGTCGGCGTAACCAGTGCAAAGGGCATAGGCACACATTCATTGTCACACCATGCTCTGCTGTGTCATGTCACTTTATCTAGGTCATATCCTATAATGCAAAGGACCTCACCCTGATGAGTCTCCATGACACTGTGCCTCTCTTGATATGGACCTCTATGCCACCGAAATGGAGCTGTGGTCCAGTATGAGACATAACCCATGGTCAGGGTGCCTGGACCCATGCACATTTACAGAAAGTTTCTCCTCACAACCATAGGTGGCATACAGGCCAATGGCTGACCAGGTGGTCATCCTGAAAAAGAATCTAAATGCACTCTTAGCACCACTGCCCCTTAGATCAGTGGATCCTGACTATCGGACATTGGTGGTATGCCATCTATGTCTATGATTAGACAACCCCTTTAGGTGCCCCACTATAAGATTCCCCTATGAGTGGCTCAACCTCAAATGCCTTCATAGGTGTCTTTGGTGCAGATGTTCCCTCAAATGTCTCAGCATCATATACCCCATGAATGCCTGCCTGTCTCCGATGCAATAAAAAGCCAGGTTGTGATTGCCTTTTTGTTCTTTTCTGGGTCAAGTATAATCTCAGCATCTAATGGAAACTAGGAGGGGCAGGTTGAAAATTACAGCTTGGGCCCCCCTTCCCTCAGTGCTTTGTGGCAAGGGGCAGAGAAGCACATAGCCTTTGTACTGCTTGAGGCAAAAATTGAAATGGCAGCCCCCCACCCATGCCAAATTCTCAACCTAACCCCTTCCCTCCAGCAAGAGGTGCAACTTGACCAGCATGCACTTTCTATAATACTGGTGTCCCCTCAGGCTCCTGGGCCCGGTAGCGGCTGCTACCTCTGCACCCCCTATAGCTACGCCCCTGGTAGAGACTGTCCATGCACTATAAACTCTCCACATTTTGTTGAAGGCAGAATTATTCATTACAGGGTCCCCAGCCTGCAGGTCCCATGACAGTGGAATCTTTTTTCTCAGTGCTTCTGCATCTACTTGTTAAAGGACAGGGTTGTCAGGTTGGCACTGACACTCTTAATATGCCAATGTATCAAACCAGAAGATCTTATTTATTGACGGACCTGAAAGGGTTTAATCTACAGTACATTCCCTCCTTTGTCTGGGGAGGAAGCCATCTACAGCTGATTAAGTGTGACGTCTTTGTTACATAATTCTGGCCCAGTGCCCAGCGTCTGCACCTCCCAGAGTTTAACTAAATTCCATCAAGCAGAAAAGGAAATATCTAGAGAAGAACATTATGTACTGCCAATTCTCCACATTCCTTACCTCTGCCTCACACACGTTTCAGCTATTTTCTCTCAAATTTAAGTTTGTCGTCTTGTAGACTTCAGAGAACATGTTGGAACATGAAAATAAGGGCTGGGGTCAAGTTATGAGAAATTGACTATTTTTTGTCAATAAATGTTCCACATGTCCCTGTCTTCTTCTGGTGTGGTCAAAGATTGTGGTCTATCACTGCAAACTGGCTTTACAAAAGATGTCATAGTAGAAATAGCGAGAGGTTATCTGCTAGGTTGGCATGATGATCAAGGCAGGGTCAAATAGAGCTGAAAAAAACCTGGGTCTGGTGATACAAAGGAATGCTGAGGAAGGAGTCATCTGCCATACAGGAAATCTTAGGAATGATTGGCCTGACCCAAAAGCTGAAGAAGGAGTGATCTAGCCCATAGATGTGCTAATGAATGAAAGTGTGACCTACAGGAATACTGAAAAAAGAGTGGTCTGACCCATGAGAGTACTGAGGAAGGAGTGGTCTGACACATAAGAGTGCTGAGGAAGGAGTGGTCTGACCCATAACAGTGATGAGGAAGGAGTGGTCTGACCCATAACAGTGATGGGGAAGCAGTGGTCTGACCCATAACAGTGGAAGTCTGCATCAGTGATGAGGAAGGAGTGGTCCTGACCCATAACATGTGATGAGGAAGGAGTGGTCTGACACATAAGAGTGATGAGGAAGGAGTGGTCTGACCTAACAGTGATTGAGGAAGAGTCTGACCCATAAGAGTGATGGGGAAGGAGTGGTCTGAGAGTGATGAGGAAGGACACTGTGGAAGGAGTGGTCTGACCACAACAGTGATGAGTGTGGAAGTGGTGACCCTGAGTGATGAGAGTGACCATAACAGTGATGAGGAAGGAGTGGTCTGACCCATAACAGTGATGAGGAAGGAGTGGTCTGACCCATGAAGGAGTGGTGTACAGATGATGAGGAAGGAGTGGTCTGACCATAACTGAAGGAAGATGAGGACCATGAGGAGTGGACTGGTCTGATCAGTGATGATGGAGGAGGAGTGGTCTGACCCATAACAGTGATGAGAAGGAGTGGTCTGACCACATAAAGTGATGAGGAAGGAGTGGATGACGGCCCATAACAGTGATGAGGAAGGAGTGGTCTGACACATAAGAGTGATGAGGAAGGAGTTGGTCTGACCCATAACAGTGAATGAGCAAGCGAGTGGTCCTGACACATAACAGTGATGAGGAAGGAGTGGTCTGACACATAAGCGTGACGAGGAAGGAGTGGTCTGACCCATAACAGTGATGAGGAAGGAAGTGGTTTGACCCCATAACAGGTGATGAGGAAGGAGTGGTCTGACCCATAACAGTGATGAGGAAGGGGTTGTAGTGGTCTGACCACATAAGCAGTGATGAGGAAGGAGTGGTCCTGACCCATCAACAGTGATGAGGAAGGAGTGGTCTGACACATAAGAGTGCTGAGGAAAGGAGTTGGTCTGACCCATAACAGTGATAGGAGAGGGTAGGTCTGACCGCGCATACAGGTCGTGAGGAAGGAGTGGTCTGACCCATAACAGTGCTGAGGAAGGAGTGGGTCTGGACCACATAAGAGTGACGAGGAAGGAGTGGTCTGACCCATAACAGTGATGAGGAAGGAGTGGGTCTGACACATAAGAGTGATGAGGAAGGAGTGGTCTGACCCATAACAGTGATGAGGAAGGAGTGGTCTGACACATAAGAGTGATGAGGAAGGAGTGGTCTGACCCATAACAGTGATGAGGAAGGAGTGGTCTGACCCATAACAGTGATGAGGAAGGAGTGGTCTGACACATAAGAGTGATGAGGAAGGAGTGGTCTGACTCCATAACAGTGATGAGAAGGAGTGGTCTGACCCATAACAGTGATGAGGAAGGAGTGGTCTGACCACATAAAAGTGATGAGGAAGCGGAGTGGTCTGACCACATAAGAGTGAACGAGGAAGGAGTGGTCGTGACCCACTAAACAGTGATGAGGAAGGAAGTGGTCCTGACACACTAAAGAGTGATGAAGGAAGGGAGTGGTCTGACCCATAACAGTGGATCGAGAAAGGGAGTGGTCTGACCCATAAGCAGTGATGAGGAAGGAGTGGTCTGACCACCATAAAGAGTGATGAGGAAGGAGTGGTCTGACCCATAACAGTGATGAGAAGGAGTGGTCTGACCCATAACAGTGATGAGGAAGGAGTGGTCTGACACATAAGAGTGATGAGGAAGGAGTGGTCTGACCCATAAGGCCTCTTTCACACGAGCGTTGCGGATTTGTTCAGGATGCATTGCGTTAAAAACGCGCGGATTGCATGCGGATGCAATGCGTTGCGTTTTTAACGCACCCCCATTCATTTCTATGGAGCCTGGGCTGCGTGAAAAACGCAGAATATAGAACATGCTGCGTTTTTCACGCAACGCAGAAGTGATGCGTGAAAAAAACGCTCATGTGAAAAGCCCCATTAAAATGAATGGGTCAGGATTCAGTGCGGGTGCAATGCGTTCGCATCACGCATTGCACCCGGCGGAAATCTCGCCCGTGTGAAAGGGGCCTAACAGTGATGAGGAAGGAGCCCCTTTGGCTATCTTTACCCTACTCAGATCAATGCCGTGTTCAGATTAAAAAAATGATCAAGTGAAGGAAAGAGATGCCAAAGAACCGTTGTGCTCACTGAATGCCATAGACTGAACTGAATCAATACTGATATGGAGAGGAAACTAGTGCTGGAGTCTGAGAGATTAAGAAGTACAGCTGGCCATTAAATACTTTCTTGTAGTTTCCAATATCAAGGTTTATAGCCATACATTTGACTCTCTGATAATATCAATTCTATGATGGTATGGCATTCATAATACTATACCAATTCCTTTCACCTGTGACCATACCATAACTAGGAATAGTTCGATATGTAATTACAAAAAAAATTGAAAGAGCTGGATTAATTTCCATAAAAAATGTTTTTATTGAAAGAATCTCTTTAAAAAAACACAATCAGTATAAATGACTGCAAGGTCCAATATAGGGAGAACAAAAAATGGCAAGTTAATCAAATAAGTAAATTAAACATATTATAGCCCCTCTTAATGGATAATAAATAATGTAGAACTGTCACTTTAAATAGTAATGCTAATATGCACACTAATAGCACTGAAGTATACGTGACAACCTAAATCCTAAAAGTAAAGGCTCTTTCACACGACCGTGGAGCACGGTCCGGGACGGTCTGTGAAAACCCGGACCATGCACCTTCTGAGGGCAGGAGCGCATGGCGTCATTGGTTGCTATGACACCATGCGCTTCCATAGACCGCCGCTGTACAGTGATACACTGTACACGCTCTTATACAGTGTATCACTGTACAGCGGTGGCCTTAGGAAGCGCACAGCGTCATAGCAACCAATGACGCTGTGCGCTCCCGCCCCTAGAAGGAGCATGGTCCGGGTTTTCAAGGACTGTCCTGGACCGTGCTCCACAGTCGTGTGAAAGGGCCCTAACAACGATGAAGTGCAACCATAGAAGCTTGCAGGCCTGTCGTCTCCACATACACACAGTTTTACTGCAGGCTTTCATAACAACCCAGCGATTTTTCTTTAAAGGGGCAGGGCAGAAGAAACTGGGTGAGAACAAAAAAGATATCGGAAATAGGTTTTTGCTCTGTGTAGTAACCAGGCTGTTAATGAGAGGAAATTAGCAGCAAGCTGAGGAGCTCATGTAAATAGCTCCCCAAGACAGAATTCAGTGCTTACCTTCCACAGGGCTTGCCTCAACCTGCTTCTTACACAAGGTCACATGCACACATAGTTACTCCAGGTTTCCATAACAACCCAGCCATTTTTCTTCACTGCCGTAGGTCAACTTTAGGCTAGGGCTGCACGACACATAGGGCACAACTACACAGCTACATGTGTCGCACGACATTGATGTCGCACCAATGTTGCACAACAGTTTTTATAATGATAGCCTATGGTGTTACACTAAGACATGCTGCGACTGCGACGTGACAGTAGCAGAAAAATTCATCGTGTTGTGTCACAGCATGTCGCAGTGCAACACCATAGCCTATCATTATAAAAATTGTTGCCTGACATTGGTGCGAAAAAATGTCGTCGTGTAGCCCTAGCCTTAAAAGGACAGGGCTCTGTGGAGGTCACTGTTAAGGGGACAGGGGCTACTATTAATGGGGCAGCTACTGTGGAGGTCACTGTTAAAGGGGCAGGCCGCTGTGGAGGTCACTGTTAAGGGGGCAGGAGCCATTATTAAAGGGACAGCTGCTGTGGAGGTCACTGTTAAGCCAGCAGGGTACTATGAGGTCACTGTTAATGAAACTGGGTACAGTAGCAGTCAGTGTTAATGGGCCGGGTGCTGTAGAGGTCACTATTAAGGAGGCGGGACCCTGAGGAGGTCACAGTCAAGGGAGTGGGGTGCTGTGAATGTCAAAGTTAAGAGGATGACCTGCTGTGGAGGTCCCATTTTAAGGAGGCGGGGCACTGTGGGGGGGGTCAGTGTTAAGGGGTGGGGGGCTGTGGAGTTCACTGTTAAAGGGGTGGGGGGCTGTAGAGGTCATTGGTATGGGGGATACTGTCGATATCTTTTAACAACACACAAACATTAAATGAAATAGATGAAATAGACCTGTGCAAAGCTGAGTCCTTCTGCTAGTAGCATATAAAAGTTCTACTGGTGGTCAGTGCCTAATAACCAATACATGCCTGGGCAGAAACATACATAACTGAGATAATCTTACCCCTATTACTGCAGCCTCAAGCCTCTATGTGCATTTCGTGTGTGATCGCTTTCTCAGGAGGATTTTTTTTTGTTTTAATTATGATGGTATCCAATCTATAACAGTATCCAGACTATGATGATTTCCAATCTATAATGTGCCCAGTCTATGATAATTTCCAGTTTATGATAATATCCAGTTTATCTAATATCCAGTCTATGTTGGTTTCCAGTCTATGATGTTATTCAGTCTATAATAATTTACAGTCTATGATTGTGTCTAGTTTATGATGGTGTCCAGGCTATGATGGTGTCCAGGCTATGATGGTACCCAGTCTAGAATAATTTCCAGTTTATGTCGGTGTCCAGTCTAAGTTGTTGTCCAGTATATGACGGTATTGAGTCTAAGATAACGTCCAGTTTATGATAATGTCCAGTCTATGATGATATCTACCAGTGAATGATGTGATCCAGTCTGTGACGGTGACCAGTCTATAATAATTTCCACAATATGATGGCGTTCATCTTTACTGAAAACATGGTAATTAAAACATAACTTTTATGACTGGACAAATCAAAGATGGGCCCACATAAATAAAGAACCAAAAAAAGGGAAATAAATATATATAACCCGTCATCCAAAGGTAGTAAGGTAACAGTCAGGGTTAGGGACCTCTCCCTAATCACCTTGACAGTAGATTAACCCTGAATCGGGACCTACCCTTATTACTTCCCTACCAAACCCTACATTGCTCCAACGTGTTCCCACAGTTGGGTTCAGGGGACCTATAGAGGGTAATAAAAAACAAAATGCTGCACAGATAACCTCACTCTGGGCACAGATAGTGATATATATATATATATATCAATCAGTAAAAGACCTTAAACTAGACCTTCCAGTAGTAAAAACTGGATATTACAATCTATATTAAGCTCACTAGTCCTAGCAATATCAGCAGATAATTTAAAATAAGTCTCAATATATATGTGCGTGATAGATATAATGTCGGTCACATACATCCTCAAGGCCAAATGTGCAGAAGTTGGTAGGTACGGCCTGAATAGAGGTCACTCATGTGGTCCTGTGATGGCTGTGGTGCCTGCACAATGTAGCAGTGATATATGATGGTATCCGGTCTATGATGGTAGTCAGTCTATGATGGTATCCAGTTTATGATTGTGTCCAGACTATGATGGTATCAGTCTATGAAGATGTTCACCAGTCTATGACGGTGTCCAGTCTATGAAAGTTTCCAGTTTATGATGATGTCCAATTTATGTTAGTGTCCAATCTATTATAATGTCTAGTCTATGCTGGTGTCTAGTCTATAATGGCATCCAGTCTATGATGAGGTCCAGTCTATGATGGTGTCCAATCTATGTTAGTGTCCAGACTATTATGATGTCTAGTCTATACTGGTGTCTAGTCTATGATAATTTTCATTTATAATGTTATCCAGTCTATGATGGTGCCCATTCTATTATGGCATCCAGTCTATGATGGTGTTCAGTCTATAATGGTATCCATACAATAAAAGATTCCCACACTCCACTATGTTGCTTAAAGTTCTGTATTCTTTTTATTGGGGGGACATCCAGTCATTATCTGCTCGTTTTCAGCCTGAGGCCTTCACCAGAGTACTAGAATACATGGTGTCCAGTCTATGATGGTGTCCAGTCTATGATAATTTCCAGTTAATGATTATGCCCAGTCTATGCTGAAGTCTAGTCTACGCGGGTTTCCTGTCTACGATAATTTCCAGTTATATTGTTATCCAGTCTATGATGATGTCCAGACTATAATGGTATTAAGTCTATGATAGTAGTAATCACTCTTTTACTGTGTCCAGTCTATGATGGTGTCCAGTCTTTGATGGTCTGATGATGTGTCCATTCACATACTGCATGATAGAATAAAACCTTTTATAGCTAGCGGTTGAATGTAAAAATTACACACAATGCTTGGCACCTTTTAGATATCTACAATCATATGAAACTTACAATATAAAACACCTGATTTTGCCGTGGATGTTGCGGCTGGCAATATTTTCAGTACACATGTAGTATTACAACTGCCCACTGATATGAAAGATCTTGGGCAAATATTTAGTTTGCTGCCATTGCCCTTCATTTACATACCTAGGGAGTGCCTTGTCAGTGCCCCATCCCCCCTTGACTACACTGATGAATGGCTGAAACCAATGTACCTATGACATATCTGAAGATCATTTTGACTAAATTCCTCCTTTAAGCTTGGTTTTCAGTTACTTTATTTAGGTTAGTATACTTCTCAAAGTTCTAAATGATGATGGCACAAATATGCCACAAAAATGTCAGACCCAACTCTAGGACCCACTCCTATCAACGGAATGGGCCTCCTTAAGTGAAGGAGAGCTCAGTGTGCAAGTGCAGCCAACCTACATTCACTGCTGTGGGAGTACTGAAAATAGTTAAGCACTGGCTCAGCTATATCCAATGATCCTACAGAGGTAACTGGAGAGGTGGCCGTGCATGAGTGGTGCACTCTCCATTCGCTGCTTTGGGACTTCTTAGAACAACTAAGCTCCTTTACTTTGGGGGTCCTGTTTTGGAGATAGTAGCATGTCCTAGAGGTGGGACCCACACCTATCTGACTTTGATGGCACATCCTAGCGATATTCTATCAAAGTCTAAGATGGGACAACCCCTTTTAATTTAAAACATTTGAAAATAGCAGTGAGATCTCCTATTCAAATTGACAGACGACATGACAGATACACATGATTGGACCAAGTCCACCACCTTGCTGGATGCAACCTATGTTTCTGCTTAAAGGCCCCCATACACATTATGACAGGAATGACAGGTTTGGCCAACGGTCTGATGTGTGTTGGGAGCTCCCAAATCTCCCCTGATACATGATGTTGGGGGAGAGAAGGATTGGGCAAAGTGAATATTTTCACCTGATCTTTTTGTTCTCCTGGGAGATAAGCCATCACCACCAGAAGTGTGTTGTAACTGCTTTTTCCCCCATTGAATATATATACACGTTCAGCAAAACCAGATGTGTATCTTTACGGCCAAACTGTTGTGTTGGATAATTGGTCAGTGCCCAAAGCAAACTGACAGAGTGTACTGGCTTCCTGTCCACCTCTGAAGACACCATGGACCTAGTGGTGGAAACCAAACTGACTGATATACAATGTATAACAAAGTCACATAAAGAGTATTTATAGAAAGTATTAGACCCCATTAGTTTCTGTGACAAAAAGAATTGGAGCAATGGGCAGTGAGTTTGGACCCACTGTGCCAATAAACTGGTTTTGCTTTAGGCTACATCCTAAGAGCATTGTCCTGGTAGTTCCCTGCTGTTCACCCTCTAACCCCTCTACAGGGATCTTGACTTCACTGTAGGAAACCAACCAGGTCGCTACTTCCTGGAATAGTCAATGTAATTGGCATCTGGCCCATGGAGGTCAGAGACACTGGTGCAAAAGCACTGAAGGCACAGGCGATACTTATATTTAGGAAACAGGCTGAGGGCAGGGCAGGCGGAGTTCATGTTTATATGTGAAACAGGACCGAAATCGAGGCATGCAGAGGTTCTGTACACGGGAACACAGTCTGAATAGCTCACCATCATTGTATAAACTAGCTAGTAACCTAAAGTTCAAGCATCCTCCCACTAGGGAAGGTGCCTTACATACCCTGGGACAGCCAGCCATAGGCTGGGGAAAAATTTGGATGTGCACACGGTAGCCCTTTAAGAGGTAGAGGGCGCACGTATTGTGCCTTGATGGACAGGCTAGAAAGCAGAGCGCAGGCTGTAGCCTACAACAGAGAAGCAGGGCAGCAGTGGGTACATGGAATACCGGCGTCCGGACCCGCTACATGTAAAAGATAAGAGCCTGCGGGTCCATGCAGCGGTGGGCACAGGCACTGAAAGTCATACGTAATTTAGGACCTACTTGGTCTGTGTTTATCCATAGATTATTACTGATATTTCCATGAGGAAAACACAGACTTGTTGTTAGAATTCAGAGACTTTACGGGAAACCAGCAGATAAAGGCATGCAAGGTCATTCAAAATATGGGTGACTCCATTGTGAGTTTATCTCTAGTCTTCAGATAAATTGTTAACTCATTAGTCCAAACACAGACCCCTCTGTCTTCAAAAGCTGGCGCATCTGGTGAAGGCCATATAATGTAATCTCTATTTATTCTGTGGGATCCCTGGCTTTGGTATAACCTGCTGACATACAGTCTAGATGGCTGCAGAAGGCTATTCCTCTTAAAGAGGTTGTCTAGGTTCAGAGCTGAACCTGGACATATCCCCATCTTCACTCCTCCGGCCCCCCAGATATGAGCATCGGAGCATTTCATGCTCCGATGCTCCCCCTTGCCAAAGGCAAGGGCATTTTTTGGAGATCGAGTGATGTACCAGGCTCTCCATGGGGACTGGTAGGCAGAGGTTTCCTAGCAGTGAGTCTGGTGACATCGGCAGCACTAATGAGCCGGCTTTTGCGCTGTCCTAGCCTAGTGCTAAAACCCGTCCATCAGAGCCGGTGACGTCACCAGCAACGCTGCTAGGCAGAAGCAGTGTAATAATATCAACAAAAAAGCCCCTGCCCTGTGCAAATCAGCAAATGGCAATGGAGAGCATCGGAGCATGAGATGCTCCAATGCTTATATCAGGGAGGCCGGAGGGGTGAAGATGGGGATATGTCTGGGTTCAGCTCTGAACCTGAACAACCCCTTCAGCCCCTTCCATATACACACTTTCATTCTTGGATCAATAGGTAAACCACTAGCAGGCACCTCTGGTGGCACCTTATCTAAAAATGATGGGGCATTAAATTCAACATACCTGACCCTTCTTTCCATCTATACTGGCTGTCAAGCTGGTCCTACCAAAGTCATCAGGTTCAGCCAACATTATTAAGACTGTAAAAAACTGACCACGCCTATCTTGTATGAGACATTCTTAATCTGAAAAAGCTGGACATCAACCAAGCAAACATCAAATATGACAGCCATTACTGCTTTCCGAGGCCCTAAATGGAAGGGCCATATTTACAACAAGGCATCCTAGGGCAAATAACTAGGGTGCCAAGAACTTGGGGAACTGATGAGTCTCTACCCCACCGTTTACCATCATAGGCCTCAAACCTACGTATCCTGGTGCCTACATGGGACACAAGGCAGTGACTTCAGCATGACTGCCCGTCTGTTCGTCTGTTTTTTGTACTGGGGCATTATTATTACTGGGGGCATTATGTGGACATTTTTACAGGAGGCACAATAAGGGGTATAATTGCTGGAAACACTGCTGGTGCAGTTCTATTATTGGTGACATTTTAGAAGATATTATTTTGGAGGGCATTACACAGGCATTATTACTGGGAGCACATTGGGGGGCATAATTATTATTACTGTTGGAATTACTGGGGGCACTATAGGGAGTATTGTTGCTGGAGGCACTATAGTGGCATTATTACTATTGGGGGCTCTATATAGGAATTATTATAAATTTAGTCATTTCAGGCAACAGTGGGGACACTATATATGTATTATTATTAACGGAGAACTTTTAGGGGACAGTATTTTTCCAGCAGTATAGTATTTGGAGGCATTGGTGGGCACAGCAGGCACACAGTGTTGAGGGTGGCAGCCGGATGACACTGTTCAGGCACAGTGTCTAGGTGGCAAACTCTGCAGTTAGAAGATGTGGCTGAAAGAATTTGTCATGGTGGTCTGGGCCAAATGGAGAAGATGAGGAAAGAGAATGTCTACATCAGAAGAGATGTCACTGGATGTAATAGATATGTAGTGCTGTATTCTCCTGTATGTTTGGTAGAGCTGGCTCTCTGCTGTGACCCCATCTAACCTCCTCAGCTCCTTACTACATATCTTAATTAGAGACAAACAGAGTAGGAGGAGGACAGAATGTGGCAGCTTGTGATGGCCACCACAGAGGAGCAGATTCTGGGGAGGTATTTTGTGTTGCTGGACAGTATATTGTGCTACTCTATGGTATTTGGTTCTGCTGGGGCAGTATATTGTGCTGCAATATTTTTTTTTTTTCTGGAGCAGTATTTTGGGCCCCCCTACTACATGAGACCACCCCTGTGGCCACCCCTCTCTTCAGTGGTGCTCCACCACTCCACTCATCCTGGCCCTGATAGGAGGTATTCAGACTTGGTGCCTAGGGTGGGACCAGCTATAAATGCAGCTCTGGTTATATGATAACCCCCACCCCATTTCTGAGGAAGCTCAATGCCAGGTCTAAGCAAAAAAAAGCAAATGTTAAGTTATACTAAACCAGCCCTGATGTTTTAGGGCATTGCTATACTTGCCATTGCTGGCCCTGATGGCCTGACCGCTTTCTGAACCATTTCTGATTTTTGGTATGCAAGTTCTTGGTACGGTGACCGAGAAATAGATTGTAGAGAAACCATCTTGTGTCTTGGGACCTATGGTGGTATATGAGATTGGTGAGCTATGGTATGTATAGTAGGTGAAATATAAAATCTATCTAATCTTGTGCCTAATTTGAATAGTCCAAAAGGGGTTTCCATTCATTTCAATAGTGGTAGCCCAATCTGGATTAAAACAGGTGTGAGGGACATATCTGCTAGAAACCTCATTGGACTGTAATTTTTTTCCCCTAATCCAAGAACATGTAGGGGGATCTCTTTACTTGAGTAAACTGCTTTCGATTCCTCTCTGTGAGTTATAGAGTCTGTACTACCAGGGGAAGAATAATTAGAGGAAGCATCTGCTCAGCCATGTGATATAATAAGTAGGATGAATGGTTTCTGAGAATGGTCACCTTACCCAATGTTAAAATGAGGAAGAGGAGGCGTCTGGTAACCTATAGAAGGCCGATAGTAGACACTGTGGGAACAGAAGATAATAATTCAGTCTTATGGCTCGATTCTCTTTCTGAATGTAGAGATTTTTTTCTTCCTCATCTGATCTGTGTAATAGTTCTGGGGAATTTTCCCACCTCCCACACAGAAGATAAAACAGTATAATGTTCGTTCCTGAATCCTGATGAACCACATTATACTGAAGGCACACGTATTTCCCCTTATGAGATCAACTGGCATGAGTATGATGTTTTATGGTGGCCAGTGTATAAGGACTGGGGAGTGTACTGGGTATGTGGTGATGTGTAAGGATATATAGGAGTATACTGGAGTATGTGGTGATGTGTGAGGTTATACGGGGGTATACTGGGTATGTGGTGATGTGTGAGGATATATGGGGGTATGCTGGGTATGTGGTGATGTGTGAGGATATATGGGGGTATGCTGGGTATGTGGTGATGTGTGAGGATATATGGGCCTATACTGGGTATGTGGTGATGTGTGAGGATATATAGGAGTATAATGGAGTATTTGGTGATGTGTGAGGATGTACGGGGGTATACTGGAGTATGTGGTGATGTGTGAGGATATATAGGAGTATAATGGAGTATTTGGTGATGTGTGAGAATATATGGGGGTATACTGGGTATGTGGTGATGTGTAAGGATATATAGGAGTATAATGGAGTATTTGGTGATGTGAGAATATATGGGGGTATACTGGGTATGTGGTGATGTGTGAGGATATACAAGGGGTATAATGGAGTATGTGGTGATGTGTGAGGATATATGGGAGCATACTGGGTATGTGGCGATGTGTGAGGATCTATAGGAGTATACTGGAGTATGTGGTAATGTTTGAGAGTATATGAGGGTATACTAGAGTATGTGGTGATGTATGAGGATATATGGGGGTATATACTGGGTATGTGTGAGGATATATGGGAGAATACTGGGTATGTGGTGATGTGTGAGGATATATAGGGTATACTGGGTATGTGGCGATGTGTGAGGATATATAGGAGTATACTGGGTACATGATGAAGTATGAGGACACATGGAGGCACGCTCCTGCAGGTATATGACTTAGGAGCATGTATTGAAGTATATTGGTATGTGGTGATGTATGAGGAGGATACATGTAGGTATATGGGCTATGACGTCATGCGGGAGCATGTATTAAAGTATGCTGGGTACGTGATGATGTATAATGATACATGGAGGTATACTACTACAGGTATGTGGTGGTATATGAACATATATTGAATTATCTGTCTATTCCGTGGTGTAGGAGTATATGTTGAGGTATACAGGGAGGTATGGTGACCATGTGGTGGTATATGAGGTCATGTGACAGGACAACTGCTATGTGGTGTTGTATGAGTATACAGTGTATAGAATCAGCTGTTTCCTATGATGTTGCTGTGATAAAAATGGTGGTTGTACAATACACACCGGTTATGGGGTAATTGGAGAATTCTGGTCATAGTTGATACTGTGCGCAATATCTCAGAAAAACAGTTCCCACGAAACCAGAGACCACACCTAATATGAATAATAGGTAAATCAGCACTACACTCTATCCTCACAGCGGGACAATGTGAAGTAACCTTAGTATACAGTATTTCTGTTACCTAAATTAACATTTCTAGGTCAGATATGGTCATCAAGGTTATCTATTTGCTCATGAATCTTGAGAACCTCAATGTTCCAGATTTACCTCCTCTTCCTTCCCTCTTCCTTTAGTATTGTTCCCGTAAATATTATGTAATGTACAGGAGATGTCATATGGGCTTTTATTTTAAGTTCTGATGACATAATCAGGAAATATTCAATGGGACTAATGCCATTCTGATGTCAAACCGTAGTGATATCGTAAGCTACCAGAACTATGACTAGGCAATGAAGAGTATGTGACCATTACATAAATAGTAAATCCTAAAGGCTATATTAATTTAGGATTTTGTGTGTCCACAATGTAAACATAATAGGACAATGGTGGACAATTTTGGTTAGCTCTTTGGTTCTGTGCTTGCCCTACTTCTTGTCTGGGTTGTCTGGCCACTTTATGAGTTCCCCCACTGGTCTCTATACTTTCTGGTTGCTCTCAACAACACTGGTGGGGCACCCCAGGAGTGTTGGAACGGGAGCCAGGGTGGATCTTTAAGGTAAGTATTACTTTTTTAATTAAAGGTTTTAATTGAAGACTTTGCAATCAAAACAGCCCAATAACATGATTAAGGCAAAAAAACAACAACAAAAAAACAAAAACAAAACCATCACATAAGGACATGTTCTTATCTAAAGAAGGGACTGTTTCCACGAAATGCATGATTAGACTTTTTCTTATTGTATGTTCTTCAATAAAAGGCTTCAATTGTGGAACACGCTGGCACCAGGATTTGTTTTGTCTGTTCTTGGCATTCTACAAGTCTGGCTACCCCATTGGCCTCCAGCACAGACATTGGTCCTTGGATTCTAGCAGCAAGTCTATGGAAGGCTATCATCTGCTCACATCCATGTTTAATTGTTTTAGCTTTTCACACTCATCACACTGACACTGTATGGTTTTACACAAAGGTATCATCCCATGCCGAGCTCTACTTCTTTTGCTTTTTTCAGAGGAGGACCCATGGAATTGAGGGGCAGAGATGTAGTAGGTGCACAGGTAGCATGAAGAAGCCCAAAGACCCTCTGCCACATATGAGGCCAAATGTATTATACATGTCACATGGCAGGGGTGGTGGCCTTGTTTCAGGTCTTGCATTGGTCCAGGAACATGTTACAACTCTGGAGTGGTCGCTAGCAGCCATAGTTGTCTCCTAGTAGACTAGCATAGTCACGATCAAGTAAATGTGTGCAACACTAAAGGAAGCAAATTCATAGTCATAAAACTAATCATGGTCAGACTGGAGGGTACAGAAGAAGCAGATTAAGGACAAGGTGCAGGAAATGAATCACCATATATGGCAACTGGTGGATCTAGGGCACCCTAGAATGGTGACAGATTGTGATGAGGTAAGTAACACAACTGTAGAGGTTCTGTGGAAGAATGGGCTGTGGTTTGACATGAGTTTGGTGGAGGCCCCTTCCCCAGTAACTGTGGGGTTTAAAATTATAATATATTCCAATATAAATACCAAACCAACGCCAATAGTGTCCTCTACTTCCCATAAAAACCCCTCTTTAGCCCTCCCTCTAATCTAGCCTTTCAATAAGCTTGTTGCAGAAGTGTTGGTGGAGATAAGAGAGGCTTGATGAAGCTCACGCCATCACTCAAGCTTCATACAAAGGGCACCCTGCTTGGGTCCCAACCCGTGATCCCCATTATGCAATTCAACAATGTCAACTTACCAAAAGAGCCCACCACCACCCACAGAAAGAAGGTTACTACAGGAAGAAATGCAATCTACTAATTTGATCTCTTAGTGGTATCAAACTGAACTTTCACCATTGCCGATATATTTGACCATTGAAATGACTGATGAATCTGTTCACATGATAGGGTGTGAGTGAGTCAATAGCTATGAAGTAAGGACAGGGAAGGTGGGAGAAAGTCCAACTGATATTTATACCTTTAACCTTTACCTTGCCACACTAAGTCTAGAATCATCTTATCATAAACTTAGCCACCCACATATGTTTGCTGTTTGTTTGCCATCATTTGATAATAAAGTTTCATTAGAAGATTACAATGTTTATTATTTTATTTCTTCTGATCGGTGGGGGCTGGGAAACTTGGCTAACACCATTCACATATTGGCACATCTTCAGGATGGACTGGCCTTCAATGCACAATCCCAGAAAACCTTCTTAGCCAAGTTCCTCTCATATCATTCCAATCCTTTGGAGTTTATGCAAGTGTGGCCTATCTGACTCACGTTCAATCCAGTAGACCACTAGAGCCACCGGCTAGGAAGCAGAAAGCCCAGGGCCACATGACGGGACTAACTCCTGGACCTTTGCGCCAGGCTTAAAACTCGAATTTCTCAGTAATACAACCTGCAAGACCATTAGACTAAGTATTCACCCTGCCCTCCCCATCACCTATAGAGTCCTGTCTCATGTCAGTCAAGTCAAAGGAAGGGTGCCCACCTGGACTATTTTGCATACTTTTTCCCATGACAGTAGCTTAAAAATAAGTCTTCATATACTGTCTTTGTCTCTTTAATGAGAACTAGACCACCTTCCTGTGATGTTTATATTCTTTTACTCAATAGCACCCCCGTAGGCAATATAAGGTATGGCAGGTGAACTACTCTTTGGCTTTTGGTTTCCTGCAATAAGTGGGTCCATTCTTGTATATTATTAACATTTTTATGATTACAAAACAGCAAGTATACAATTAACAGAACAGAAAACTAGTCTACTGTGTCCTAAACCTATTTCTCAATAGTCACATAACACAAAGTACGATTGTCACAGGAATATAGGATTTCATGTATTTGCGGTGTCAATGCCACAAGAGGCTCAAATTCTTGTGTTCTCTATACAAAGAAAAACACCTTTGTTAACTGATCTGTGGTTTCATAGGAAATCAATATAGTTACTGCAACAGTTGTGATCAACCGAGAGTCATTCATGAAACTGGGGCCTGGTGAGAACTGGAACCGTAATGCTATTTCTCCTCTGCCTATGAATATCTCAAGTGATATCGGTTCCTGTATCCTCTGTGTGAAAGTTCTAGCTTCCCATGATGATCAGATGTGCAAGTGTTCTATCTTCTTCTAAGATGGTGCCAATGTTTGGCTACAGTTCAATCCCTATTGGGTTTTCTAAACATGAGAACCCTAGAGTAAAAGGTTGCCAGGGGACCATATGCATGGCATTTGTTGAACTCTCTATTCTTGCAGGAACTTGCCCAGATATCTGGTTAAATTTTTCTTTTTTGAAAATATTTTCGAACATTTAAGGTTTTTTTCTTGTTAATCCCATATCCATAGTAGTGGGCATGCAACATTTTTGTTTACTGAGGGCAAAGGATGAGTTACAGTACATCCAGGGGTGCACCACCAATGAGGCCAGTTGAGGTGATCGCCTTAGGAAGCACCTGGTACGGGCAAGAGGGGGGCAGCGGAAGTGCCATGGGCCATGAGCGATTTCATTGTGGAAAAAGTTAGGTTAATAAATTGGTGGGGGGGAGTTTCAGTTTTTGACTCAGGCAGCAGAAAGGCTAGGTGCACCCCAGAGTATATCTAGCTGTTGTCTGTAGAACGTGCAATGTCTCTATCCCCAGATGACGAGGTATGGTGGCAGGCAAAATGGCAGACAATAGCACTCTAGGGTACTCCTCTTCTCTCTCCTGATTTCCCTTCATTAACAGCAATAAGCTGGCACTGGCGGCTATAAGTATCCACTTGTGAAATGCAGGCTTTTGAGCGTGCTTTTTTATGAACTGTGGTGATGGGTGTCTTAACTTGTTATCCCCTCACCTGCATTGGAGTATTGCTGTAGTGATGATCACTCTGCTGTCTGTAAATGCTGTAGTTTGCAGACCATCTGGTGGCCTGGGGCCATGCAGTCTCCCTGAAGTTGTGGTCCTAACAGACGAGTGGCCCTTGGAGCAAGAACAAGAGGGATGTGTTCCCTCACTCAATGCCAAGTTTAGTCTCTCTAGAACTCCTCTTCCTGGCAGGAAGTAGGACCAGCCCACTACCACCAAGAAGGGAGTAATGGAATGGTAAGTTCCATTCCTACAGTGCCTTGAAAAAGTATTCATACCCCCTGAACTTTTCCACAAGTTTTTACTGTACATCAACAAACATAAATATATTTTATTGGGATTTTTGTGATAGAACAACACAAAGATGTGTGAAGTGAAAAGAAAATGATACATGGTTTTCAAAATTTTTAATAAACATTTACATAAACAATAATACAATAATAAACATCTGAAAGGTGTGGCATGCATTTGGATTCAGCCCTCTGTAGTCTGATACCCATAAATAAAATCCAGTGTGGCCAATTGCCTTCAAAAGTCTTCTAATATATTCTCAATATAACTACAGATGTTCTGTGAAGGCCTCAGCGGTTTGTTAGAGAACATTAGTGATCAAACAGCATCATGAAAACCAAGGAAGACACCAGACAAGAGGCCCATGGTTACTCTGGAGGAACTGCAGAGATCCACAGCTCAGGTGGGAGAATCTGTCCACAGGACAACTATTAGTCGTGTACTTCACAAATCTGGCCTTTATGGCAGAGTGGCAAGAAGAAAGCAATTTTTGAAAGCAAGCCATAAGTCCTTTTTGCAGTTTGCTACAAGCCATGTAGGGGACACAGTAAGCATGTGGAAGAAGGTGCTCTGCTCAGATGAGACCAAAGTTGAACATTTTGGCCTAAATGCAAAACTCTATGTCTGGTGGAAAACTAATATGCAACTTCACCCTGAAAACACTACCTCACCGTGAAACATGGTAGTGGTGGCAGCATCATGCTGTGGGGATGCTTTTCTTCAGCGGGGACATGGAACCCACTGGAGCTATACATGCACACAACGCTACCATAAATATGCACATCCAGCTTAGCTGAATGTTCTTGCTATTTCAAAAATTGGGGGAGATAAATGACTGCCATATACATCTGGCACCGGTTATGTTCGGCACACCCCTACTGTAGCATTCAGAAGTAGTGTTGAGCGAGCATGCTCGCCCAAGCACTATATTCGCTCGAGCATCGGTATGCTCGGAACATCGCGGTGTTCGGCCGAACACCACGTGTGCTCGAGTGCGATGCTCGAGTCTCCTCCCCGCACGTTTGTTCCCTGCTGCGCAGCAAATAAACGTGCGGGAGAGTACTGGCATTCACTGTAATGCCGTGCCATGTTGATTTGTACGCTAATGCTACGCATTGTATGCTAATGCGTACAAATTCAGTTAATGAGCGTACTTTTATGAGTGAAAGGAGTGAAAGAGGAGAAGTCGCGATTCTCACCTTTTCCTATGAACCCGACACCCTCCCCTCATCCGAGCCGGGGGTGCCTGGTTTAGTGCTCGGGTTCTCCCATTGACTTACATTGTGCTTGGGTGCTCTGTAGAGCACTCGAGCATCACCAAGTGTTCTACCCGAGCACCTTGGTGCTCAATCAACACTATTCAGAAGATGTTCTAGTTGTTTCTGCAAATGATAGCTTCTTGTTAGCTTTGGTATCAGGGCAACCTAAGAGACTGCATCAGATTGAAACATGATGTGGCTGCTCAGGAGCCACTGAAGAGAGGTGTTCCCATCCTGATTGGTACCATCCTCTGTATCCCTAGGTGAAGAAAATCTTGGCTGGACTATCCTCTTCAGAGAAACTGCTATCTTACCAAAAACAGGGAGGGCCACAGACGGATATGATGGGGAAAACAAACACCAGGCTCATCTATCCTGGGTGGCAAAATGCAGCAGCATAATAGGAATCTACTTTAATCTGTATGAGTTGTCCCACCATTTGGTGGCCTCACTTCCCGTTATAGGTGACTGGTTGCCATTACGTTTCATGGGTGTAATTGACTGAAACCGACATGGTAGTTTTCTTCATCCTCCTATAAATAAATACTGTGGTTTTTGTAATATTATTTCGCTGGTTAGTAGCAAAGTTCCCATGAACAATCCCCTTGATCTCTAACCTCATCTAGGACAATATGTCCATGCCAGACGATTACGTTATAGGCACAAAATTTAGACTCTTCATGTGATCCTTGTTTATTTCCCACAGATATATTATATCCGTCACATAGGGACCGTCTATTACTGTGTGTGGGTGGCTATCTCTTATCATGGATGCCTTATA
This sequence comes from Rhinella marina, assembly GCA_900303285.1. Classification (NCBI taxonomy): domain Eukaryota; kingdom Metazoa; phylum Chordata; class Amphibia; order Anura; family Bufonidae; genus Rhinella; species Rhinella marina. The sequence goes on along the minus strand of ONZH01000786.1, from coordinate 123,029 downwards.
CCAGCCCTTTATCGACCTTGCATAAAAAGTCCTTAGTCTGATTGTGTTTATCTGCTGGTTCTTTTAATAACCTTTAAAGCTCATTGCTTGGAGACGAAGAATTCGAAACATGCCTAAACATGTGGCTGTTTGTTTTCAAGACAATATCACCTCTACTGTTCCTCTAGTCTATAGCTTTTCAGGTCACACTTCCTACTTGAGGACTTCAGCCTTTGACATGTCCAGTCATTTCCTCTCATTTTGGTTCTTTACCCGGAAAACAGCAGAACATTAACAGTACATTAGATGTCTTGGCACTGCCCATGTGACTTGGAGATGGTGCTCTTCATCATTCACCCAACTCTAACCTCCCATCTTCCACAACTGACTAGGAATCATCCTTTGATTGGATATTCATCCAATCATCAGTATAGGAAAAGGTTTCCCACAATGAAGGCAAACATTCGCTTTCAATGGTTGTTGGCCAAACAAGCTATTCCTTTCGACTTCCCAATCGAGAACAATGTATCAGGCAGGTTGAAATTCAACATTTATTTCTTTTCCAACATCTGTTGAATGATCATCAGCTAAAGCTCTAATGGACATTAGATGGTCAACCAATACCATCAAAATCAGCAGGGTCAGCCAGCCCTAGTATATGTTGTAAGGCTATCTTAAGAGTAGTCAAACTAAGGCCTCTTTCACATTAGCGGCAGCATGGATACGGCAGGTGAAGGGTGCCGCCAGATCTGTGCTGCCGCAGGGACATGTGTGGGGCCGGAACCACGCTCCGGCCCCACACGTCACACAGTACATACACACAGACACACACACAGACATATACACATACAAATACATACTTACATGCTTCCGGCAGGTCTCCACAGCACAGGAGGAGCAGGACAGCGCACACATAGGACGATTCCCCACAGCGCCCTCTGCTGGGCGTTAGGTGGAATCGTCCTATGTGGAGGCCGTCCTGCTCCTCCTGCGCTGTGGAGACCTGCCGGGAGCATGTAAGTATGTATGTGTATTTGTATGTGTATATGTCTGTGTATGTTTATGTGTATGTCTGTATGTGTGTATTGTGTGTATGTGTGTATGTGGTGACGGATCCGTCATGAACTCCATTGAAAGTCAATGGAGGACGGATCCGTTCACCATTGTGTCACACCAAACGGATCCGTCCCCATTGACTTTCATTGGGGGTCATGACGGATCCGTCTTGGTGCAGATGCCTGGATGCTGTGGTTTGCTCTCCGGTCTAAAGACGGAACGGAATGCTTTTAGGAGCCTCCGTTGTCTTCAGTTCAGTTTTGTCCCCATTGACAATGAATGGGGACAAAACTGAAGCGTTTTATTCCGGTATTGAGCCCCTATGACGGAACTCAATACCAGAATTATAAAACGCTAATGTGAAAGTAGCCTTAGAAATACTGTACCACAAGATGTCATCATTTTATTTATTGCACTTATATATCACTGCTATATTCTGCAGCGCTTTACAGACATTAGCATCAGGCTGTCCCCAAAAGGGCTCACAATCTAAGGTACCTATCAGTATGTCTTTGGAGTGTGGGAGGAAACCCATGCAAACATGGCGAGAACATACAAACTCCATGGAGATGTTGTCCTTGGTCAGATTCGAACCAAGAACCCAGCTGCAAGGCACCAGTGCTAACCAATGAGCCACCATGCTGCCCATGACAAACAGCTTTTAACAATAGTCCAGACGCCAGACATTTTTCTAGTGACTCATGAATTGAGCATTATAATTTATAATGGAGGTCACTGATGATAAATTGGTTCTGGGAAATTCTTCGACTAATGTTAAAAAATTTTTCCCAGGGAGTTGTTTTGTTTTGCCTGCCTCTGGATCAAACAGTGAGGTCTGAGTTTGGTTGAACTTGATGGCTGAGCGTCTTTTCTCAGTCTAAGGAACCCTGTATCAGTAGAAACAGTAGGAGTAAGGCTACTTTCACACTAGTGTTTTTAAATTCCGGTATTGAGTTCCGTCATAGGGGCTCAATACCGGAAAAAAACGCTTCAGTTTTGTCCCCATTCATTGTCAATTGAAAGCATTCCGTTCCGTCTTCAGACCGGAGAACAAACCGCAGCATGCTGCGGTTTTCTCTCCGGTCCAGGCATCCGCACCAAGACGGAGAACAAACCGAAGCATGCCCAGGAGGCGCGCCGCTACAACGATTCCCTACAGCGCCCAGCAGAGGGCGCTGTGGGGAATCATCATAGCTGTGCGCCTCCTGTGCGTGAAGACGTGCGGCCTGCCTGCCTGGAGTATGTAAGTATGTATGTGTTTGTGTGTATGTGTGTGTATGTCTGTATATGGTACTGTGTGACATGTGTGGGGCCGGAACGCGGTGGAACCCTTCACCTGCCGGATCCGGACTGCTGCTAGTGTGAAAGAGGCCTAAGAGTAGAATTTCTGTTTGCCATTTGCCCTCATACAGTTGATTCCACGTTTATTGAGCTCACTCCAGTTTGGAGGGTGTAAAATGAGTCAACGTAGATTTCGAGCTTCTTTTCCAAACCAGACATGAAGATTCTCCAACCAATTTCTTGTGTTGTTATGTATAGGGTGTAATGGTGGAGTAAATATAGTCAATGTAGAATGGGCTTTAAAAGTGTTAACCCTTTAATAAGCCATCATTTTACTCAATCTAACTGTCAATCCCCTTTCCCCATTTCATCTAAGAGCTTACATTAAGAATTCAACCCTTAACAAATGGTGACCAGAATCAATAGAGAAATCAGGCAGAATAAAATTAGAAATTTGGTAGATATTCATTATATTACAGAACCACCACTCATCATACCAATTGTCACTGTAGTACCTCACTGCTGTCTGTAGGTGATGCAGTTTCCCTCACAAAGATTTGAGCAGGAAGTTCATCTTGAAAAACATCTGGAGTTTCATGCATAACTTTTGAATGATCAAGCCTGTAGTAGACAGGGTACATCATTACCTGGGTGCATTGACTAAGGACCAGGTTCATTATCACACGAGTCTCCTGTCAACGGCTCAGGCTGAAGCACACCTGACATAGATAGGTGTCTATGTGCTGGATGCTTTCTTTAAGACGTGGATGCTGAATCAGCCTCTTCTCACAGAATTTATGGACAGCTCCCCATACTTAGTCAACTATACGGACAAGTTGAACCTGTTATTTACCACTTTATATGAGTTTACAGCCTTGGATATATTCTATATATACATTACAGAAGTGAATGTCATTCTGGGAGTGCCTATGTCTGATAGGTATGTCTGGGCCAGCTTATGGGCAGTGAGAAGGAACTTGGGAATCACTATAGGGGATGCTGTCGCAACCAGATCTTGGTGTCCCTGGGGGGTCCAAAAGCCGTATAAGAAGACATCAGTATCATAAATGACACATTAGGTGGGGGTCCTGTAATGGATTTTGCACTGTGACCAAGTCAGACCCTAGTCAGGTCTCTCCAAATCTCAGACCAAAGAGTAAAGGCCAACATACACATTAGTGAACTGTCATCTGAACCTGTCATTTGAACCAGCCAACGTATGAAATGTGTAAGGGGAGCTCCAGACTCTCCCACGACAGATGATATTGAAGGATAGAAAGATGAGGTGGATTGAACCTTTTCGCCCAATCCTTTTGTTCTTCGAGGAGATAAGCCACCAGCAGAGGTTTCTGGCAGTGGCTTTCTCCTCACTCCCCAACAATTTGGAAGCCCTCAGGAAATGGGTCTACACCGCTCCCAGATCCTTAAAGTATTTAAATTCACTGGACACACTGACATTTTTCCAATCTGTTGGTGTCCTTATCTGTTTGTTTTTGAAGAAAAACATGAAAACAGAAAAGGATAAATGAGGTTTCGACTTTCATTATTGTTTGTCTCTTACATTGTGGAGTAAGAGAGCACATAAAGATATGTGAAAGTGCTCAACCCTGCCCACGCCACTGGATGGAGAAACACTGGCACGCACATTTCTCATTGTTGTGACTAGATGTCACCACTTCCAGACTAACTAAACATATTTTACATATTTGAAATAATGTACCTGTGCCAAAAAATGTGATTGGTCCACATAACATCTAGGTCCTCAACTTTCCTAAAGTTTATATATCAGATTTTATACATTGTTATGTAGAACCAGGGTGAAAGGTATATTATCTATACGTCAGAGCTGCATTCACCATTCTGTTATTGGCAACAGTTAAAAAGGTTATCCTCAGGATAGGTCTTCAATATCACATTGGTGTAAGTCCGAATCCCAGTATCCCAGCTGATCAGTTGTTCAAAGAGGCCATGGCACTCTGTGAGTGCTGAGGCCTCTTCCTAGGCCAGTGATGTCATCGTACATAGGTCATATGGTCATTTAAGCTAATGGACCTAAGTTGCAATACCAAATACAGCCACTATTCAATGGACAGTGCTGTGCTCGGTAAGCTGCGAGGAGGCCTCAGTGCTCACCAGAGCTCTAGTGAGATCAGAAACCTCTTCAAACAGTCGATTGTTGGTGGTGCCAGGAATCAGATAATTGCTGATCTGATTATTGATGACCTATCCTGAGAACGACCTCAATATGAAAATCTTAAATAACCCCCCCCAAGCATGTTGTCATTTTTGCCTCTTTAAATTTAACATGTCCCCAGACAGCAATGGGAAATTCAGTTCCAAAGCCGTAGATACAAAGAGATACAGATAACAGTTACAACTATGCCCTGGTACCAGAGGAGGATTAAAGGTCCACTTGCCACATAAGAAGACACCAGTATTATACATGACCCATAGTAATGTTACACATTTTACATTAGGACCTACAATTTATAATAATAGTAATAATTTACATCACTGGTCAATCCTGTAGGAGTCCTTCACAAACCAGAAAACCCATGAGAAACTGTTGCCACATTCTTTGAAGAACCTAAGATTTTCTTGAAGCTTGAAGTGTAATACTAAAGTGATTGTAGCTGAAATCTATATCTAAATTTACTCATAAATCCCTGTACAAATGGTGTAAGCAAACCATGGGTGTAACTATATGAATTTCAGGACCAGTATTCGCACCTGGGTCCTGGTGCCTTATAAGAAGGCACTAGGTGGGGTTTCTGTTATTGATTTTCCATAGTGGCCTAGAAGCTATCATTTAAGCTGGCCATGCACTTTATATAGCAATCACTTCCTGACTACATATTAAAGGCTAAGTGTGCACATATTATGAATGTGGAAAAGGAGGCAGCTGTCAGACCAATTTTTAGCATCTCCATCTCAATGGTTTTCATTGAAGAAAAAGAGATCATGGGAAAACAAACATCAGAACCAGAACACTGTGTTCTCAAGAGAGACTGACAACTAATCCATCTTTACTCAAGTAGTCTTCATTTACTTGAGTCTGTTGAAAGAGGAAATAAGGGCTTCTTGACATTCTTCTTAAGATCCCCTGGATATGTAGACAGTACTGTTAACAGAAGCTAAAGGTGATCATGTTGTTTACAGTTATGGTTGTATGAATACTGTGAAATGTCTTAGACGGCATGGTCCTTGGTCTAATTAGTAAATCTTGGTGTGAGTAATACACCTTGTCTTCTCTAGAAAAAAAAACCATGAAGAGTTGGTAGAAAAAAAGAAGTGCTTATGGAACTTGAAGCTTCACCACCTTTTGAGAAGCCGACCCCTGATCTAGACCACATTTTCAAATTTGTCCCTCATATTTAAAAGACCCACCCCTGATCTAGACCACATTTTAAATTCTCATATACCATATGTTATGAGTTCTGATGCCATTTTCTTGAAACAGGTGAGAACATATTAGACACAAGATTTTGTAGATTGGGGGGCAATTAAAGCCATTTGAAGACAAAAGGCCAAACTGTGCTTCCTGCAAGGTAAGGTTGAGGTGCTAATGCATGCAACAGACGGTACTTCTCCAGCCCACCCAATGCTAGCGAATAGTGCTGTATATATCCATACATTAGAATATAAACTTTAAAAGCCCTAATTGATGTTTTGCAAAAAATAGCATGTCTTTATACCGGAACTTGGGTTCCTCTTTGGTCTCAAGCTCCAGGATTTTCGGCCTTAGGAAACCTACCAAATTACATATTAGTTGAAAGGATTTCCTATTCTTGTTTAGTATGCCAGGGTTGTTAAATATCCTGCAAAACTTCTTGGGTATATTAGCCTTCTCAGAGATACCTACAAGAAATTTTGTCTCATATTAGAATTATGCCACACAACTTTCCACTTGTTGCATGCAATTAGCCGGCCTCCTGTAACATGACTAAGAGAAGGGGAAAGGGGGGCCAGCTAAGACCCTTTAAAAATTGCATACTGAAAACCTCACCTGTCAGATACTGGACTTACATCTAGTCTGCTATAGTCTGCTAGAGGTCTGCCTATTGCATGCTAGAATGCAGTGTGTATCGGTGCTGGGTCATTCTGTTGTTTTGTACTGACTGATGGTGGCACCGTTGTTTGTGGATGCCTAGAAGAGTGTTGATGTTGTTTCACTCCTTTGTAGCCTAATGTGTTAGGTGATTGTGAAAGCAAGTGTAGAAGTAGTATTTCCCTTTACAGTTACATCCAAGGTAATTGGTACTGTGAATGCCAGAGTGCCCCTCGTGGCTTGTCATATAGCATGTGTGCCGATCATGACACCCTACCTAATTGGGCCTTCTTCCTTCCTCAAGATCTTTCCTGTAGAAGATCAATTTTCACTGTTGCTTTGCTTGTGAGCTTAAAGAGGTTTCACTGCGCACTCTAAGTTTCATTTATTAATGGTCTGACACGCCTTTTTCACCAGGATTTGAGCATGCTCTGTAAAACAACATCCATATTGTGTATAATTTCACTTCAATTCATCCCTGTGTTCAGCTCAGTCACAGAACTTCAAAGATATATATATATATATATATATATATATATATATATATATACACACACACAAATATATTACACCAGTTGAGGTGTAGTTTCATGTAGGCAACAGAAAGTAGGTCTCGATGTTCATCACCACTTGTTAGTGATAATTATGTCTGGCACCTCATATTATCCTTTAATTAGCATTCAATATGTGCTGCAGGGACTTTTCTATTCCAGTAAAATCACTTACGACATTAGGGATTGTCCCACTTTCTGTGTATAGTAAACACCATGATTAGCAGGAGTACATGGCTGGTCACATGAACAAATTTCATAAAATGGCTGGAGTATATTCTAGAAAATTATGAGCTTCATTGCTTTCTCTTTCTTTGCATATCACAAGATCTCTGTTGAGATTCTATATAAGTACAGGTTAGTCAACCTATATTCCCAAATTGGTAAATTATCCAAATTTTCTAGACCATAGAATATTATGGGGGAATCTAGTTGTTGAGTATTCAATTTGATTGGGGATGTCAAGAGTATGTTCACTAAATAGCCCTAAATACTATAAATATGGGTCTTACTAAGCCTTTTTCTAAAATTTGTGTCCCCACTTATCCCTTGGTTGAACTTATGTCTTTTTTGCACAGTATTAACTATGTAACAATAAATAATCCCCAAACCCTTTACAGCCCATGAAGATAACAGGACCAGAAGTAGACCACTTGATGAAACTATCACTCTACTAATGTTCGACAATGGGTCAATTAGTTGGTTGAGATTCTTCTATTGAGCAATGTCTATGCACCAGAGGTAGTTCCACTCGAAAGACAGAGGACTGTCTCACTCCACTCTGGTCACAGCATGGTGAAGAACCTTAAGAAGCAGTGGAAACGTTTCTACTAAGACTCAAGTTGTGCAGAAGACATGAAGAAGCCACCAGTGCATCAGTGCAATGATACATACCAAGACTTTAGAAAGCGAGGCTCTACTTGGATGTAAAAAGTCTTTTTCATGTTTAGGGCAATAACCATCTCAGTGAACTTGAAAGAGGCAACACATTTTCTAAACTACAAATATCTCTTTCTCTTAATTCCTGTAAAAGTTAAGTGCTTACAAACGCTAAAATGTGAACAACCCTCAACTTGAAAGGTCTTCTTATGATTATATATTGACTAGCACACCATGACAGGTCATGGGCATTTGGTTCCTGGGACTGTTAACCAACATTTGCTAAACAGCACCAATCCTGACTAGTGCTACGGAAATTGCAACACATGCCCTCCAAGTGAATGGCACTTTGTTGCAATTCAGACATAGAATCGGCTAGTGAAGGGCATTTTTCTGAAAAAATCAAAGGGCGCTTTAAACATCTGCAAATTCCATGATTCTTACATCCTAGACTGTTTTAGGGGTTGGAACATTATTGAGCATACACTGATGTAGTAGTCCTTTTCTCATCAAGGCTTATGTACCCTTTAAGGGATTGGTTCTGTTTATCCAACCCCTAAAATGCCTCCCCATACGTCCGGACCCCTGACAGATGTTATACTTACCCTGCTCCCCGGAGCCCACATCGCTTCTGACGTCGCATGGCCGCTGCTGCATCTCCCCATGGCACGGATGAAAACATCCGTCATCGGGAGAGGGGGGGTTAGGGGGCAGCCATTAGCAGGCTACAACGGGAACGAGAGTCCCTAGCATCACAGGTGACGCTAGGGAGTCTTGTCCTTGTCCCCATCGCGGCTGACACCCCCCCCATGTCAAATGTTTTCATCCACACGATGGGGAGATGCAGAGGCGGCCGTGTGCATGCGTCAGAAGCGACATGGGTGCCAGGGAGCCAGATAAGTATAACCTCTGTGAGGATCCCAGGTCTATGGGGGGGGCATTATAGAGGTTGGATAACTCCTTTTAGTCATAATTATGAATGATTTATTTGAAATGTTACCATCACATTTATTGTAGCAGACTGGCTAATATAAGGTGCATAAAATTATTTCATAGGAGCCTACTCTATTATACAGCCAATATGCTTATTGATGTGGGATTTTTTGGGGTCAACCAAAAAAATGCCACAAGAATGCTTGGCCTCGGAGAAAATGTCTGTATGTGGGTAAGTAACTGGCTTAGTGATAGAAAACAGAGGGTGGTTATAATGCATGGGAAGGAATAATGCAAGTCACCAGTACATACTAAATGGTAAAGCACTGGGTAACTCTGACATGGAAAAGGACCTAGGAATTTTAGTAAACAGCAAACTAAGCTGCAGAAACCAGTGTCAGACAGCTGCTGCCAAGGCCAATAAGATAATGGGTTGCATCAAACAGGACATAGATGCCCATGATGAGAACATAGTCCTGCCAAATCACCTTTATAAATCACTAGTCAGACCACACATGGAGTACTGTGTATAGTTCTGGGCTCCTGTGGACAAGGCAGACATAGCAGAGCTGGAGAGGGTTCAGAGGAGGGCAACTAAAGTAATAACTGGAATGGGTGGACTACAGTACCCAGAAAGATTATCAAAATTAGGGTTATTTACTTTAGAAAAAAGACGACTGAGGGGAGATCTAATAACTATGTATAAATATATCAGAGGTCAGTACAGAGATCTCTCATGAACTATTTATCCCCAGGACTGTGACGAGGGGACATCCTCTGCGTCTGGAGGAAAGAAGGTTTGTACACAAACATAGAAGAGGATTCTTTACGGTAAGAGCAGTGAGACTGTGGAACTCTCTGCCTGAGGAGGTGGTGATGGTAAGTTCACTAAAAGTTCAGGAGGGGCCTGGATGTATTTCTGGAGGGTAATAATATTACAGGTTGTAGTTACTAGAGATGGGTCGTTGATCCAGGGAGTTATTCTGATGCCTGATTGGAGTAAGGAAGGAATTTTTTTCAACTAAAGTGGGGAAAATTGGCTTCTACCTCACAGGGTTTTTTTTGCCTTCCTCTGGATCAACTTGTAGGATAACAGGCCGAACTGGATGGACAGAGGGCTTTTTTCGGGTTATAAACTATGTTACTAATAACATGGTGGCAGTTCAGGTGCCAAACCAGTAGGATCTTCTACATGACTGCATGTCTGGGACATCCAGTCTAAATGCAAGTAATATGGATGTGGTCGCAATAGTCCTTGGTTCCTTCTACGTTTTGGGGTCAGATCCTGAAGATCTCAAGTCATTTGGCAATGCTGAACTAGATTTTGGGACTATTTTTGCTGGACCATTGGGTATCAGGTTAAAGAAATTTTAATGTATAATGTGGTAGGAACTAGACTTAATATACTTAACCATCTGCGTTATTTTCTGGATCTTTTCGGTTTCCTCCTCAAGGCCGGACTATTTGTGTTGTTGGTAACACCATAAACACAGAGGATCATGCCCTTGTGATAGGAAAAAAGAAAAAAAACAAATTAGATTGTGCTTTGGGAGAAGATCAGACACAGGCTCCATAACTCCTATGGGACTTCAAAGGCTCCGAAAGATAAGGCTTGTATTTACCGTGCTATTTCTCAATGGTATGAACTTGAAAACACTGTAACCCCACAGCTGCTATAACTGTAATTGCAAGGATACAACGTTTTGTTCTGCGTTAATAGCCAACATAAAAGTAAGCTAGTGTTCAGGTGGTAGACAAGAGTCCATATGTTTAATAGTATTGGTAGATTCAGTTGAAGTCCTTCTCCAAGGCCTTCACCTGACAGAGCTGCACGGAAAAGGTGGATGGGACTGGCATAAGCAGTCCCAAAAGTATTTATAGGTCACAGATTTGTTGGATTTCTAATACAGAAGATAAATCAATGTGACCAACTTTATATATATCACCCTTATGCAAATATTTTTTGAAAACTCAACTATGCTTTAAATTGTCTGTGCTTCTTTGTACAGTCATAACTGGGAAGGAGCAGGTCTGTTTTGGGCTTCCCTATTGTTTCTTTGAGTAATATCATTCCCTGTTTCTGCTGCACAGCTAGATACATTTCTCTCACAAGCAGGGGTGTATCCCTTTTGTGAAATCTGACACCATCGTATTGCTGTGACGTATTTCTTTTATTTCCCACTATGTTTGTTTTGAGTTCCAGAGCTCCCAGAACTGATAGGGAGGGGGAAATCATACTTACAGACACACCGGAGGCTTCTATCATCTTCAGAAGCATTGCAGAAGCAGTTCTTTTTATTAGGCTCAGGATCTCAGCTAGCTCTGACACTCCCCCATTTTCCGTGAGCCGTCTTCTGGATGGATCTTGCCTGACAATAGGCAGTGAACTGCAAGTTAGGTGGAAGCGAGACCCCTAGCAGCCATGACTTTACAGCGTTTTCTAAGGAGGGTGAAGGCATATTTTTAAATGAAGTGATTTAGAAATGTACCAGATGCAACATTCTCTATTAAATTAAATTAAACTGTGTGAAATACAGTGAATGGTAAGGGAAATAGCCAGTGGAAATGTGATGTTTTGTGTCTCTCCCTGCAAATCCGAAATAAAAAAAACCTCAGGACCCTTTCCTTTATTTTATTGACTGTACAAATTAAAACATTTTTGGTGGAGGTATGGTCAAATTATAGTGAAGGCAATAAAAAGGACCCATCGAGAATCCTTCGCTTCCTGATTCTGTCAGAGACTGACCATAAATGACCAGTCATTCACCACTCTGACGTCTAATATATGCCAGTATTAGATTGTTTGTGGATCCTGTTGATGTCGGTGTTACCTGATGATAATTATCTAATTCTGTATGGTCCAGGATTATATAATGCTGTTGCTGAAGAGGTAGTGTCCAACACAGCTGTTATGCAGTACTGAGTGAATCCAGAATATTTTGGATGGATCGGCAGACAATCTAATGGACTTCCCGAATGTTTCTTGATGGCAGAGGTTGAAGGTCCCGCTTTTATGTCTACAGGAGGAGGTCTCAGAGAGAGAAACCTGTTGTGTAATAAGTTCTGACTTCTTCTAGTATATGGCTAAAGCCACTCAAAATATCTTGAGGTGACATTTAAATGCTTCCATCCCGACAATCGCCTTCTTCATCTGCAAGTGTGATAGAACCCTTAGTTGAGAACAATGGTTGCCAAGTCCATATTGGCCACACAGGAGGAGGAGCATGTCTGGTCTGCATAGTTGCATGGCAATGTTGAAAATAGCAGAATGGGCTCACTCATCTGTTCTTAAAAAACTAATTCACACCATGAAGCCCTTGTTCTCAGCAATAGTGGGTGTGATGGAGTGGCCTCTGTCTTTCCTGCTCCCCTGAATGAACACCACTTACATCAAGAACAGGCTAACAGTGGCTTACAGTTTAACCCCACAATTCAGAGGGACCAGCGGGCTACATAATGTGTTTGGTGGTTCCCCAAAGTTCCTAACAGTAAGGCCAAGTTTATAAGGCCAAAAAAGTCCTCTGTCCATCCAGTTCAGCCTGTTATCCTGCAAGTTGATCCAGAGGAAGGCAAAAAACCCCTGTGAGGTAGAAGCCAATTTTCCCCACTTTAGGGTAAAAAATTCCTTCCCGACTCCAATCAGGCATCAGAATAACTCCCTGGATCAACCACCCCTCTCTAGTAACTATAACCTGTAATATTATTACCCTCCAGAAATACATCCAGACCCCTCTTGAACTCTTTTAGTGAACTTACCATCACCACCTCCTGAGGCAGAGAGTTCCATAGTCTCACTGCTCTTACCGTAAAGAATCCTCTTCTATGTTTGTGTACAAACCTTCTTTCCTCCAGACGCAGAGGATGTCCCCTCGTCACAGTCACAGTCCTCGGGATAAATAGATGATGGGAGAGATCTCTGTACTGACCCCTGATATATTTATACATAGTTATTACATCTCCCCTCAGTCGTCTTTTTTCTAAAGTGAATAACCCTAATTTTGATAATCTTTCTGGGTACTGTAGTCCACCCATTCCAGTTATTACTTTAGTTGCCCTCCTCTGAACCCTCCCCAGCTCTGCTATGTCTGCCTTGTTCACAGGAGCCCAGAACTGTACACAGTACTCCATGTGTGGTCTGACTAGTGATTTGTAAAGTGGCAGGACTATGTTCTCATCACGGGCATCTATGCCTCTTTTGATGCAACCCATTATCTTATTGGCCTTGGCAGCAGCTGTCTGACACTGGTTTCTACAGCTTAGTTTGCTGTTCACTAAAATTCCTAGGTCCTTTTCCATGTCAGAGTTACCCATGTAGATGTGGAAGGAAATGAAAGATCTGCCACTGTGGATTCCAACATACCCAATCCTTTGATCTCAAGAGAGATAAGTTGCCACTAGAGATGTCTGGCAGAAGCTTATTCCACTCTTCCAATTGAGAGCACATCCAATTGAGTTACATCCTGTATTTCTCCAGAGCAGCACTCACTATTCTGCTGGGGAGTCCTGTGTACATTACATTACTTATCCTGTACTGATCCTGAATTATTATACTCCATAGCTGAGATAGGAATACCGCCTCTAACCGATCTGTATGAAGATTGTAATATAAATACTGTAAGATGGTGAGCAAATATGGACCTATTCTTTAAATAGTGATAGCTCAGCACTGGAAGCCATGATGCCAGTAGTACGACACCTGCCGGCTGATTGTATATGGTGACTGAAGAGTCAGCACTAAATTGGTGGGACATAGAAGAAGTGGGTGGTGCCTTTTTGTTTTAGCTTTTCTAGCGCTTTTTGGCTTTTTTTTTTATAAACCAGATATCCCCTTTAATAAAATAATCTACATTTACAGTTTATGACGCAGAAGAATTCCAGGGCTTCAAATTTCTAGAAGTCAGTAATTTTACAGTCGCTTATTTTGTTCACATCTGGTTTAAACTTTCCGTTAAAGATGGAGGACGCTGATAAAGAACTCTGAAACATCGATCTCTAGAATCTTAGAAAACAGTTCTAATGACCTATGAGATGTGCCAAGCTGTCAACTATCTTATATTATCATGATATCTGGAAAGTCCCTACGACAGAGACAAAAATACGGTAAGCTCGTGGTAATGACATGAGTCTTAGGGTTTATGTGGCTCAGATGTAGCCCCTGTTCCTGCTGGGGCTCAGTGATGGTGGAGAGCCTTGATCAGCTTGGCTTCATCTCCATCATCCAAGGATATGTGAACTTGCACAGGATTCCCTTCCTTCATAGGGTCTTAACCCCTTTACTAGCCTAGACCACCAAAAACACTAGGCATTCCTCCAGACCTCCGGGAATATAGTTAACCCCTTAAAAGGTCTTGATTACTCATATTTCACCTGTAGAAGAAAGTTTCCAATATGTTTACCGCCTCAAAGTTGCGTGGATCAGCAGCTCAGGAGCCGCTTCACATGACAAGCCATTTCTGTGTCCTCCAATGTCACATACTTTAGCAGGTTTCCTATCTGGTCTACGGATAGTAGGTAGTTCTGGCTCCGTCCACAGTACCTCCCCTGTGGACTTCCACAAAACCACTCTATGTAAAATGTGTAGCACATGCAGAATTAGGAAAATAAAGTATCATCAGGGCTAAGGGAAGGGATTATTTTTCAGTCTCTAAGGTGGACGCCAAGTGAAAGCCCAACTTCAAAAATTGTTTAAGCCTGGCATGAGCTCCTGTGGTGGCATAAACCAGCAGTAGAATGTGTGATTATTTTAATTTTTCATGTGGTATCCCCATCCTTGGATTAAGACCCTTAATCAAAAAATCTACTTATTTAATTGACAACGTTGGTATAGAGAAGTTTAGGCTGGAACCTCCAATGTCCTATAGACTTTTTGAAGGTACTGTAGACACGTTGGGTAAAGTATTATTAAAGGATAATTATTATTAAAGTATCCACTGGTAGTTTCCATGTGTCATTATAAGTCACGTGTCTTGGCAGCATGACCTCTAGACATGTGAGTCGTGTCATGCCTTGCCAATGTCTCCATTAGCATGTTGATTTTGGAATGGGCGATCTAGTTCAATATACAATGCTCTCAAGTGGTAGAGGACTTTATAATGACATGGATTTAACACTGGAGACAATGTATAGAATGTCTCCATTACTGTAGAAACTTTCTAGAAAGAGTGACTATATCCGGTCATATCCCAAAGAATTACTCCTCATCATTTCTGATGGGTCATGCCAACAATTTAAAGTCTAGTAGGGCTTTCTGACACCTAACAATTGTTAAGCAGCTGGTGTGGACTCACTGTGGCACTTCAACAGATTTGGCTTGGGTCTACTTCTAAGGGAATTCATGGTATTTACCTTTTAACTCCTGTACAGAGATATGGACTTTGCTACAGGGGAACCACCAGGCTGCTAACTCTCAGGGCAGTCTCTGTTCAGTAGACTGCTGAACCATGGGTCAGGAGACATCAGTGTGGACCACCGAGGGAGCAGCTAAAACTGTAGTCAGGGACAGACTAGGGCCAGGGCAGGGAGAGTACAGTAAACAGTCCGAGGTCAAGGCAGGCAGCTCAAGGTCAGGACAGAGGTCAGACAGGAGGCAGGCAGTAGTTACAGTGTACACAGGCAAATGTAAGCAGCACACCTTTGCAGGAACTGGTGAACTGAAACCTATTGTTCAGGCACCTTCTCACAGGATAAGGTGCCTTAAAGGGGTTGACTCACTTCAGCAAATAGCATTTATTATGTAGAAGAAGTTAATACAAGCCACGTACTATTGTGTTCATTTTTTCATCACTTTATACACTGTATATTTTCATGGTTACGACCACTTTGCAATCAGTGGTGGTCGTGCTTGCACACTGTAGGAAAAAGCACAAGCTGATGTGTCTCACAGTCCCGGCCACCAGAAATCCGGTGCTTTTTCCTACAGTGTGCAAGCAAGACCACCACTGATGGATTGCAGGGTGGTCTTAACCATGTAAACGAGCAGAGCATAATATGATCGAAAAATGAATCCAGGCAGTAAAGGAAGCAATATGGATAATAACAATACATTAGTAAGTGTCTTGTATTAACTTCCTCTACATAATAAATGCTATTTGCTGAAGTGAGAAAACCCCTTTAAGTCCCCATGGGTGACCGGACATTGGCTGGGGGAGATCAGGGTGCAAACGCTGGTCCTTTAAGAGCCAGAAGACGCATACCCTACCGGAAGAGAGGTAGTGCCAGCAGGAAGCAAACCATAGCCTGTAAGAAGAAGCAGCAGCTACTAAGTCATCAGAGTCACAGATGTGAAGGAAATAGTGAGCAGAATGATGGCTGTGCCAGCTAAGAAGAACAGAGCAGTGATATAGACAGGCCACCATGATAACAATAGCCAGTCAGCCACCATGTCCCCCATGTATCAAATATGTATGAGGGTATACAGTCTCAGGTTTCAGGTATGACTTGGAATTTTTGGCAGAACTTCTCTCCCTTCTTAAAGATGGACTACACACACTAGACATTGGAGACGTAAGTAGATACTAAGATCCTGTAGATGCTACTAAGCCAACCCAAGGGTCTAAACCTTGAAAACTTTTTAGACTTTTTAAAATAGACCATGGTCCTAGATGAGGACTATCTCCTCTTTGGACATTTTTATTATTATTATTATTATTATGAAATACCCTTCATCTTCAGTTCTGTCTGCTGTTGGACATCAACAAACTTGGCAACTTTCAAAAAGTTCTGAAGGCAATAAATCATATGGGGCTGAACACTATTTATTTTAAAAGTCAATGCCCTGTGGTTTTTCAGTCATCTGTCTCCTCCCTTCATTTATGCATATACATCAAAAGGCCCTTAGGGACCACCGGCAACCCTTCCTTTGGCACCTGCTCCTCCTTGTGAAACTGTGTCGGGGGAATACCATTTATTCAAATACAGGACCTTATCACCCTACAGAAAAACATCATGTTTCCGGATTAATACTAGTTTTTTTCTATTTACATACGTTGAGGTTGAGTTTCATGTAAATTCCCTAAGGGTGTTGAACAGTCATCAGTCATGAAAATATTTAGCTGAAGTCTTTTTATACAGATCAGCTAAGAAATCTGTACCTAAAATCAGCGGTGCAAGAGGTGGGGAAAGAGTCCAGGCATGGACATAGCTATAGGTGGTGCAGAGGTAGCAGTTGTTCCTAGGCCATGGTTCCACATCTGGCCCAATGGTCCATATACCATATATGAAGAGAAATAGCAGATGGGGGGGCCTGTTACAAATTTTGCCCTGGGGTCAAAGAGCTTCAAGTTATGCCTCTAGGCATAACCAAAGACCACAAAACTGGGACTGTCCAAGGTTCTTAGAAACCATTGGTCTCCAAAGTGGCCAAATACTAAGCAAAGCTTAGTTCCTAAGCCAATCTCTGAGAACCTTTTTATGCTCCACTTTAAGGTTTATAGTCAAAAACTCATTTAAAAAGTTCTTGTTACTGTTTATAAAATGCTTGAAGACCACAATGACTCATGAATGAAGATCACGAGTTCTACAGTCTGTTTACTATAGATTAGATAAATGAGTAGAATCGATGGGAATAACATATGTACAGCCTATGCAGTTGCAAAGAGGCCCAGTAGGTAAGAGGGTCCACTGTCATTGTTGGAGATACAAAAAGGATTGAAAGCAACTGGTCCATATAGGGTTCTTTCACAGGGGTATATTGCTGTCTGTGCTGATGGTGGAACTCAACTTTTTGGATTTGGGAAAGGCCATTGTTTGTTATTATAGAGCTATGTACAGTGGGAACCCATATCTGCCAATACTTATTAGCCACATCCAATATATCCTTACCTAGTTTGAACGATCTCTATGTTTTTGGGTCTTATTTCCAGGCCTATTACACTTGAAAGTACCAGCAGTCTACACTCTCGAAGCCCTGGATAACTATTTGGCTACCTCAAAGTTGAGGCTGAGGGCTATGAACCTAGTGGCCTCATTCACACATATTTCTTTTATGGTATGGCACCACACCCCATAACACTTCTCATTACGGTCAGGGGCAGATACCTTGAGAGATCACAGGGATTTCCCTGGTAGTAACACCAACTTCAGCTGCACACTCAAGATGTAGATATAGCTAAATGCCATGGTGAAGAAGGTAGCATTGAGGGACCCTGCTTTACCATTCACCCTACAACCAGTGGTGTGGTGTTGGCAGGTACAATGAAGTGACATAATCACAAGTACGGTGCTTAGCTGCAAGACAGACCGGAGCACATCTTCACAGAGAGATCTGTTCCATTCGTTGTGGGAATGTGGTCTTGGTGGGCATTGACTTTGGAGAAACTAAAGGGTCACCATATTTTTGCTGGGGCACACAAGGGGCAACATATTGTGTTGGAGGCACATAAGGGAGCATTATTCTGTGCTGGGGCAGATAAGGGGCACTTAAGGAAGTTTTATACTTTTGCGGGGGTCATAAGGGGTCAACTATATTAGCCTGGTGTCCCCTAGTGACTAGGCATTATTTGTAGGGAACCTGTGGCAGGTTAAAGGGGTTGGTCACTTTTGATGACCCGACCCACTTGCATCACATGAACAACTTATATGATGTAATGGCATCAAAGTGGATATTTACATCGCGGGACCCAAGTGAAGCATCCGAGGCCTGGGAGCGAAGGACCCAGCAGTGGAGCAGGTCTGGTCAAACCCCTTCCAAAAGGAGGACACCTCGTTCAAGCATTGTAAGCGGCTGCTGTGGACATGTTTGCCAGGTCCTCCAGGGCAAGGGATACAGTTTGTAGATTTTTTTCACTTCTCTTATTTGATAGGGATCCAGAATGAGGACGCTAGTAGATTAATTGAAGATGGATTTGCTAAACTATCCCAGAGCTTCTAGGACTACGAAAACATGGCTGCCTTCTTTCAAAAGCAGCGCCACAACTGTCCATGGGAGGTGTTTGGTATTGCAACTTGGCTCCATTGAAAAGTGGGGTGAGCTGTGATACCACACCCAACCTGTGGACACGTTTTTGTGGAATCCATGTTTTTATAACCCTTTACCCTTTAAGAGGTGTCTGAAGCTATGCACACTTACAACACTAGGGGGTGCAACTGAAAAACATAGAAACTAAGCTGCTTGCACGTCTCGGGTCTTTTCATTTTGAAAAAGCTGCACCAACTGGTTCAGAGAACTTACAATAATATTTTAGGAAATTGCACAAATAGCAATTCCTCAATGCAATATTATACCTTAAAGGGGCTTTTGCTGAAGTGAAACAGGCCATAGCTGGTTTGAAGTTGGTCCCGGAACTACACAGCTCCGTCCATGGTGGGGGGGGGCGGTGGTGGTCACTACAGCATTCACTTCAAGGCCAGCACCGCTGCAGTAACCAGCTCCGTCCACTATGCCATGTTTAGTTCTGGTGCTGCGTGACCGCTGATTGGCAGAGGTTTGGAGTGTCGGAAGGTAAGCCATCAATATCAAAATCCTGGACAACCTTTTTAAAAAATATTTAGCATTTTTCAAACCAGCCCCTGGATCTGAATACTTTTGTAATTGCATGTAATTAAAAATTTATCATCGCTACTGATTTATTCAATAAAATGTATATGTATAGCGCCACCTGCTGTTTGCTCTTTTTCCAAATTCTCTGTCCACCTCACTGAGGTGGTCACACACGCTCAGCTTAAGGACCCATTCACACAACCATGTGAATGGGTCCACATCTATTCCGCACTTTTGTGAAATAGATGCGGCCCCATTCACTTCAATGGGCGACTCGCCATCTTGCCGCGTGTCGCGGCTCCGCAAGAAAATATAGAGCATGTGCTATTTTTAGGTATCTTCTACGAGGTGACGGCGATGTGTGTAATGCGAATTGCGTAACACCACCGTTCGGCATCCGTGGTATTGCGCATCCTCATTTTTGCGGTTCCGCAGTATCACGGCCGTCTGAACGGCCCCTAAGTCTTCAACTGTCACCAGCTGTATCTTCTGTGGCAGTTCCATGGAAACTGTTGCAGCAGACGGCATGCCGCCTGAGAAAGGACACACCCCCTGAGCTGCCAGCTTGATATAAATCTAGCAGAGCAATTTTTATTTTTTACATCACTAATGGTATAAGCCCTTTAATGGAGGTTTCACACATCATGGGGCAGATATACTATATTTTCAGACTGTGGCAAAAAAAAACAACTAATTTAAGCGCTTTGGACAGTTTTTATGCCTCAGCAGAAAACCTTGTATAGAAAAGGAGGCATGGTTAAGTGGCTTTTCAAAATGCGCCAAATTTATTAAAGATGTGTGTCCCAATTTTGGTTGTAAGTGAAATAAGAAATGGCTCAAGAGAAAAGTAAGATGAGCCTAACGCATCACAGGTACATTTGGCACATAAGGTATTTTTCATGACATTTTTTGTGCCGCCAGATGTTGCTATAGTGAAAAATTAAACACAGTCCACACAATACGATTCTCTTGTGGTGTTCACACACAGGTTGCGTTTTTAACACTTGCGCTTTTAGGTGTTTTTTTTTAATTTTTTTAAAACGTCAGCCCTAGGTATTAGCTGAAAGTATATGGGAAATACGAAATGCAGAACAGGTTAGCGTTTTTGGACTACTGTTTTTTTTTTTCCAATTTGGTGACTTTTTTAGTGTTTTTGAAACAATGACGTGTTTC
The DNA here is from genome assembly GCA_900303285.1 of Rhinella marina. Taxonomy (NCBI): domain Eukaryota; kingdom Metazoa; phylum Chordata; class Amphibia; order Anura; family Bufonidae; genus Rhinella; species Rhinella marina. Next base: position 102,652 of record ONZH01000786.1, on the reverse strand, counting down.
AGTTTTCAGGGTTTTTTTCCCCTATGGAGAAGGAAAAACTCCTGAATAAAAAAAAACACCATGGGGCCCCTACATTCATGAACTTTTTTTCATAGCGCACATATATTTATTATGGCACTTTTTGAGCTGCATTATTCCTAAACAAAAACGAATTTGCACTGACTTTTGTTTTTGTTTTCACCTCCAACACTCGCTTTCCGCTACACGTGGCGAGGGTGGCGCCAAAACATACATGCGACAAAATATTGTCACACAGGCATTTAAAAAGTCAAAATATTGTCACACAGGCATTTAAAAAGTCGCAAAAACGGCCCATGAAACTTTCCTCCCCCCCACCAATAACTGATGTAGCACCGTTTGGAAATGACCCCCAATATGTTTGCCCCTAGAATTTTTTTATGGCATTTTCCATAGAGAAGATGTGAAAATGCCAGATAAAAAAAACATAACACTTTGAATGCCACAAAAATAGCAGGAGTTATAAAAAATGCTCTAAATATCACATAATTTTTGACCTTTTTTATCCTTTTCTATTGACATTGAAAAACAGTAGAAAAGAAAATATAAAGAAATCTAAAGCGAATAATCTAAAGAGATCTGTGTTTTTTCTGTGCCGAAAAAAAAAAAGTAGATTCTACTTCAGGATTCCACGTGGCGGTGGTTTAGCAGCACTTTTTTAAAAATAGATTTTAATCCTATCCTTTTCAGTGGAATCTGCATCAAAAACGGACATGTCGCTTCTTTTTTTTCCACATTGTGGTTTTTAAAACTGTGAGCTCCGTGTAAATTAATAAGCATCTTTCCCATAGAAATCAATGGAGACGAATCTGCGGCTCGCCGAATCTGCACCAAAATCTACGTCAGAAAAAAAATGAACATACCCTTAAAGACTGAAAACAAAAAATAATGCTTGTGAAAAACACTATAAGAGCACGAAATAGAAATAAGAGAAAAGCGTATTGCGGTGTATTTTTATCAGATGCGCATATTTTCGTGTTTGGGTGATAGATTGGATTGTGATAGCGCTCTATTTTTTCGTGCGGCGAAGGTTGCAAAACGATTCTCAGAAAAATGAGGCCACTCAGCAGAAATAGGATGTTTACGCCTGGGTTTTCGGTTTTTAGGAGGATAGTGACGGTGATATTTGGTTGAAGTTCGTGTTGCTCTCCTTCCCCTCTACCAAAATGTGTTAATCCAAACCCTCCCCCCTCCGCTTTCTGAGAAATCTGACACGTGACTTGGAAGAAGTTCTGCTCCATGCTATTTAAAGCTTCCTGTTACCAGGCAGAAAGTGACGGCCTAGAAGAGTACAGCCAATCAGATCTCTGTGTGGGAGGGGTCTGGCTTAAAGTGAAAGTTGCATTCCTGTCTGATGAGTGTAGATCCGGAGGAGCAGGGTTACTTTATGGTTTGTTTTCGGTTTTGGATGTCGGGCAGCGCTGCAGCACAGGAAGGGTTAACGGGCAGGTTATCTGTGAGAACTATGGACAGAACTCATAAACAGCTTTAAAACTTTACAAGTCTTTCTGTAATCCTATCCACAGTGATTTAAAGGAGAGCACACATCAAGTGATGTGACAACCGGATGCACCATAAAAGTACAATCGATCAAAGTCTGATCAGTTCCCATCAGTCCTGAAAAACTTCTGAAGAGAACATAAGATAAGGTCCTTTTACACATATGAGCTGTATTCATAATTCTGCAGTTTTCAGAGCTGAAATCCCCCAGCATTCCGGAAGAAGGGGTGTACTACCTCGAACTCTTGAGATCCCTAAATAAAGTTGTTCTGAAATCATTCAATTTGAGCCAATAAATGCATTTGATTGGAGCAGGTCTGGTCTAAACAGTGACTCCACCAGCAGAATAGTCAGTGCTGCTCTGGAGAATAATACAGGATGGAACTCAGGATCAGTACAGGATAAGTAATGTATGTACACAGTGACTGCACCAGGAGAATAGTGAGCGCAGCTCTGGAGTATAATACAGGATGTAACTCAGGATCAGTACAGGATAGGTAATGTATGTACACAGTGACTGCACCAGCAGAATAGTGAGTGCTGCTTTGGAGTATAATACAGGATGAAACTCAGGATCAGTACAGGATAAGTAATGTATGTACACAGTGACTCTACCAGCAGAATATTGAGTGCCACTCTGGGGTATAATACAGTCTATAATTCTGGATCAGAACAGGATAAGTGATGAAATGTATGTACACAGCAACTCAATCAGCAGAATATTGAGTGCCGCTTCTGGGGTATAATACAGGATGTAACTCAGGATCAGTACAGGATAGGTAATGCATGTACGCAGTGACTCCAGCAGCAGAATAGTGAGTGCAGCTCTGGAGTATAATACAGGATATAACTCAGGATCAGTACAGAATAAGTAATGTATGTACACAGTGACTTCACCAGCAGAATAGTGAGTTCAGCTCTGCAGTATAATACAAGATTACTTAATGTTGTAGACTATATATGCAAATAAAATGTAAGAAAAGATGGGTGGACAGGGATGGATTTACCCTTTAAAGTACTTTAATACATTTCCGCACTTGTTGCAGAGCTCTCCAGTAAAGTGCTGGCCTTGTGTATGATTTCTGCATGGCTTGCAGCAATGAGGTTTCCTCCCCTGAAATATCCCTCATTCAGCCGTTTGAAGAGTGTTTTGCATAAATTACAGTTTGTTCCCCTTACTCTTACATTTTGGCCTCAGTCACATGCTTACTTGTCACATTCCAGATGCTGGCTGTTTACCAGGACATCAGCAAAAGTCAGAAAAGGCAAATAATACATTATGTGTCCAGTGTGGTGACCACCGCTGGTCAGAGGAGACTGGAGGTCCACTGCTGGGACCCCTTCTGATCACAAGAAATAGAAATGTATAGTGTCTCTTGCAGAGCCTGAGCAGCCACCACGTCTTTGAGACAAATAACACCATATTTAGGAGGTTTTATACATGTTTGGTCCTGACACATGATGCAACTGTCAGATTCCAATCCAAAGGTGACAGAAAGCAGAAAAACAAGGGAGTCACTTGCAGCCACTGGTGAGGCTGAGAGCTGTAAATAGGTTATTTTCAGTTTATTATAGCTCAGTCCACACTGCCATGTTTGAGTTATGGGCGGGGGTCCTGTTCAGAATTGTTTTCCGGCTGCTGCCTGCAGCCACCACTAGGGGGAGCTTACTGAAGACAGATTTATTATTGAGTTCTATTACTCCCCTGTCCCGGATCCAGCAGCGTTCTCCTGTATGCTCCCTTCCTCTGACTGGCTCAGTCTCCTCTCCTACATGTATGTTTGCTGTGACAACCTGGTGAGCATTGATGACATCATCTCCCCAGGTTATTTAAGCCTGTTTGGGGTGGTTGGATACTGCCACCCCTGCATTCCAGCTGTCCAGCTCTTCTACTACAATTTTCAGTTCAGTTTAACCACATCAATCTTTAGTTCAACTCTGAATCACAAACCTTCAGTTTGACTTTCCTACATCATCACCAGTATGGCTCTGCTACATCAGCCTCCTGTTCAACTCTGTTACATCAGTCTTCTGTTCTGCTTTGCTACATCATTATTCTCTTCTGTGCTGCTACATTGAACTTCAGTCCAACTCTGCTACATCAGTCTTCTGTTCTGCTCTGCTACATCATTCTTCTATTCTGTGCTGCTACAATGACCTTCAGTCCAACTCTGCTACATCAGTCTTCTATTCTGCGCTGCTACAATGACCTACAGTCCAACTCTGCTACATCAGTCTTCTGTTCTGCTCTGCTACAATTACCTTCAGTCCAACTGTGCTACATCAGTCTTCTGTTCTGCTCTGCTACATCATTCTTCTATTCTGCTCTGCTACAATGACCTTCAGTCCAACTGTGCTACATCAGTCTTCTGCTCTGCTACATCATTCTTCTATTCTGTGCTGCTACAATGACCTTCAGTCCAACTCTGCTACATCAGTGTTCTGTTCTGCTCTGCTACATCAGTCTTCTATTCTGCGCTGCTACAATGACCTACAGTCCAACTCTGCTACATCAGTCTTCTGTTCTGCTCTGCTACAATTACCTTCAGTCCAACTGTGCTACATCAGTCTTCTGTTCTGCTCTGCTACATCATTCTTCTATTCTGCTCTGCTACAATGACCTTCAGTCCAACTGTGCTACATCAGTCTTCACTTAAAATCTGCTGCAACAGTCTTCAGTTTCAACTCTGCTACATTGGACTTCCTACCCTGCTATTTTGGGCCTATAGCTCTACACCCGGCAACCAGCTCTGCTACGTTGCTTCTCCAGCTCTGCTACCACGGCTGTCCAGCGCTGCTACACCTGTCTACCTGCACCAGCACCCAATATATGTTCTGCGCCAGCTCTGCTCTACCTGATGCATTGCTTAGCGGATCCACTTCACCAGGTGACAACATGACAAGTTCAATGGGAGATGTAGAGATCTGTTCTTACTGAGCTCCCCCTAGTGGCGGGGTCCGGAAGCAAGAACTTTATTATGTCACCTTATGGCTGGATGAGAAGAAAACACAGGTCCAGCCCCCATAGAGATGACATATATACTGAATTTAGGGTCTGTTAGTCACGCTCTCAGTCGTCAGATGTGAAGCATTTACAGTGTCTGTGTAATTCCGCGATTTATACGGTCTCGATTGTTCCAACCATGTAATTCTGTTGTGCATTTTCCACGGGCACATGAGGCCTGAGGTCACCTAGCTATTCCAAATTCACAGCGCTGCGTGGGCTGCCCCTGCCATCGGTCTGATCATTATGGTTTCACTGTGCAAACACAGTGAGAAGAATAACAGGATGCAAGCCGGAATGAACTCATAAACACGCCATATGTTGCTGTGCCCTCATCCAGGGATCACATGGCAGGCAGAAGAAACAGGAGCCTGGCTGTGGGCGGAGGACGGCATGATACATTACACTGTGTGCTTTCTTACATGACTGCATGTATGCTCCTTCTCCTTCAAGCCCTTTTGTAGGCCATCAATCACGCCCCCTCCAGATATAATGAAAGGACATTGGACAAATGCACAAAAAATACTGCAGAATTGCATAAGTAGCAATCGCTCCCATTCAAAAAGGGATAGATCCTGTACAGGAGCAGGTGAGCTGTGTAGCTACATGGTCTACATCAGATGGGCCCAGAGGCCTCAGGTGACCCTCATGTAAACCCCACGGGCCTGATGCAAACCCTGCAATACTATAAATGACTAAGCCACATGGATCTCATCTGTAGGCATGCAACTAATGGCCCCTCGAGAGTTCTGAGATGCGTGTTTGCAACATAGAGGTGGTCATGCTTGTGTGGTATACTGAATGGAAAAGATTAAAGCGGCTGAGCACGCCCATTATATCTCCAAAGGGTGGTATACTGAATGAGAAAGATGAAAGCGGCTGAGATTGCCCACTATATCTCTAATGGTTTCTATACGGAGTGGGAAATATGAAAGCAGCTGAGCACGCCCACTATATCTCCAATGGGTGGTATACTGAATGGGTAAGATGAAAGCGGCTAAGCATGCTCACTATATCTCCAATGGGTGGTATACTGAATGGGAAAGATGAAAGCGGCTAAGCATGCTCACTATATCTCCAATGGGTGGTATATTGAATGGGAAAGATGAAAGCGGCTGAGCACGCCCACTATATCTCCAATGGGTGGGATACTGAATGGAAAGATGAAGGCACCTGAGAATTCCCACTATATCTCCAATGGGTGGTATACTGAATGGGAAAGATGAAAGCGGCTAAGCACGCTCACTATATCTCCAATGGGTGGTATACTGAATGGAAAGATGAAGGCACCTGAGAATTCCCACTATATCTCCAATGGGTGATATACTGAATGGGAAAGATGGAAGCTGCTGAGCATGCTCACTACATTTCTAATGGGTGGTATACTGAATGGGAAAGATGAAACAGCTGAGCATGCCCACTATGTATCCAATGGGTGGTATATTGAAGGGAAATATGAAAGAAGGTAAGCAAGCCCACTATATCTCCAATAGGTGGTATACTGAATGGGAAAGATGAAAACATCTGAGCATGCCCACTATATCTCCAAAAGGCTATAATAAAAGGGGACTGCCTACATATGGCTAATTCTTGCTTGAATCTGAAAGGTAGGACAACATGGCCCTCAGATGGAGTCATTTCTGAGGCACAATCATATGGTAGGCTCAGACCTCAGAACAAAAAATGTTTGGCCACTGGGGTTTGGGGAGGCAAGGTAATCAAGGTTAACATGATCTGTGACTATTTTGCCCCCCATATACCTGGAGACAGCCTTGCCCTTGAATGGGATCCAGCTGCAATTCCAAACATAGTCACTGTACAAGAGTGCCATTGTTTTTGAAAAAGTAGATCCTTTTTTTACCCATTGCAGACAAGCCCTTTAAGAGAATAAAAATGGCGTGATGCCCCTTTAAATCTAAAAGTATTCAACTAATAGGCCTATAAATATTTTTATTTGGAATGTCACAGACATCTTGTCCAGGAATATTCTCATTCTTTGGCTGGGTCCAGGACAAACGCCCTATAGCCGCCCTTCTGCTATCTACAGCAAACATGGACGAACTTCAAACAATGTGTCCTGAGTTCAAGATCCCTTCTATTATTGTCTATAAATATAGCAGCACGACTCCAGGAAGCATTAATAGTCACAGAACTCAGGAGCTATTTTTATTTTTCTTCAGGACCATGGAGTCGACCTTCTTGGAACAAAAAGATGGCAAAGACAGTTTTCTTGACCTTTTCTACATTGAATTAATTACTAGACGTGGCATGTAAAGGGAACCACATCTTGTGTTTGCCAGTCTGTGGGATTTTCTGCAGCTCCTGAAATAAAACATCTTGTAGAAATGTTGCTGAGTACACAGGGCTTAATTTTCTCCAGAGTTCTTTTTACCATATATTTAATCACACTTAGTAAATATTTTTAACACTTAGCCTGCGTAAGCCTATTTATTCTCAAATCAACAAATTCATGTTAAAACTGGAATATATTATTGCTTTGCCAAGTGCATTAAAGTGCCTGGTATTCTATTGCAGACAAAGCATTTTGGAAGGCTACTGCTCCAGCCACTAGCCCAGAGATAGATGCGCTAGTTTCCTATTGCAGACAGAGCATTGGGGGAGGGCTTCTGCTGCAGACAGTTACCTTACAGCCAGAGTCAGGTCTGATTTGATGTGCCTAGACAAAGCAGTGGGGAAAGTTTACTGGTGCAGCCAGTTACCTTACAGCCAATCAGGCTTTGATGTGCTAAGTTTCCTTTTGCAGGCAGAGCAGTGGGGAGGGCTACTTTTGCAGCCAGTTGCCTTACAGAGATATGTCTAATGATTAGGATGGGGCTATTTTAAAATTATTTTCTGCTTTCAGACTGCCTGTTCTAGAGGGGTTGGTTAAGCTAAGAGAGCTGTCTCTATGCTGATGACCATGGCTCAAGAAGATGCATGTGATTGCAGTGCCAAAATTATCTTACTACCCAGTGAAATAGAGTAGGGTATATTACACCTGTCATGACATAATGAGGTCCCGGGGGCACAATATATGTGCACGACCCCCTTCCGTGCAGAGATACTTGTGGTATATAATTTTTTTTTAACAAACTCAGGAAATGCGTTAACTTTTTTACTAACCCATTTCCTTCTTCAAGAGGAAGTGAAGGTTTTCTCTCTTCAGACAAATATAATGCAGGGGTAGATAAACACATGCAAACAGACGTCATGTATTTTATACATCTGCTGACTATTATTAAAATCTAAGCCAGATATAACCCGTCAGTGCGCCCTTTTGCAGGGTCCATCCGAAATTTAGGGAGCGTTACAGTGCAAATATCTGTTGTGTTCTTACATAAACATACATAAGACTTGGTGTGAACAGAGCGTTATACTGTTATATAGTGCCGACATAACAGTGCCAATAAATATAATAAGCATATAAAAGTGCTATATGATGCCACTACAATAAAGTGCCTACATAACATATCTATGTTCTATGGACACATAAAATGCTACTACATATAAAAATATTATATGATGTCCAAATAATACTACTATACAGTGACTACATAATAGTGTCAGTAATAATGTAATAGTATATACAGTATATATTCATTTATATATACACACCAATATAGCAGAGCTAGTATTGTACAATAGCCGTACAACAGTGCCAAATAATACTGCTATACAGTGACTAAATTATAGTGTCAGTAATAATGTAATAGTATATACAGTATAGTATATATTCATTTATATATACACACACCAATATAGCAGAGCTAGTATTGTACAATAGCCCTACAACAGTGCCAAATAATACTGCTATACAGTGACTAAATTACAGTGTCAGTAAAAATGTAATATGTAAATACAGTGTATATATATATATATATATATATATATATATATATATATATCTTGTATATCAATATAGCAAAGCTAGTATTGCACAATAGCCATATAACAGTGCCATGTGATATCCAAATAATACTGCTATACAGTGACTACATAATAGTGCCAGTAAAAATGTGAGTATGATAATTATAAGTAATATAAATCAGTACAAAAAACATACTATATAATGGTGCAATGTGATGCTTAACTAATACCGCAATACAGTACCTATATAACAAAGCTAGTATTTTACAAGGGATAAATACAAATACTAAATGATATTCAAATAATATGACTATAACACACTTACATAATAGTGCCAGTACCATGCAATGGATATATAATACAATGGTCAAATAATAGTGCCACTAGTCCACTACAATGGACATATAAGAGTACCATATGATGCCCTTATAATACTGCTATACACTACCTACACAATAGTGCCAGTACAATGCAAAAAACATACTGCACCATGCCTCACTGCTACAAATACACCACAATAATATAATACAGCAAGTAGAGCCATGTTGTGAGTCTGCAATAAGCTTCCAATGAGGAGGTGTCCACATGAGGTGGACATGGCATGGCCCTGTCACCCCGTTGATGCTATAATACCCAGTTAATAATAGTATAGTAAGTTTGCAAAACTTTCACTTAAATTTACCAGAAGCAAATTACAGACTCAATCACTTCCTGTCGGGTTGAGGTTGGTGGTCTCAAACATGGGGGGAGGCAGTAACTGAAGGTCTCACATGCTGTAATGAAAAGACTTATTTGCCCTTATAGGGCCTTGTCCAGAAAGCCCTGTGCCTGTAGTCACATACACAGAGCTGGGAGGGGGGGTAATGAGTTTTAGGCACGTCTGTCACGATGAGTGGGAGTTTGCTTAGAGTCAGCTGTTTGTCATCTGTCTGAAGCCGGTTGAGTAATCCCCATTAAGTGGTCTGAAGCTTCGGTTTCAACATACAGATTAAAGTTTCTGTGTTAACCTGGCCATGAAGTACACAGTGATGGCATGATCCCCGTCCCTCTCTCTTTAATTCATACAAAGTGCTGGGGACAACTGCCAATGGCAGACATTACAGTGCCCATAAGCAGGGGTGTAACAGGGGTGTAACACAAGATATATAACAGGGCCACCACTATAATATTTGTTAGAGGAACTTTTAGGACCTCAAGTTGCAAGGTTCGGATGCATCCATTACCTCTGCATCCCCTATGGGGATATCAATTTATTGGGTTTCCACATATAGCTCCTTAAATGGGTTGACCCAACTGGACAACCTTTTCTCGAAATGCAGTGGGTTTGGCAAGTTGGTAGCTGCACAAATTTCCTGTAGCGGCCACTGCAGGAGAACTGTGGTAAAACATGGCAGAATGGTTGTCCTTGTACTACATGGTCACACCAAGTTCTCCAACCTGGGAACCACCCTTTTGAGGATCTGGCTATGAAATATCAGGATACTGTTAAATCCATATGCTGCAAAAGGACTTATAGACCGGATTGTCCTAATAGGACAATTTCCCTTTAAAGGGATTCTCCACTTTGGACAATCCCTATTGGATAGAGGGGTCTCTTCATCATAAGCATATCTCAAAGTTTCCAACTGTCTCAAAGTCTCCAGCCATCATCTGGGGAAACTTGTCAGGAAGTGTTCAATTTCCCTGCAGCACCACCCCAGGGCAAATGAAGCATTACACATTGCCTATTCAAATCAATGAGTTAAAGGTCCTCCAGAGAGAGAGAGATGCTCTTGTAGCTACACTCAATTCCCAACAGTAGTGTCAGGAACAGAGGACCACCCTCTATTAAAGGGGTTCTCTGGGAATTAAGAAAATGAAAATACTTAAATATTACTTTATTATAAATATATTACCAAATACCTTTCATTAGATATAATGGCTACTATTGTCTGGGGAGCAATCATCAGGAGAAATAAAATGGCCGCTGACCTATTAGTACACACAGAACCTGTCCTAATCACACAGCAGGACAAGTTACTTCACAGCACTGAGGTAAAGAGCTGCCTCATCCTCCTCTCTGCTTGTCAGGGATTATGATCCTGAATACAGCTGATAAGATCATCAGCTCAATTTATGAAGGAATGAAGTTTATGAGGAGACATGAAGTACAGAGAGGACAGACAAGACAGATTGTCGTATTAGCTACATCCCCACATCTTCCTGTCTCCTCCATTCCTACATAGATTGAGATGAAGATCTTATCACCTGTATTCAGGATCATAATCCCTGACAAGCAAAGCAGAGAGGAGGATGAGGCAGCTCTTTACCTAAGTGTTGTGAAGTAACTTGTCCTCCTGTATGATTAGGACAGATTTTGTGTGTACTAATAGGACGGCGGCCATTTTATTTCCCATGATGATTGCTCCCCAGACGAAACGAGCCATTATAACTAATGAAAGGTATTTGGGAATATTTTTATAATAAAGTAATATTTAAGTATTTTCACTAATTTAATTTTCTTAATTCAATAATACATTTGGCAAGCTGTATAATAAATACAATAATGTATAACCTTAAAGGGACCCTATTCTAAATAAAATCAGCCCATGTGCTATATAAAACAGTACGCTGTAGCTGTATAATCTGGTAGTCAGGCTAAATAATAGTTTCCATAGCAAAGCTTCTGTTATAATGTTCTGCATTCTTTGTGTGGGTGAATGTGTCATCCATCTCCAACATGACACAGTCTAACTTCTAGACAGAAGTTGATAAGTGTCAGCAAGGGCGTAGAGAGAAGCTTTGAGTCAGCCTAAAAAGTATAAAAGGTAACTGCATAAACAAGAGTTTATCAGTATAATATATACTCTATACATCTCCTATAAAACCTCTATCCAGGACCTTCATTTATTAGCCAAAGTGGAGAATCTCTTATTCTGGAGGGCCTTATACTCATTTGGTTTGTATGGGTAATCTGTAATACTCCATTTCCCCTCTGGAGGCACTACAGAAAAATTGAACAAACGAAGAAAGCAAATGTGAGAATTGGGTCATTGCTAATTATGCATTTCCATCAGTAAAACATGAAATCATCATCCTCCACCGGTGTTCTCTTCTCAGTAGGATCTTGCATTTTTCTTGAGGCACAGGATGATCTAATTCCCAGGTTTGGCTGGGTTTGTCTGGTTCTTATCTCCCACTATTGATGATGGATGAGTTTTTGTTTCTTTGTTTTGGAAAGAACTTGCCTATTGTTTTCTTCTGTTTTTTTTTTGTGATGATTATATAGAGAACAACATAAGTGACACTTATCTCACCCGACATTTGGGAGAGGTAGTTACGTGTGGGCCATTGGGGATGAAATGGGAAAGGAGACCCACAGTCATAGGTAAGTTATGGTTCACCTGGGGCAAAGATTCTGTCCTAGTCCATTACCTAAATGCCCTGACCGAAGAATAGTTGCTAGTGTTGAGAGAGCACCTCTGTGCTCGTATGCTCAGATGCTCTGGCCGAGCACTAGGGGGTGCTCGAGTGCTCGGCCTAGCACCCGAGCATAATGTTAGTCAATGGGACTAAACCAGGCACCCCCCGATCGGAAGAGGGGAGGGTGTCTGGTTAATAGAAAAAGGTCAGAATCTCGACTTCTCCTCTTTTACTCCTTTCACTCTTAAAAGTATGCTAATTAACTGAATTTGTATGCATTAGCACACAATGCGTAGCATTAGCGTACAATTCAACATTACAGTGAATGCCAGTACTCTCCCGCATGTTTATTCGCTGTGTAGCAGAGACCAAACGTGCGGGAAAGAGACTTGAGCATTGCGCTCGAGTACACTCGGTGTTCGGCCGAACACCGAGCAGACCCAAGCGTAGGCATGCTCGGCCGAACAGCGAGTTTGGCCGAGCATGCTCGCTCAATACTAATAGTTGCTTATTGTGACCACGCTGATATCCTGTATGTAGGGTGCATCCCTTACCAGCTGGCAACTAGGGGTGTTCTGGCACCAGAGGCACTGTGGCTTACACTGGGAGAATTTGGTCTGGCAAAGCGAGACAATGTCTGGTAATGTGACTTGCACTTTATGGAGACAAACTATAGTGGATGCTATACAGGAGCTGACGTTGTATGGGGACATATTGGATGTCTTGAGGGTATGACCAAGATGTGATCTGAGTATTAAAGAGGAAGCACTTCCATCCAAAAAACACATGCCACCTGCTACATGTAGGCATTCTTCTATCCTTTCTTCACTTTGGAGTACCTCTGTCATGTCTACAAGCTCAAACCAAGCCATGAGATCAAGTATTATTGCTCCAGGTGACAGTATGTAGTGTAGAAGACCTGCTATTAGAATTGCATACATCCTAACACGTAAAGAAGACAGGAGATCTAAGCAAAGAATGCCACGTAGGTTCTTGTAGGGACTATGGCAGTTATCAACATCTCAAATTCCTTTCTGTAGAATGCTATTCATCCTTCAGTTGATGTACAGGTAACCATGTTCAGCCTAGACCTCACAGGGTGGTAACTCATATTCTGTACCATGGGAACAGCAGCCTTAGGCCGTAACAACATACATGAAAACATGGTGAGGTTCAAGCTTGGTTTTTACTCCATGACTAGATGGTAAGGAGAAGAAGGAGATTAGCATAGTGGTTCAATACAGATAGATGTGATCATGAGGCTTAAAGAATGGGTGCCCAGAGCTCCAATTTAATAGTAGAAACTGAAAAAACACATTGGCTTCTATCGGCACCATTAGTGATGTTCATCCATCAGGGAGTTATTCATCATATCCAGGGAGTTATTCTGATGCCTGATTGGAGTCGGGAAGGAATTTTTTCCCCTAAAGTGGGGGAAATTGGCTTCTACCTCACAGGTTTTTTTTTGCCTTCCTCTGGATCAACTTGCAGGATAACAGGCCGGACTGGATGGACAGAGGGATTTTTTCGGCCTTATAAACTATGTTACTATGTTACTGTTGGATACTCTAAATCATAAACTTCTTTAACCCTAACTTATGAATGGTAAAGGGAGATTCCCATGAACACATGACAGAAGTCAGCTTTTTGGGGATATTGAGAACCCGTGGTCATTACAAAAAAAAAAAGTTTTGTATTCTTAGAATCGAAACTGACCATGGATGATTGGGCAATAGAAGCCTGGCTGTAAACTTTTGTGTTAGTTTCTGGCCAGGGTTGATGGATAATTTACTCTCCGTTAACATCTCCACGGAGGAGACCAAAAGGTTTTTTTGTGTCTGTATATGATTTTTTTTACTGTATGGGTGCAACAGACACTTTCCAATACAGTTGACGACAATTAAGGTGTGGTACAGTATGGCTACACAGTGGCATTCGTCAGAGCCTTCCATTAGAGATATACCTCAGGGTTACTTCCAACTTGTATATTCCATGTAAGGCTCTAAAGTAATATGATTATTGTGGTATACGGTAATGGCTACCATCAGGGGCGTAGCTATAGTGGAAGCAGGGGAAGCGGCTGCTACAGGGCCCGAACTCAGAAGGGGCCCGCCTGGGAGGAGGACTGAAAGACTTTATTGTTATGGCCCTCTCAACAGTATTATACAATGACATTATATACAGTGACAGTATATACAAAATGTATGTGTAGGAAATGGACAGACCGGCTGCTTGGCTAGAGATCTATCTTTACTAGCTGCAGGAGTGACGGTTACACGGGAGGAGGGGGCCCATTCAAACATTTGGGCATTTAGTCTTAATGAGGCTCATACACTCAGCTAAGTATTGATGTCCCTCTTGATGGTAAAGCCACCTTAGCTTTTGGAGGCTTGCTGAATCCTTGCCCACCATCTCCTCCTCCCTTTCTTCTTCAATCCTTTTTACTTTCTTCTAGACCAACCTTGGTCTTTTTGTACAATTTTCAGCCTCTATTTTCAGTAGTTATTTTGCACCTAGTATTTCTGAAGCACAAAAATAGTTTCTTCACCATCTGTTAATCCCAATTGGGTTGGTAGGGAGTACTAAAATCACTGTCTGGACTATAGCTACTGAACTCCAAAACAGCTACCAGCCTTCCATAGTCACTCTGGGTGGTAGAAAGCAGCATTTCAGATCAAAGATCCAAAGTCGCTTCATTCAAAACCTTGACCTGTCTCTGTACAGCATTCAAATGAATGGGCTTTGTGGTGGTAACATTTGTTAAGTCCAAAGTCTCACAAGACTTCTGGGAAGAATTTCAGCATATGAAAACCATTTGGTACCCAGGTACCAGTCGATACCGAAGCCAACTTTAGGTACCAGTTTTAAAATGGTTTTCAAGTTGAAGAATCGAATGTCGAAGTTATTCAACAAAGTCTTTCAAGACTTCGGACATACCAGATTTCACCCACGTGAATGCCATACATTTGAATGCTGTACGGAGACAGGTCTCCGTACAGCATTCAAACTAAGTTTTGAATAAAACGACTTCGGATCTCTGATCCAAATGATACTTCGCTCAACACTCATAGAAAGCTAAGGCTACCTCTATGTTCTTCAACACAGCCCGCTTGCAAGGCCCGATGATCTTAGCTGCTAGTAACCCAGCATACATCTGCAGAGTGTGTAACAGAAAAGTGGTTCAGGTACAGTACTGGCAGACCTTCCAGAATGACCAGGGAGGTACAAAGAGGAGTCAGAAAGCAGGGTCACAACCAGGAGAGACAAATATGATAAGTGCAGAACATTAGAGTCAGGCCAAGGTCAGTTACCAGGAGAGTCAGTGTAAGGAGGAACAGCAGCAACAGGGTAAATCCAGAAAAAAGCCAGTAGTCAGTTCACCAGACAACTCAGTAAGAAGTCTCACAATATAGAGCCCTGATACAAACAAAATCACAGGCAAGTCAATTAGGAATTAAATAACCCACTTAGCTGTGGCATTGGACAAAGGCTCAACAGCCTGATTGGCTCAGCTTTCAGTCACATTGACAAGACAACCAGGCGGACCAGGCTGTTTGGCATACCAATCCTCCCAACACAGCAATGCATACTGGGTCTCACATTCTTTTTCTTGCTTCTCCATTAAATTTTATGGGGTTTCTCTCACATTTTATTAGTTTCTTGTGAGGTTAGTCCAACACTACCAATCTGATTCTCCTTTGGCTTTAAAAATTCTAGTATATTGGGAGAAGTTGGGTAGAACTGGTGTTTAGACGATTTTTTTCAATGCCAAGGATGTCCATCCAGTGTAGACTGAACAATAAGATGTACAAACATTAACACAAATGTAAGAAGGCCTTGTTTATGGACCAACAAATAGTAGATATAATTAGACTTCTTAAGATGTAATAACCATAATAGATCATGATGAGGAAAGCAAATCCTGTAACAGATTAACTAGGATCGCCATATGATATGTTTTCCTTATAAATACACATCTTTAACATCTGAACATGGTCACTTTGTACCAGAACAGAATGTAGAAATGGTCTCCACCAATATCACCTTACAGCTGAGGTACTCCTATTAGTGTTAACAGCTTCCTTTCAGCAGGTGATGCTTCTCACCATGGTAGGGGGAAGAATGGTTCTTTGCAACAGCAGTCTTTCATACTACATTCCTATGGATATAGGAAAAAGATTTTCCATCAATCCTTGGCCTCAAGCGTGCTCAAGAATGAACCCACCTTAAAGAGGACCTTTCACGCCTCCCGACATGCCTGTTTTTATAGCTTCATGCATTCCCCATGTAATAACAATTCTAGAACATCTATTCTTATGTCTCTATGTTGTACCATTCCTTTATTATTTCTACTAGAAGTTATAATTGAATTGCTATTAGTCTTCAGTAAGGGTACAGAAGGGAGGTAACAGGCAACAAGGGGGCGTGTCCCTGCACAGACTCACTCTATCCAATCAGTGCTGGCATGTACAGACTATGCAGGTACATACCCCCAACTGGTTACCTCCCCTCTGTTCCCTTACTGAAGGCTTATAGCACTTCAACTATAACTTCTAGTACAAATAATAAAGGAATGGCACAACATACAGGCATAAGAATAGATGCTCCAGAATTGCTATTACATGGGGAATGCATCAAACTATTAAAACAGGAGTGTCAGGAGCGGTGACAGGTCCTCTTTAAGCTATATAAAGATACACCTCAGTAAAGTTGGGCATAGACACAACATGGACACAATAGTGTAGAACTGTCCATAACATGAATGTTCAGAAGAATGTTAGGTACATATTTTCTGTGTGCTACATGGGGAGCTCTTGGCCGGTTGACACAAGTGCTACAATGGCTACAATATCAAGTGACAACCTGGGGGCACTCTTGGTGAGGAACCAGAACGGAGGTCCATGTGCCCCTTTCTCACCCTCCACTCCACCTGGGAGAAAGGCAACTAGAGTATAGGTTTTAGATCAGGGACATTGAAAGTAGGTTAAGTAAATGGCCCAGACCACGTGACTGGCTGCCCCAAAGATTATGAGCAAGATGTGAATAAGGAGAAGGAGTGAAAGTAGAGGGTTGGATAAAGGACCAATGGGCAGGTTTAGAAGGTCCTATTTAGATAAGTAACCAAGTACACGTCATGTTAACCTTACCTAAGGAGATGAGTTTCCTACCCTCCTAGCCCATATAATGTTGGTCTCTAAAATGGGATTGGGACAAGGTGGTTTAGGTGGCATGGAGAACATACCACTCATTTAATGGTTGAGTGGGATCACCAGTGCAGCTTGTTCCAGGTAATCACAAAGGTTGGTCGGAATGGAGGCTTGTTGGGTGCAGATGGGCACGGCTGGCAGGCATGCTCCAGCTTTGCAGTGAGTTGTCACGGTCAGTCAGAATTTCAAATTGTGTCATATTTCTGATGATCTTATCCTTTGGACAGGTCAGCATCTGATCTGGGGGTTCCGACACATGAGACCCCCGTTCATCAGCTGTTTGAGAAGGCTGCAGCTTCTCACAGGCCAGTGGCATCATTACTATGTCAAGTGGCCTGGGCACAGCTCAGCCCCATTGATGCGAATGGGGATGAGCTGCGCCCAGGCCACGTGACATAGTCGTGACGTCACTGCCCCCTGCAGAAAACAGAGAGGAGGCCACGGCATTATTGCCCTACCAAGCAGCTGATTGGCGGGATCCAAAGGATAGGTCACAAGATTTCTGATGCCACACATTTTGCCATTTGGTATGTTTTGTGTGTTTATTGGGAAACGGGATTAACATGTGCCCACCCTATGAAGAAAAACTTACCAACTTACCAATGCTTTTATCCTATAGTATACATATTTAAAGGACAATAATATTAGGAGGAAGCATCTCCCAGAAATGACAAAAAAAACCTTTTACTAAGTATCCAGAAATATATAAAACGTATATAACGACTTAAAAACACCCCCTTTAAAAACTGTTGGGGCAGAAGCTAACTTGAAGCCACTAGGCCTCAAGGCAGAATCTGTAACAGGGCCCCTATCTACTAAATTCCATTGTAATACGGGTGTATTTTTAGTGACAGAGGGACCATTGGGCCCCTACAGGCACCAAGTCCACGTGGGATTGGTTTCTTAGCACCTGCTATTGGTATGACCCTGGAAAGCAGGAAAGCAGCCAAAACACAAGAAAATACACATACTACAGGATCTGAAAAGTAAATTGTAGATGATGATTCGGAAGAGCAGGTTTCTGTTCCACGGATGTACATAAGTACTATGTACACAGGACGGATCGCTCTTCTAAGGACAGACATGTTTCCTGACATTGCAGAGGAAGGTATAAGTAAAGGGTTAGCAGAACAAATAGTTCAACGTCATGTCTTCCTCTAATTGAATGACAGGGCATAATTACCATGATGCAGCAGAACCAGGAGATAACAGAGTGCCAGAGTGTCAGTGTGGGGTCAATGTCCTGATGACACAGAACCTTCAGGACATCATAACCTTGTGTCCAATGTTCCTTAGTAAGAAACATAGGTTATATTGATGGTGTTCTGGCAGATGTGATTCCAATGATATCATGAGGGAAATGTCCACGGGATCTCAGGGCTCCTTTCCTTCCACCATGGTAAATGGGGAGGTGGCCACACATTCATGATGACTACACCATTTCAACTAAGATGGGAACCAGATCATGTGTCAGGTTGAAGAGTAGATCACATGTTCTCACTTTGCTCAATGTCACCCCCTGTTGAGTAATGCACTTTGAACTGTCAAGCCTCGTAGTAGAAAAGAAGTGACAACTCAACTAAATTCAGAAGACTTTTCCCCATTTTCAAGTGTATTCAGCCATGTGCCTGACCGTAGAATATATTAATTTCACCAGCACTGTATGCCATAATACTGCCGCCTATGGGGAAGAAAACACACCTGAACAAAGAAGAAAATTTCCATATCTCACTACATTTGCTGTTTAACATATTCCACCACCAGTGTCATATTTCTGACTACAAGGAAAACACCGACATTGTTAAGTAACAAGATATTGTTAAATTTTAGCCCTTATTTCCTGGACATTTTTCAGCAGTTCTTCAAAGAAACTCACTTCCTACTTATACACGGTGAAAGGATACTGACTAGAGATAATGCAAAAGAACTAATCAGCCGTAATATCCCAACTAGGTCAAACAAAAGCCTATGATAGGCTTCAGTCAAAAATTGTTAACCTCTTGGTACTATAGCAGCCATACTTTGCAATAAGTTATGCCTCCCATCAATGAAATCTATGAATTTTATTGGCTTTTCATGACCAGTTTTGGAAAAACATTTTAGATACTCCACAGGAATGATTCCCCTTCTGGTAAACCCCAGACTTCAGAAGAGCCTACAAGTCTTCCTTTGAAGGACTGGCGCTCTTTGATAGCATTGGACCATGTCTTTTTTTTTTTAAAGCCCGAGGAATGTGCTTTCTACACCCATTCAACAAAAATCGTGCAGCGTCCCACACAAAAACCGTGCACTAGGTTATAGTCTATAACAGGCCCTCTCCTCAGGAGATGAGCCCCCCAAAAACCAGTCCCAGACCCTACGGTCCAAAAGGCTCCTGCAAGAGTGTGGAAACAGGGCCATTCCTCAGCCGAAGCTGGAGAAGTGTCAGTCTTGCCCTAGCTTCCACCTTAGCTGCCACCCCAGGTGTTGGCCAAGAGCCGAGGTCGAGGTCTGGCCTCTACCTCTGGGATTTTCAGGGGTGTGAGGAACCAATCTGGCCACCACTCCATCGCCCCCCCCATCCCACCCAGACCTACAGAAAGGGGTATCCATAAGGCCGCCACAATCCTGAAAAGTCCTACTGAACACAAAAATGTGTACACACAGAGTGAACATAACAAATAAATAAATGTGAAACTGTGCCCGTTACATGCTCAAAATGGTTGTAAGTGAAGTGTATGCAAATGTGCCATCATTCAGTGGGCTCCCACCACCAATGGATTCAGGCACCCCAAGGTCACCATTCCTGCACTTCAGGCTTTCAAGCACATCTCGGCGCATGGCAGCTCTTGGTCACCTACCAGATGGCACTAATGGCCAAAGGTGTACAACCTAGGGACAACCATGTGGTTCTCTGTTCTACATTCTGCCATTGACTTCTACCACCAGGACCGGTAAGAATACAAACTACACTTGATCTTAGCCAAAAGGTGATTGGACATCTACTGTAGATCATCGTCCTTCATGAATATTATGATCTTGAATTCTAAAAAGTCTCTTCTAGAAAGTTGGGGCAATAGTTCTGAGAGATGGCTTTCAGTCTACTTGACAATAATTGACAGTAATAGTAGTCCCCATCATTACTTTGAACTGATGTCCCTATGGTCAATGGATAAAGCACCTGGTAAGAGTCACATAATCTGAACAAAAGTCCTTTGAGAAAAAAAAGTTTAAGCTTTCTCTTGGTCCAATCCTAAAGGTGGCCATACACATTTCGTAGATTCAATAGGCCAACAGCTGTTCCTCCAGGCCCCCGTTTTCATGTACACTCCATTAAATTAGATCAAGCATGTATAAATTCAACATGCCAGGCGCTTCTAGTCCCCTGACATGAGCCAAACGAATGTTAGCTGAACATCCAGCTGGTCCACCTGAATTCGGCATGTTCACCCAACACTAGCCTAATGTGTATGTCCACCTGAACAATGTGGGTTCTTTATAAGCGTCTGAGCTTGTGTTGCCTCATACATCTGAATCAGCATTGGACCTGGACACTAAAGGTCTCATGGAGGCTATTGCAGTTTAAAGGGTTATCCACAAATTAAAAAATTATGTATAGCACAACATTTTTTAAGTATATCAATCTGGTGTAATGTTCACTCACTTTTTTAGCTTCATTACTCACCCCTCTGGTCTCTTCACTTTCTGTGGATGGGCAGCAGCTGGTCCCATGTGACCATCAAGCACCTGCATCTCCTAGAAGTGCACTACAGTCAGCTCTCCTGTCTTCCTGAGCTGCATAAGAAATAGTCTCCCACTCACAGCCCCAGCGATTCCACTAATAAACATCACTATGGTATGTAATGCCCATACAGGTTCCTTCTCCACCGTCTAGAGAGATATATAGCTATATACTTCTAAGAATTTAGATAGGGATGAATGCATGAAATGTATCTGGACCAGTTCAATGTAAGATCACTATGTCGACTCTGAGAGGAAGAAGAGATCAGGAAAGCCACTGAGCATGTCAGACCACCACTGACTGCTGGAGAAGGTGGACCAGAATTCTAGCCACAGGAGAAACTACAGAAGGTGCTACTAGAGAGGAAAATGTGATGTATATAAATCACCTAACAATATTTTCTTGCATGTATATAGTAATTATTCTTTATATGAAATGCTCAGTAATGTTTTCCGTGAGATAGCCCCTTTAACTTTACTTCTCAAGTTCTTTGTGACCCTGCTAAAGGTGTATTCCCATGTTACAATATTATGGAGTATCATTAGACATACCATGAGAATCTGATCTGCATGAGTCCAACCACATGGACCATCACTGATGAGGTCCATTAGGCTGTACTCCTCACTGGTCCTCCCTGCTACAGACTGTACAGGGAAATGAATGAAGAGACCCCTTGTATGCTAATGATACGACCTCCATTCATATAGAGGGAAGACCTTCCCTCACATCACATACCCATAGTCAACCATGAATGACACAGTTGTCTAATTGTGCAGAAAGGGAAGCTCCCATCAGTGAGTGTTCCCCTACGATGAGGATGTGGGAATTCCTACTGTATGTCTGGTATGTAAGATTGTAATGGGAAGTCAACCGGTCTCACATATAAATACACATAATAGATCAGAAATCAATGTGGTGAACTCTGCGGTATTGCATCATTCTACTGCAAGTGAAAAACGTGTGTAATTTCCTTTATATGTTATGTCAATTTGCTCTGATGTCAAATTTTATTACCACACTTTTCTACATAACAGCTGAGGAAATCATAAAACCAATGTTGCTATCGGGTCATCTTGCACTAATGTGAATCTATACAGGACACAATGAGCTGAGCAGTCTCTTATTAAAATACATTTTTTTAGATTTAGAAGCCAGTTGTCCAACAAAATGGCCAAAATAGAACCAATCATGACCATTGAAGCACACTGGGGAGTGTTTAACCATCACCCAGGGGAGTAGCTAGGGTCTCAGTGGCGTAACTACCGGGGAAGCAGGGGAAGCGGCTGCTTCGGGGCCCAGGCTGACAAGGGGCCCGGCCGCCCAGGAGCAGTTTCTCAGACAAGTTAGCATACAGGCTTAGTTTCAGGCCAGGCCGGGCCCCTTCATATACTGTGCTGTGACAGCCACTCCCCCACCCCCATACATTAATTCCATACTGGCACTGCCAGCCTGTACCTGCATAGCGCGCTGCCAGCTAGAGAAAAACACGAGCCGGCAGGCGGAGCGTACTATGCTATTTAAGCCCACCCACAAAGTTCCTGACCTGAACTAAAGATGGAGGGAGCGGCAGGCAGGAGAAGCAGCGCGGCAGGCAAAAGGAGCCGCACAGCAGCGCACATCACTCGGCTTTTCAGGTAAGTGTGCGCTGTCTGTGCCTCCCTGGCCCTTGCCAGTGCCCCCCTGGCTCCTGCTTCCGCCCCCTGGCTCTTGCCTGCATCCCCCTGGCCTGGGCCCCCCTGGCTTTTGCCCGCATCCCCCTGGCCTGGGCCCCCCAGGTTCTTGCCTGCATCCTCCTGGCCCTGACCTGTGCCCCCCTGGCTCTTGCCTGCATCCCCCTGGCCTGGGCCCCCCTGGTTCTTGCCTGCATCCCCCTGGCCCTGGCCTGCACCCCCCTGACTCTTGCCTGCAGCCAAAGCTCTGGGCATGAGGAGCAAGGAGGGCTGTGGGCACGCAGGGCAGGGTGGAGTAGAAAAGCAGGCCAGGTACATCAGATTGCAGGCAGTGTAGCTGCCACAGCCACCCCAGCCTCCTGTATTATATGCATCTCTGCTATTGTAAAGAACAGAAGGCTGGCACAAGAAGGAGTGGGCAGAAGCTGGGACGGCTATCTGCCAGGTAGCCATCGGAGCCTCTACCCACTCCTTCCTGTGCTAGTCTTCTGTAATAAAGCATGCCATACATGGCAGCCTCCCCTCTCTGCTTGCCATTCTATCATCCACTACTGCTTATTTTGGCACTTTTATATATGCACACATGATGCCAGGATGGTCCTGGGTTGGCATCAGGTGTGCACTTATATGTGCCATAATAAGCACTAATACATGGTGGAAGTGAGGGCAGAAAGGGCTATGTACTGCAAGGTATAGACAGGAGGCTGGCAGAGATTGGGATCAAAGTTCAAATCACCCCCCTTCCCAATGTTTTATATAAAGATAAACATTAAAAAAACATCTTCACTATTAAAATATAAAAATACGGTTTTGGTGACCAAAGTCCCCCTCCCCCCCCCAACACACACATACACCAAACAAAAAGTTGAATAAGGGCCCATGCACATGACCATATGACCTCCGAGACATACGGTCGGGGGGTGGGTGGGGTATGGGGGGCCCGTACAAAAGTTTGCTGTGGGGCCCAGTGACTTCTAGCTACGCCCCTGTAGGCTCTCATGGGCCCTGCTGCAAGAGTTCAGCTTGGGCCCCCCTTTCCTCAGTGGCCAAGGCCCGGGAAGCACATGCCCTTTGTGCTGCCTGAGGCAAAAATTGAAACGGCACCCCCCTCCCCCCCATGCCAAATTCTTGACCTCACCCCTTCCCTCCAGCCAGAGGTGTCACTTGACCAGCATGCACTTTCTATAATACCAGTGTCTTCTTATGCACCACAAGAGTCTTTGGACCCCCTCAGGCTCATGGGCCCGGTAGCGACTGCTACCTCTGCACCTCCTATAGCTACGTCCCTGCCATCACCCGTCTATGCCATCCAAATGTGGAGATGACGTTTGTGCTTGAAGTCTAATGATAAGCATTAACTAAAACTGTAGCTTCTGGTCAGGCCATGGATCTCTACTGGACCCAAGGTTTTACTTACTTGGATGGGTTTGTTCTGGAGAGCTCACAATGCTCCCCAGTAGGCTGAAATCTGAGTTTGTCATGACAAATGGGCACCGTGATCATGGTCCACCTGGGAATTTACATAGTAAAAACAATTACCGCCAATGACCATGAAATATAGAAGTAAGGGTCATGCAGTCAGAAAAAAAACTTTCCCTTGGTATTGGTAGCCCAAGCCTCATGCAAACTGAGCCCTGGGTTCCCAGCTGCACATGATGGTAGTCAGAGAACATACAGCTTCAACAGATTTAAGATGGTGTACCCTGGCCTCAGTAATGTCAATCCAGTCCCACTGGTTAGGCTTTGGCCATGGCTAGCTTCACTCAGCTCTGGAAAGTCTCCAACCCTGTGATTCAAAGGAAGTAACTGGCATATAGAACACTAATGGCAGTGGTTTGATGTAGATAATCCTTCTCAAAGTCTCCCTTTAACTGGACAGTTTTCCTTGAAGAAAGACTAAACCAGAAATTAATATAAACAGTAAAAAAAAGGCAATATGCAATGGAGCCATGTAGAGATGAGCGAATCTTCATAGATTCGCTTCGGCGAATATTTGCCGAATTTTTAAAAAGATTCGCCTTGGATAAGATTTGCTTCGGTTCAAGTTGCCTTAAAAAAATATTCGTGTTCTGTGAATATTCCCGCAAATACGTACACATGAGCGTACAAAGTGTGTACGAAGATCTAGCATATTTAGCATTTAACAAACATAAAGTAAAAGTACGCTACTTATCTGAATACGTACGCATTAGCGTACAAATTATCAGATGCATAACATTAGTGTACAAATCATCAGATGCGTTAGCGTACAAAGATTTAAGAAGATTCGAACGAAGCGAATCTAAAAGATTCGGATTCGCTTCGGCGTAGGAAATAATGAAGATTCGTAAAAAATATACGAAGCAGTAAATAGATTCGCTCATCTCTAGAGTCATGGAATTCCATACGTCTCTGTATAGCCTCAGTGCCCACTATCCTGGTGTGCGCCTGTGTTACGCTAATGGGTGTGGAACCACTATTTCAACCAACAAATTTGATTTTGGGCTACTCCTATCCAGAAAGTCCCCCAGTATTTACTGTTTAAAACCTATAAAGGGATCTGGACTTTGCTGCAGGGGAACCACCAGGCCTCCTGGAGAAGTCTCTGATTGACAGTTGACCCACGGAGGTCAAAAGACACTGACGCAGGGCACAGAAGGGTTAGGCAAAATCATAGTCAGGGAAAATGCTGAGGTCAGGACAGGCAGAGTACATGCAGTACAGTAAATGGTCCAAAGGTCAATATGGGGATCAGTCACAGGTCAGGTCACGGAGGGTCACAATCCAGGGAATGGACAGAAAGTTGCTACACGGGCAGACAACAAATCTAGCACACTTTTGCAGGATACTAGAGACTAGGAACCTATTGCTCACAGCGGGGATAGAAGGAGGTAGGTCTGCACCACCAGGATACAGATGATGCCACTGTAATAGTGTGAATGTATAACAAATAGTCTTGTAGAAATCTTGCACAGAACAAGGGTTCATTCCCTCCTTATCGTTTCCATATTCAGGTGGTATACAAGGATGGAATATAGAGTGTCTGCTATTGAGAGCAGTGGGGAAGGGCAGCTGCTACAGCCAGTTGCCTTACAGCCAGATACAGATTTGTGAGAACACTGGAGCGATGCCTAAGGTTTCTTATGCATTCAACATAAATAATGCGAATAATAATAAGATAAAAATGCAATAATAAAATAAAAAGCTGAGGGCAAATGCTCTGCATAGTGCTGCAGCCAGTTTGTTGGAGCCTCGTCCCTACAAGCAAAATGTCTGCATCTATGTAATCCAGAGTGAGGGGGCATCTGCACTGGCTCTGCAGTCAGGTAGAGAGTACGCACTCTATGATGTACGGCCTCAGACTGGGTCACAGGGGTCATTTTTAGGTCCTTGTGGAGGAGGGCGTACAGAGCAGAATTTCAACATTAGCAGATGATATTGAGCTCTGCCAAGTAATCAACACACGGGAGGATAATATAACAACACACAGAAATTTGGGGAAACTGTTTTGGGTGGAGAAGGGCAAATAAAGTTCAGTGTGGATAACTGTAAGGTCATGCACTTGGGCTGAAGGAACAAAAGCTTTAATAATGTACAAAATAATAAAACTCACTGAAAAAGAATTGGGGATTTTGGTACACAATAAACTCATCTTTGGAGACCAATGCCAGGCAGCTGCTGCCAAGGCAATTAAAATAATGAGATGTATAAAAAGAGGTATAGATCTTCATGATCTCACTAGACAGACCACATATGGAGTGTTGTTTGCAATTTTGGCATAGCTGAGGTAGTGCGGATGCAGAAGAGGACAATCAAGGTAGTTAAGAAAATGGGTGGTTTGCAGTACAAAGACAGGTTCTCAAACTTCTATTTAGAAAAAGATAGTATGGGGAGAACTAATTATGATGTACGAATTTGCAAATATATGAATGTCAATGCCCTCTAATAGGACAATGCCCTCTAAAGGGTTGACCACTTAAGGAAAACTCTTTAAGGCTACATATACTAGTGGTCCTCACATGCACTTAGTGCTGCACTCAGCATCGGTCCTATCAGGTATAATAGCTGAATTTATGTAAATCTCCGTCTTATGCTGGGAATTTGTAAGTTGGGAGAACATCACTTAGTGGTTAACCATGTACAGTTTAAATTTATAAATGGACTTTTAGGCTGTGAGGAAACAGCTTCAGACACTGAGATGAAATTGAAGCGTGTGGTGTTGTGCGGTAACTGTAGACTCCACTTTGGTATCGACTTCCATCTATGTCAGGAAATTGTAAAAGCAAGTGTCGCTACATGATAAGTCAGCACAGCCTTGTCCAAAAAGTAGAACGTGTCTTTCTCAAATTCAGCAATGACTCAATGTCAAGTAGTTTTCCATTTATCCAAGGGCTAGCCCATCATCCTACTGACAGACATACATGACCATTTCCCTAGAGATCTGAATGACAAAGGGACAGGTCCTAAAGAGGGCTAAAGGGGCATTTGCCCAGGGGCCTGCACTACCTACGGTCCTCCACCTCTCATGGACCTCCACTCCAATTGTCCTGTGCTATCTATGGACTTCCATTACCTATCATACTCCACCACATATGGACCTCTACCTCTCAATTCCCTGCACTTCTTCCCTGACATGGGAGTTTGAGAAACTTTTAACAAAGTCTCCAAAGGTTCTGGGTCTTCAGTGTTAGAATTCTTTTCAAGTTCATGGCTCTGATGCCCCATCTACCTGTACTGCTAGATAGAAGAGATCTAATAGTATGCTGATACATCAGGAAGGTCACAACAATTTTTGCCCAGGGACACCATCAATTTTTATCCAGCCCTGCCACCTAATTATTCTTGATGCAGTGTATCCCCCGCTTCCACCTTATTTCTTAAGAACTTCTGCCATTTTAGACCCAAAAAGAGCAAATTGATTGTCTCTTAGCTTTCTTAGGTTAACTTTTATCTTAAATGGGTCGTTCTAACAATATAGTTATCACCTATCGACCAACGTAGTGAGCTGTCTCCATCCATAGATTTGGCAAGAATGCTCGAGCATGATTGTCAGGGTTGTGACAGTGGGGCCTCTATGAATCATACATTGTGGATAGGAGATAAGCGTATTTTCTGGGAAACCCCTGTGAAATATTTTATAGGTGTGGGGCAGGCCACTGCTTATCAATAAAGGTTGTGACCCATTAGGGAATATGTTGGATTTCTTGGTCAGATCGACTAGAACTGTTTGTAGGACACCTATGCACCAATAGAAGTGAGTAGGCGAAGATGGTGGACAGAAGCAAGTTCCTAGATCACAGATTCCTAAGGAAATATTTTTTTAAAACATATTGTGGTGGGAGAGGAAACATTAAGGTGAAATATATTTTTAGATCATAGAACAGATTATATATACTATGTACAAACCACAGGAAGACCACCTTTAGTTTCCTCAAGGCAGAAAAACAAACTTGTTGTCATGACCATATCAAACGAGGACACTACTTGACCCCACTGCTGTCAGTACAGTAAATATGGTATACAAATATTTGACTGCCACGTAGCTGTACGTGCCTTTATCGATACTGTTTCTCACGGAGATGACTCTTTATGGTATGTTTTCACCTTTACAAGATAGACATCATGTGGGAAAGTTCAGACTTTGATATTGCCCTATATGCTAAAGGATCATAAAAAAATCCACTGGTATTCGGTAAACTAGGTCTTCAAGGATTACACCTTCCCATACTGTAAATATCCCAGGTGCTGCATCAGATGCTGCCTGCTTTGGCCTACAACATGATGCTTAGTAAAATCAATTATGCAACCTTGAGACACTTGACTTCAACTTCTCCAAGATATCACAGCTGGGATGACCTGAATCAGTAGGTGGATTTGATGCCTTGTGGGTACCAAAAGCCCTTGCCATAGGGTTTCACTGCTGCATGATGTAGCTGATGTGGCACCTTTCATGTGGTGCTTGAAATACAGTATGAGCCATTACTTAAGCATCCATGATCAGACCATATAGACCCTCAAGTATCATATACTTTATGCTAACGGATTAAAGTGAAGAATCCACGCACTCATGTTTAGGATTATGCTACAAATACATACAGGAACATGTGATCAGATGACCGTTGTCCAGGCTTGAGATACATAGTTTCGTCTTATCACTTTTCTTCAGACCCGTCTTCCTCTTTACAACATGACCACTGGCACCAATTAAACTTTAAAACAGGATTCCTAAAGAAATAGCTGGGAAGCAATATTTTTCTTGAAAGCCCTGAGTACGTCCTTTCTACACCCATGCAACAAAATTGTGCAGCGCGCCATACAAAAAGCGTGCACTAGGTTGCGGTCTGTTGCAGGAACTTTCCATAAGAGAAAAGCTCACTATAAACCAACCCCAGAAGGCTCCTTCAAGGATCTAGGCCATCCCTCGGCCAAAGATGGAGAAGCACCACTCTTTGCTCGAGCTTCCACCTGAGGTGTTGGCTAAGAGCCTCATTCCAGGTCTGGCCTCTCCCTGGAAGGAGAGGCCTAGCGGTTTACAAGGGGGCGAGGAACCAGATTACCCCACATGCACCCTCTAGACCTCAGGGGTTAGCCCGTTAGGGCACTGCAACCCTGAAAAGTCCTAGTGACAAACCAACGTGTAAAATGAACACTCAGTCAACACAAAAAATAAATAAATGAATGCGTGGCAATTATGGCCCAGACATTTGGCCAGAATTATAAATATTCCTCATCTTACACCAGGCCCAAAGCTGGGGAAAGAGAGTCGATTGCACTTAAAATGTGTGAAAGTGAAGTGCGTGCAAATGTGCCATCACTGTGATGTTTGGCACTCCAGAGTCACCACTTCTGGGGCACTTCTGCACTTTGGGATTTCAAACATCTCGGCCCATGGCTTCGATCTGGAGGCACTGGATCACCTACCATATGGCACTAATGGCCAAAGGTGTACACCCTAAGGTTAACCTCAGTCTAATTCTTTGCTCTACATCCCAGTGGGCCAGACTACCACCAGAACTGATAAGAACAGATACTACCATTATCGCTAGAAAGCAAAATGGGACTCATGACAAGGGGTGTAACTAGGAGCCATGGTGTCCAAAAGTTAAATTTAGAATGATGGCATGCTCCACCATAACCACCTTCATTAGCAAGGGAGACCACATTTGTGTTCCTATGATTATTTTGGGAAGAGGGTATTCAAATGATTTTTCGTGATGCGCTCCATTATGATTGACTGCGGCACAGCCAAGTAGAAGGAGACACCTACTAAGAAACCCTGACGTCTCCTCCTCCCTGTACTGATGCTCAGTATTAACATACCAGGCGCAAAAACTGCAGGGGGACACAGCTGGACATGCTAGGGGTATTAAAAAAAAAAAAAAAAAACAAGGATGGCAGCATCAGTGGAAGGTATCCCACAAGTAAAAGTACTTAAATAAACAAAAATAAATCCATGAAAGGTCCTCTTTAACAACCTCTGCCTCTAATGCCACCAGGTGTAAGGTAGCTATCTGGTGGCATTAGAAGCAGTGCTTGTTAAGAGCTCATTTGCATACCCTCTTCTCAGAATTTCAAAGGAGCGTTCTTGGCCTATAAGGCTCCTCACACTGCTTACGCACTTTCAATAAGGAGATATAGTATTCCCCAAATTATTTTAGGAAGAAAGAGATGGGCATCTTTGAGCATGATGATCATTTGTTGAGCAGCCTGCTATGATGTGCCCTCACCTTTCGTCCCATAATTAATATGAAAATCAAGATAAATTAAGCTGCCACAGTAATCAATTCTTTTATAATTACTGTTTATTAAAATGGGAGACCTGTCCCATTATGATCCATGCTTGCACTATGTGTGCCACTCACTATCAACATCCCTTGTCCTTAGGTGACATCATCTTCCACTGGCATACCCATACTGTCTTCAATACCTTGTACTACTATCCCAGGTTATCGCCCTGCATCCTGTTAAAGGGGTTGTCCCACGAAAAATATTCTACAGTTTTCAAACCAGCACTCGGGTCTGAATACTTTTGTAATTGCATGTAATTAAAAATTTTGTATAGCTACTGAGTTATTCTGTAAAATGTATCTGTATAAGCGCCACTTAATTTCTTATTTCTTTGACCTGCTCACTGAGAAGATCGCACATGCCCAGTTTCATCTTTCAACTGCCTCCTGAGCTTTGATAGGGAGAGCATGGACACGCCTCCTGAGCTGTGATAGGGAGAGCTGAGACACGCCCCGTGAGCTGTGATAGGAGGGGCTGAGACACGCCCCTTGAGCTGTGATAGGGAGAGCTGAGACACGCCCCCAGATCTGCAGTGGAAGAGACACTCCCCTTAAACTGTCAGCTTGATATAAATCTAGCAGAGCAATGAATGTGGAGATCTCTGGGTCCATGTGAGGTACAGGGCTGGTTCTAGCTTTGTTAGAAAGAGGTAGGCATGTACTGTATGATGTCTGATTTTCATTTGTTACATTATTCGTGGGATAACCCCTTTAACTAGAATACAGCAATTATTTTGACAGTGCACCAGAAAACCAAACTAGAGTAACCTGGCTGGAATGATACCCGTTTGGGCTGCACCATGTAGTATCGCTTGTAGAATGTTATTCGCCAGTAGAGCTTCCCAACCATCATCAAGGAATATATTTTCAACAGATCCAGGTTGGGGTTGAATCGTTTTCTAGCATCGACATTGACCCCATGTCCTGTTTCTTCTAGTTCTGACTTGATGCTTGAGGTCTTCCTTGAATTTATCCCGCCTGGTTACCCGTTTTTGGATGGTTTTCTAGAGTTCTGAACAAGTCACAAATAAAGTTAACCTGAAAGCTTCAATCTATGAGGCATATAGCAACCTCATTACTCATGCCCACTTAGATGCCCCACCATAGAACAAGTCACAAGTAAGGTGGACGTGAAGGCTTCAGTTTATGATGGCATGTAGTAAGCTCATTACTTTTGTCCACTTAGATGCCTCACCACAAATCAAACACATAAGGACCACATCTATGGACATAACAGTAGAGCATCTATGGGAATCAGATGTTAGCAAATGTAAGGGATGTTCCACATTTGTAATATCTATCTGGTGGACACTGGCGATGAATATGGACAATAGTATAGGAAAAGAATACAAACTGCACAATACTGGTAGTCATTGATCCATGTCCAGAGTAATAGTAGAGCCTGGGAACATCAAAAACCCAACCTACACAATTCTGTCTTCTGTACACCATCTGCAATGAACCAAGGAGAGCCGTGCTTGTTCTACCAGGTGGGATGAGAATAGCGTGTGAGAGCCAGGTCACAGCGCCTTAAGAAATCTTCAGTTACTGTAGCACAAACAGGTATTATGACATGTTAATGCAAAGTCCCATCAACAAGACACATACCACAAGTTATTACAGACATTCCTGTCTATTTGCAGCACCTTGAAGTGTTCAAAGCAATATACAGTCTATCTGGTCTTAAAGTTTATATGGATAGACATTGAAGCTGATGTTTAGTCTACACCATGCAACAAAATATGAATCAAGCTAATAATATGTAAAAACGTATATGGGTCCTGTGCACATGATGGACCAACCCCAGCATAGGACAGGGGTCAGCAACCTCCAGCACGCTATCTGTTCTTAAACTACAACTCCCAGAATCCTCCTTTCACTTCTATATGAGTTACAAGAGCTGCCAAGTAAGTGTGCATGCTGGGAGTTGTAGTTTCACAGCAGCAGGAGCGCCGAAGGTTGCTGATCCTTGCTGTAGGAGGTCAAGAGGTAGCAATTGCACCTAATCAGTGGTGGCATCTTCTTAGCATGAAGACACCGGCTGAGTGCAGCAGGTCCAGTTTCTCTAGCCCCTGATGGTCAGCTGTTATTGCTTGTGACATGTAATACCCTATTTCACCACAGTGGTCAACCATGTAGTCAGGGGCGTAGCTAAAGGCTCATGGGTCCTGCTACATGAGTTCAGCTTGGGTCCCCCTTCCCTGAGTGCTTTGTGGCCAGGAGCAGGAAAGCACATATCCTTCCTGCAGCCTGAGGCAAAAAATTCAAACGCCACCCCCCCCCCCCCCCATCATGCCAAATTCTTGAAGTAACCCCTTCCCTCCAGCCAGAGGTGTAACTTGACCAGCAGGCACTTTCTATAATACTGGTGTCTTCTTATGTGACACAAGGGTCTTTGGGCCCCCTCAGGCTTCTGCACCCCTATAACTACAAGTCCCTGCATGTAGTGCTCATACATCAGTAGCTTGTGGTCTAAGAAGCCCATCAACGACTTAATACGGCACTTGGAAAAGGGTTGTCCAGAAGGGGTAGTCTATGGTTGAAAATTAGTCAAGGCATTGGTCTAAACTAGACCTTTAGTGTAATTAAGGGGGTTATCCCAAATGAAGGATCCATTCCCTTAGGTTAAGGAAAGATGTAGCGTCTCATTGGTGCCTGAACCTTTGCTTTATTATACGCATCAATACTTTTCGTACCTGGGGCCGTCCCTCATTTGCTTTTAAATCTTTTGTTGTTATTGCATGTTAAGATGGTGGATAGATTCTTGGTCAAGAGGTTCTTCAGGTGGAATAAAATGTGTGACAATGGGTGATATTGTGGTGATGGGTGTACACCACCTGATAACCACCCACTCATGTCCCATTCCCCATCCGGTAACGTATTTCCATTTCAAGGTAGCAAATGGACAAAAAAAAAAACCATGTAAATTTCAAAGACACACCAATTGCCAATCCCCCAAGGAGGGCAGTGGATCATTAGCGTCTAGACGACCACATATTATACGAATGGATCTATTACTGATAATTTTATAGCATTCTGAA
This sequence comes from Rhinella marina, assembly GCA_900303285.1. Classification (NCBI taxonomy): domain Eukaryota; kingdom Metazoa; phylum Chordata; class Amphibia; order Anura; family Bufonidae; genus Rhinella; species Rhinella marina. The sequence goes on along the minus strand of ONZH01000786.1, from coordinate 69,456 downwards.
AGATCACGACGGACGAGAAACAAGCGATTTATCGATCATGTTTCAATCGTTCATACTTTTTGCATCACATAATTCTCATCCATTTTCACTCGCATGCAAGAGAATCGGTACAATATTCGTTCCATGTAATAATAGTACCTTCAGGTTCCCCTCCAATCACTTCAAGGAAAATGGTAGAATACATAATATCTACTAAAATCCTGTAAGGACTACTTCTATAACAGTCATATGTCCTAATGGGGAGTTAGGATATTAGTTGTCTTAAAGTTTTTAAATGGCCATGTGGCTTTCACCCTTGGTAAATGATACGAGGTATAAAGTACTAGTACTGATACTATGGTTGATACCCACATTGCTCTAGAGTTGATATGTTAATAAATAAGCCATTGGGTCGGTTTTAGGTTGTGGGTGTTCACATTACCATCATGATATCTACTGATGTTGACTACTAAAATATCACTTGATCACATGTATCTTGAACCTGGTCCCAAAGTCACATTATTTATAGTGTTCTTATGTTGTCAGTAAATATGAAGGCTCATTTGATTGAAGTAATGTTCTGCAATGCACAGTAGAACTTGATCATAGCAGAGCAGACACAATATATCTAGAGATGTCCTGACTTTCAGGTCAGGTGCTATACAAGTGACCTTCTGTAGAGAGGAACATGGATATGGTGGAGGCCAGATTATCCCCAAACTGGTGTATCTATGTTGGTGGCCTCCATCTGTTGTGAAACTACAACTCCTATTATGCCCTGACAGCTGCACGGTATATTTTAGAATTTTCTGAATAGTTAAATATCAGGATGATCGTGCTTGGGCCATAACTTATCAGAAATCCAGGAATGCATGGATGAATACCACAAAGATTGTCCAGCCCTGTGGAGTCTATTGTAGTCACTGAATCTCTTACAGGCCCTTCCTGCTTCATATAGATGATGTATTTCTGTGGCCAACCAATCTTATTTGCTTATACTAGAGATGAGCGAACCATGCTAAATTTTATTTGCCGAACATTCTCCGAACTTTTCCAAAGATTCGTATATTCGACGAATAGATTGCATTTGTGTACAAAATATACGTAATTATATGGCTTTTAGCGAACATTCGCGCACTAATAACAAACGTTCAGGTAAAAAGGTACGCACCCTGTTTGACCACGTACGCATACGTACAAATTGCGTACGAAAATGAAGGGCTTTGCTGGAGAGGAATGGTGGAGCAGGAGGAACGCTCTGAGTCTAACCCCTGGCTACATATGGATACTGTATCAGCAGATGACAGCAGATCATCCGGCTGAGACTGAGATGAGCGTGCCATCCACTCCACTACCTCATCCACTTTCTCCTCCACTACAATTTTGCGCCTCGGTGGGTTAGCCTGGTGGAACAACGGCCAAGTATTGCGAATATTACTAGCAGATGCTCCGGCTACAGGTCCTTTGGCACTGCTGCCCTGTGACACCTTCTCCTTTTTTGTGGAGCTCGAGGTCTGGCTGGAACTAGACCCCTTTTGCTTATCCATTCCAGACATTTTTCAATTCACTCTGTGGCGGCTGGCCCTGCAGCTGGTCTTTGTCTTTGTCCCTGTATCTCCCTGTCTGATTAATGACTAGCCCTGAACTGGCCCTGCACTTGCCCTGCAGTATCCCTGATATGTGTAATATGGATTCCCAGAGCAATTACACCCCAATTTTCACAAAACAGGTCTCAGAGTCTCAGAACTTCACACACAGTGCTTCTGCTCGTCTCAGCAATCGCAGCAGAAGTGATGCGTAACTGGCTTACCGAGCCTGAGCCAATCAGAGCAAGCCCTGCCCACTAGGTCAGGTGACCACTTTCTTCCCGGGCTTTTGCGCACGATAAACAAACTAACAGTAAAATTTCGCTAATGAATTGAATTTGTACGCACCAGCGTATAGAGTAACTTATACGAAGCAATAGCGTATATTTTATAGGACAACTAGTGAATGCGTACAAAGCCGAAGCGAATCACCTAATATTCGGATTCGCTTTGCAGCTAAAAATTTCCAAGATTCGATACTAATCAACGAATCGACGAATAGATTAGCTCATCTCTAGCTTATACCTATAATAGGGTGGAGTAAGTTTAAGTCCCTGTTCACTCCATTGTTGAGAATCAGCACCAGAGACTGTTCCCGTGGCCTCAACAGTCTAATGGGAGTCACAACTACCAGCACTTATGGCTCAGGAATGGGGAGCCACGGAATAAAAACAGTGGCAGAATGAGAGCAGTGGCTACAGTCAGATTGACCCTGTTGACGGACATGACAGGTCCTCTTTAATAATGTCCTTATTTAGTACTGTGAGTCCACACGGGTGTATGGCTCAGGTGGATGTTCATTAAAAGTCATCAGAAGTATGTGTCTGTAAAGGGAAAGTAATTCTACAGACATATAAATCAACATACACCCACGGCTGCCATTTAGAGGGACAGACATATCTAGCATGATGGAATTTTTTGTGTTTTTTTGGCAGCTCTGAACGCTGCTCTTTCAATTTCTGTTTTCAGGAAGCATCCGTAATCAGCTGCTCGATATTTTATCATGTTCACACCCAGTGTTTACAATGTCAGTACGAAAGTGAAAACTAAATGGAAATTCACTGAAAAATTCACAGCACATATCATACGGAGCAAAGAACTTTCAGAACAATCTCAGATCTGGCTGCTATAGGTTACAGAGCCTACATTTGTTTACATTATGTCTTACGTTTCTAACACTCAGTGGGTGACAACCACTCATAATAATCTGAGGAAGTTTGGCATATAACTCATAGTTTCCTACTTTTCAGAAATATCTTCAGGAGAAAAGTATGTCCTGCTTCTTATTGTATCGGCCACATCTCCAAAATTCCTAAATTACTTTAGGAGAAGATCCAATGAGAGATCAGAAGATAACTTTATTGGTGGAAAACAACACTTTTGGGGATTGTACTAAATTACTGATCCCTTCATCAGGTAAGATACATCATGATCCTCTTCCCTCTCAAGAACCTCTGCAAAAACTAATACACCAGGCCAAAGGACCAGAACTTCACCAGCACTCATGATATACCCAACACCCTAGACTTTACTAGAACCCGAACCCAGACCCATGATATCCTAATTTCAGCACCCAGAGCATTCAGTACTGAACAGTTTCCAGGCAATTCTCAGATCCTGACCTCAGACAATGATCTTGGCCACTTGACTACTTCCTGCTGAGTCTAAATTGTAAGAAGTCACTATTGTCCGCATTCAGGGGAAGTGAATCAAAGGAGGACATGTGGTCTGCACTTCAGGACTATCAGAAGTCTTGCATTTATTCCAGTTTATAGGAAATTCTAGGAAAATAGGAAATACTGATATAGATATGTATTCTTGTGTTTTTACACTACGTAGCTGTATAGATACCAGCTTTGTGCCAAACTGGATCATGTTGCGATCAGTGGTTGTCACCTTTAAGACATCTCAGAAATGGACAAATCGAATATTCAAAAACCTCAAACGTAAATTTCCAGTAATTCTTGATTATAAAATCCACAGGTGATGAGTATGAGATTGAGCATAAGCACATGGAGAGTAGGATGGAGCACACATATCTATCTTCCATGGACTTTACTGTTTGTACATAGTAATTTTTGGTGTTCATGCTCCTTAAAGGAAAACAATCATCACGCTGGCCAACACAAGATGTTGCTATCATTTTCCCCCTATAAGAGGAATTTTGGACCATTCCCAATGATGTTCTTGGTTTCAGAGGGCTATACACAGGGTTCTTGGAAATAATTCTTCTCAAGGGTGTCTTCAAAGGTTAAGGATTCAAGGGAGTGTGATGGAACGTGGTTTGGAATACCAACGAAATAGGGTGCAGCCGATGAAAAGACTCGACGGTGAGTGAGATTAGGGTTGTGGACAGAACTTTAGGTCTTGGCTAAGTTGCAACTGGGGAATGTTCAGGCATGAGAATTTTAAGGATGGATGGCTTTTATAAGGGTTTGGGTCTGATTCAATGAACTAAACATAAGCAGATGACCTTACATGAAAGGTCACAAGATCATCATAAGTGGCATTCTTACGAAATCTAGAAACAAAATACTACTGTGAAGAATTATACTTGAAGGGGCTGTCTGGGAGATACAACTCTAAAAGAAAAAAAGGTAAGAATAGCATACAAAAAGGAAGAGGCACTCCTGGTGCTTCCTGGGTTCCCACTGGTCTCTAATTTCTGGTCTTTCTCAACACACAGGAAGTGACTGCTTAGCCAATCACTGGCGACACCGGTGACCACCAGAACCAGGGATTGGTTGAGCAGTCATTGAGAGGTCATTTTCTGCGTGTCAATAGGTAGCAGGAAATAGAGAATAGTGGGAACCCAGAAATCACCTGAAAAAACAGGAGGCGATGAGTGAAGTATCTTTTCTTTTGTTCTTTGTATGCCATTCTAGCCCATTTTTAAACAGTCGAATAACCTCTTTTTGAAAAATGTGGCTGCTTTTTCCAAAATCAGCGTAATACCTGTTAAGTGGTTGTATCTAATGTTGTGGCTTGGTTCCAGTCAAGTGAACGGTGCTGAGTTGCAATAGTGGCTAACTGCTTTGCATTGGGGTCTGAGGTTTAAGTCCAGATTGTAAGACCTATAAGAATAGGAGCCTCAGCTCTGCGCCAACCTTCTCAGTCCACCACGCAATGGATAGATCTGTGTGGTTCTGGCACCAGAGCTACTCACAAAGAGCTGATAGTCAGTGATGCCAATTGTTAAACCCTGGAAAACCCCTTTAACCAAATTTCTAAAACATGCAATAAACGCTCCAAGGTATAGCTGTCCTTCCAGAACCAAAATGTTATTTATGATGTCACATGTGGCTATTTGACATGCCACCTTTCTGTAAAGGATCTGTACACAGAAAGGTGTACACTTAAATTGCATCTGTCGGCATGATCAAACCTATTCAACGAGGCATCCAGCTTGGTAGGCTTGATCATTCTGATAAAATTGATACCCTTATTTTGACATCCCATTGCCGATAAAACTGCATTTTTATTCATTTAAAAGAGCTTACTGGAGCACCAAGGGACTGGCCAGACCTCTAAGAGCACTGGTTGGTACCACCCCTCAGCTTCAGTCCCCTCTGGATTGACAGGGCTAGATTATTGTCTCTTGCTCACTGGGTTTAAATCAAATTGCAAGCAGTAATGGCAACATATCTGAGTGACCATACAAGGAGACGTGAGGAGACCAAGTTGAGCTGCTGTTGGTGCCCTTCTCACCACAGATTGGAGTACCCATCATACTGTCCTACTCTCCCAGTTTACATCACTTTGGGAAATGTCATTTCATCCCACTTGGCTGTGTAACTTTTGTCAATTCCCTCTACACTTCCACTTTATATATTAAGAATGACTTGTAAACCCCTCACCATTGGTGAAGATACAGTGCAGTTATGAGATTAGAGGTCTCGGCCCTTGTTGGAGAGCAGCAGGAGATCCAATGAGCAAGTGTCAAGATTGTGGGAGACAGGGTAAAAGAAGATAGCGCCAGATGAGATATTTTGCTCTCTCAGTCCAGTAGAAGGGGGGAGGAACTGAAGCTGAAGGAGTGTTACAAACTGGTGCTCCGAGAGCTCTGGCCCGCCCCTCAGTGCTCCAGTAACCTCATTTGCATGTGAATTCAAATGCAGTTTTATCTGCAACTAAGCAGAAGATTGTCATAATACAGGTATAATTTTTATCAGCATGATCAACCCTACCAGACTATATGTCTAGTTTATTAGGGTTGATCACACTTACAGATGCTCGTTTTGATTTGAGTATGGTAATTGAGTGATTTTTCAGTCTTCTGGTATCATTCATCCTATCAATAGAATTTGTAGCACATAGATTCCTGAGGGGCTTGGAAGATCTGGGGGCCTCTTTGCTATCTGAGCTCAGTTGCAAAAGCAACCTCCTCCATCCCTGTTGCTTCATTACTGGTAAAATACAAAAAAATGCTGTAAAACACTTAATATAACTTCATATGTTTTGATACCTTCAAGTTCCCATATTACATATGTCCTATTGTCCATTGAATGTTAGCTATAGAAGGGCCTCTGGAGGATGGAATTCCTAACATGATGTACTGTTCCCATAGTCCATTCCTTTGGTCAGCATGTTGACCACAGGGACGCAAGATAAGTTATTTCTATCACAATGACATGGGTGCGAATGAGCAGAGCTGCTCTACTGTTGGATCATATTTGTAACCTAATCCCATGAGCTAACGGGAAGCCTTACGAAGAGAAATATAGGAGATTTGCTGGCGCCCGATGTAATACAAGCCAAACTATCAATAGTTCCCACAGACGTTCAGCATCAACAACTGGGACTCGAAGCGTCGGTGTATTTATAGTTGCGTGTATGAAAGGTCCACAAGGATGTGTCAGCATATTAGGGTCATGATTGATACTCTGCTAGACTGCTACATTAGGACCTACATGTTGGAGCACCAGCTAGGGATATTGGGAAAGACACTATATTATTACAGGTTTTATGGTTACCATTTTGTGTCTTGTTACAGAAGATAGCATCCGGGAACCTAAGATGACTGAATAATGAATGTATAATCTGATCAGATTTAGCCCAATTAACCAGCAGGATCAACCATAATAGTATATAATTTGTGGGTAGTTATAAATGTATTCAAGATATTAAAGACTAAAAAAATTTATTGCACCTTGACGTGTAGTCCTGATTAAAAAATCTCCTAAAGTTTGCATATCTCCATTGTAGAACTATGTGTTTCCATGGCTACAGACTACAAACAACGTCTGTGTAGTCTGATCCTACAATCATATGTTAAGCCATACATATTTAATTACAACCCTTGCTTGGCCGACAGCTATCTCTCCCAAACTCTCCATATATATGCCTGCTTGGCAAAACATGCATGTGTTTTACATGAGAAACTTCTGACAGCAGCTTATGTCTTCAAAAACAATCTCCCCCAAAGTCAGGTAGCTATCCTACAAATGAAGTTAGCCGGTGAAGCTGAAATCGTAAGGTTCAGCTGACATTTGTCTAATGTGTATGGCCAGCTTAAGTCTCTTTGATCTTCTACTATCCGTAGGTCAAAGAGCGGCGTAGCACATGACTACACAGTTTGTTTGTAGTCTGTTACCATGGAGACACATAGGTTTGCATCAGAGCTGTAGATACAAAACAGTAGGAGAATTTGTCATCAGGACTATTTGCAAAGGTCTTTCATGTTTCATTATAAATGCACCGGAGCCATACAAATGATTGTAAAAGTATACATACCCTTTAAATAACACTGAAATATTTTCTAAAAATTCCAATTTTTTCAGGTGCTATTTTTTTTTTGTTAATTTTTTCCATTGGTGGGAACTTTTTGGTTTTGAAAATGTCCTCGCCCAGTATTTGCATGTTTCCACAGCACAATCACAAGATGAACTGTTGATAACATCTGACAGAGAAATACAGATAGAGGGTCAATGTCTTGATATTTTCCTCTTAAAGAATTTTTTTTTTAATAAAATGTAGAACCGATTCCTTGCAATATTCATATAGGAATCTACAAAAGCAAAAAAAAGAATAAAAACCAGGAAGAATTCCCTTTCTCACAGTGCGCCAGTGACATGTAATCAGACCCCTATTGGCATGCACATGTGAAATATTAATCCAGAAAGCACAGAAGGCTCCTTCACTGTGGTTGGATTCTCCGTGGATGAAAACAATTATGTCATCCTACAGAAATGGCATTCTAAATTAAGAGACTTTCAAGTGGTTTCTCGAGTAAGATCTCAAATACTAGCTCAGAGGAGAGGGGGAGAAGTATTCCCGGCACATGAGTCCAAAACAATCCCCCTTAAAATACAGCCTTACATGGTCAAGTACTGATATGCAGGCAGTTAGGTTGCATAGCTTTCAGAAAACATGGAAGGAGGCTGCTAAGAGTTTAGCTCTGCTGACTTCGATCCTCATCTCAGAGATCTACTGGTATGCCCCACCAGGGAACCAGGGCGTACATAAATGGGAGTAGATTTCATAGGAAATATGTGGACCATATTTGATGCTAGTCCACATCCTCATCCAGGGGTGGACTGGGAACTTAAAGTGGCCCTGGAAAAAATACTAAAAGAGTTGGGTCCAAATTGATGGAAAGCAGGGCCAGCAATACTATATTGTGGCACATTATATCACCCCAACAGAGCCAAATACCACAGTCCATCACAAAATACTGCCAGCAGCAAAAAATACATCCCAAAAACTTTCACTGCCTAGCCAGGAGGAGGGCCCAGGCAGCCCCCTGGGCATTGGCCCACCGGGACATTTCCCTGTAAGGTCTATGGCCAATCCGCCCCTGTCCTCATCCATTTGCCTAAGACAAGATCTGAGCTCTCCTACCAGTAATGTAAATGGTGGCAGTACTCCCAAATGCAGATCTTTCCAAAACCGTGCAAGGAGACATTAGGTCTGTTCAATATTTATCTCAACCACTTTCTAAGTCTTATCCAAATGGACTGACAAGGGTTACATAAATGAGGTCTAAATAGCAATAAGAGCTCTACTTATTTAAATCTCCATCTTTGGACAAGGTCTATCAGAATTTATGATTGTTCCTTCAATCCCTTGTAGGACTCAGAGAATGGTGGAAATGACTTTTTCGCAGCTTTCCCTTTATTCCTAGTTAATGATACCCTTCACAGGTCCACATAACCGACAGTATATAAACCGCAATACTTCCTTGTAGATTGCAATTCCATATGTACTTCCTCATGGAGCAAATTCCATAGCAGGTCAATAACTCCACACACCAAGCTTTGTGTTGTGGGCAGAAAGGCATTAGAGGATGAGGAGAACATTTCCACTCTATAGTATAAATACTGGAGAGCTTCATATCCATGGATCTGTATTGTAGTTTTTACCCTTGAGTCATCTTGCTTTGATGGTTAGATTCAAAGTCATAGCCCTGTGCTGCCAGACAATAGTAACATAGTTTATAAGGCCGAAAAAAGACATCTGTCCATCCAGTTCGACCTTTTTTCCTACAAGTTGATCCAGAGGACGGCAAAAAAAACCTGTGAGGTAGAAGGCAATTTTCCCCACTTTAGGGAAAAAAATTCCTTCCCGACTCCAATCAGACATTAGAATAACTCCCTGGATCAACGACCCCTCTCTAGTAACTATAACCTGTAATACCCTCCAGAAATACATCCAGGCCCTTCTTGAACTCTTTTAGTGAACTTACCATCATCACCTCCTCAGGCAGAGAGTTCCATAGTCTCACTGCTCTTACCGTAAAGAATCCTCTTCTATGTTTGTGTACAAACCGTCTTTCCTCCAGGCGCAGAGGATGTCCCCTCGTCACAGTCCTCGGGATAAATAGATCATGGGAGAGATCTCTGTACTCTCCCTTGTCTACTGAGCCACCATATTAAGTTGTCTCCATGTTCAGATTTTATTTATATTAGTTAGTTGACTTTGTTCCTATGTTCTTACACATTTGTGACCATCTTGCTTTACAGCATATGAATGTCGCCACTGCATGTATATCGAAATGTTAACCCTCACCAAGCTTTCCATCATATATTTTCCCAATGTCTGCCACACTTTACCTTAGGCTACATAAATCTGCCATTAGGACCTTCATATCCATTTTGTGGTCTAAACTTCTGCATTGGGGACAGTTAGCTCTTTGCAGAAATGAACAGCAGAGCCTTGTTTACCAGGACCCGGTAACTGAATAAAGAAATCATTAGCAGGAAATGTTTCCATTCTGGGCAGTAATTCAGAATACCTACAGGGAAAAACAGACCGTCAGCGCATGAGGTAATGATCAACAACAGATTGAAATTCCTAGTTCAAAATATTCCAGTAAAAACAAAAAGTCGAGACTCCAAATCACAGCCAAAATTGATATTATCTGATGTACATGTTTTTCCTTTTTAACCATTCTTGAACACTTTTCAATGTGTGCTTTGAGTCATTCTCCTCCTGTAGGACCCGTTTTGTTCTACTCAAACCTAGTTTTCTTAAAGAAGAACTCCCGCAAAAAATTTTATTCCATGTCCTGCTAGAAATGTACATGATGTAACCTGTAGTGAATGTCATTTTCTTACCAGTGGCTGACTTTTTGACTTATATCATCCTGAAGTTTCTTATCTGTGTCATGTGACCAGCAATTAGACCCACCAACTCACACAGCACCTTATGTGTGGACAGGAAGTCTAATTCTCTATGTATTCTTATGAGAGCCTCACTTTCAGTCTCATAGGAATGAATAGAGCAGTTACTGGCTTTCTGTCCTGGGTCAGTTGGAGGTCAGGGAGTTGGTCACATGACCCAGCTACAATAAGAAGAGAGGGGAAACTCTCAATTTCAGCCTCTGATAAGAAGGTTGCATTCACTACAGATTACATAATGCACCTTTCTAACAGGTCAGAGAATAAAAAAAATTGCGGGAGTTCTTCTTTAAGGTGCATTTAGGTAGCCTGAGAATCAGGCAGATTCCCGACAATCTGCCCTTGTAAATGTGTTCATCGGGTGATCCTGTCGTTCATGCATGCACCACTGATCATAGTTTCTGGGCAGCAGATTGTGTGGTCTAAACAGTAATCTGCACAGAAACCATGAATCTGTATGAGGACAAGGGATTGCAATAGCGATGAATATAGAACATTTTCCCAGAAGGTTTGTAGCTTGTCTACGTAACCTTTACCCAAGTTAAGTTGCTCTTTTTTTATTAAACCTTTCTTTAAGCAGTGGGGTCTTCCTTGGCCTTCGCCCCTAGAGCCCTGTTTTGTTCAGTGTCTGGCATTTGCTAGGGGTTGATATCATCACTCCAGATGTCTCCAGCTTAGTATGAAGTTCTTTGGATGTCATATCTTGTTTCTTTCTTACATTTCCCACGTTTCGTACTGTTCTCTCATCAATTTTCCTCTTTCCACCACTGGAATTTCTGGATTCTCTGGACTATTATATGGATCTTTTCACCATGTCCTTGACAGTTGTGTGAGTAGAAAACGTTTTGATAAAATTTCGAACTGTTGGAGCTAAGATGCCATGGTCTTTGGAGATAGCCTTGTGCCTTTTAGACTGCTCGTATTGGTTGATAATAGCATTTCTGGTCTGCCCAGAAAGCTTTTTTGTCTTTGCCATAGTGAACAAGAAAAAGGGAATAAAACTGAAATCTTTAACTAGTCCATGAATGGTGGCTTTGATATTTAAAGTTATGTTAAATCAGAAGTTAATCAGAAGTTAATTTGATTTTGCCCTTTGCTTCAAACTGAACCAAGGTTGAGATTAATTACATCCTGGCATCATTTTCAATTTTGTATCCTTTTTTTCCTGCTAAGTTTTTGTTATTTTAGGGTCTTGTGCTTTTCAGGTGAGTTTTTATATGTACAAGCAGTTTCATAAAAAACTCTATTTTCAGAGATATTTTACATGGTGTACTTAATATTCAGGGGTGCAAATAATGTTGACCACAACTGTAAACGTGATGGTAGGGGGCCAACACTGGACCACAGAATGGGACAAACTAGAAAGAGCTGGCTTCAGGGTCTATGGACAACTATAACAACAGCCTGTCTGGTTGGTTCTTCTGGGAAGTGGAAGCTTGACCTGCTACAGATCTGGCCCTCTATGCTGATACTATATATATAGATAGTTTAGGTGGGTGCTGAATGCCTATATCTGCTAAAGGAGAACAGACACTGTCACTTGAGCTTCATACAAGCCCCACTGGGGCCTTCAAAGTATCTCATCTTCCAATCAATGACAAAGATATCAGATAGGAAGGTTTCCCTCCTAACCCCAATGTGAGTCACCACTACAGTTGACCTTGGTGGTACAGACTGCAAAACTGAAAAAATCTAATATGAGATGTAGGTTTGGTGTTGATTTCTTCCTTGGGTGATTCACGCTCAAGACATTACATTACCCTGGTACTTATCAATGCAAGATAAGATACAAAGGACAGCTAAAGCTGAAAGTGAAAATGTTGAATGTTTGATTTACCTATGTATGTAGAACCGAGCATACACATGAGATAATTGTTGGCTGGAAGCTTGTTTGGTCAACAGCTACCTCTCCCAATCCCTCCGTATATATGCATGCTAGGACAAGCATGCAAGTGATGTGAAAAGGAGAGTGAAGGAAACCAGTGTCAGACTCTCTATTCCCTCCAAACACTTTTGGCAGTGGCTTATCTCCAAGAGAACAAAAGGAGTGGGAGTGCTGAAATCCAGCATGTCTGACCTTCCTCTAAACCCGACATCTGCTGTCAGTCAAAATACTGTACGTCTAATTTTTATGTGAGTATTTTCCATGACTACGTAGAGCGTTCATAGAACACAAATCATCTTGGTACAGTAGACACACATGGACCATAATGCATTTTTTTAAGCCTCATAAAACCAAGAGTGCTACACTGGAGGAATGATGTAGACACAAGTCTGGGCTCCAATACAAAATCTGTGACAAAGCTGGCATCCTTCTAATACTGGTGTCTTCTTATAAGGCTTGGCCACATCATGCAAGGGCCTTGGAGTGATGACTACTTCTGCATCCTCTTTAGCCATACCCCTACATGGGACCAGGAAGGTTTGTGAAACAAAACGTCTTTTAAATTCAGTTCAGTTTCCATCATTCTCTATACACTGTACTGGATAACAAAAAATGCTTTGTGGGTCATGAAGATCTGTATATCTCTACCTTTACTGTCAAATCAAGGTGGTTTCAGTTTAAGTATTAATCAAAATAGTACAGAATCTGACTGACGTGTAATAGGAGGGACTTTCACTGTGGGTTTTCTGGGGATTCTGGCCAATTTCACCATTTATCTACCGCTCTGAAGGAGATTGGTAATTTGGGTAAATATTGTTGGCCATTTACTAACCTAATAATTTCTTCTCATCCTATTGTAATATTCTTTACTTTGAGTATATGCAAAAACATAGAGACAAAAATATCCATTGCTATAAAGTGTGATAAGCCCCAAATAACCTATAGGACTTGGCATGTCCATAAATTACATGAACAACTCTTTGACATCAATGAGAAGTCTGTAATGCTTTATTTTCCCTGTGGGGGCGCTGCAGGGAAATTAACACTTGCAACTGGGTCCTTCACATATTATATGATCTCTGTTAGGGGGTCCTTCAAGAGAAAAAAAAATAAGGATTTTCAAAAATAGACAAACCATTTAAGCGGTCCTTCAGACTCTCAAATTAATTTAGGGTACCATGGGTAATTTGATAGATCAAAGATAAATTTAAAGAACCATCTTTTTCCTAACCAGATGGATTGTTATGTTATAAGAGAAGCAGACTATATAAGGTGTGGCCATGGCACCCTGTTTAAATAGTCCCAGTCATTCTTGCCAAGACTATCGGTTTAAACGGGCCAGAAAATAGAAATGCACTTCCTTGAAGCATCTGAGTTATACGAGATGGGAAGACTGTGAGAGAGGAAGTCTTGGCGTGAAGACTGAGGAGAGGAACAGTCAAATCTCCAGAGAGAACTGCGATTTCAGTTTTTGCATGGAGTTTGAAACATTTCTATACTAGATATATTTGGAATTCATATACAGGTTTGTTGACCTGAGATGGTTTTAAAGGGTTTCTGTCACCAGTTTTGGGCATATAAAACAGGATGACATTTGCAATGTGCAAATGTCACCTGATGCCCAAACTGGTGATAATTTTTTTACTGGTGGCCCCGTTTTTGAAATAAATCATCTTTTGTTGTATGCAAATGAAGCTTACTAGGTGCAAGGGGCGTTTACCTCGCACCTAGTAAGCTCCGTTTGCCCACGCCTACCTTCACTTGATTGACAGGGCCAGGCAGCTTGTTGGATCCTCTGCCGGCCCTGTGCTCCATTCAAATCCCGCGCCTGCGCCCTGCGGAATAAAAGCGGCGCAGGCGCAGTGAGCGGCGCTGGCCGCTGGGCTCCCGGCTACCTCACTGCGCCTGCGCCGATGACGTCAGAGTACACATGACGTCATCGGCGCAGGCGCAGTGAGGTAGCCGGGAGCCCGGCGGCCAGCGCCGCTCACTGCGCCTGCGCCGCTTTTATTCCGCAGGGCGCAGGCGCGGGATTTGAATGGAGCACAGGGCCGGCAGAGGATCCAACAAGCTGCCTGGCCCTGTCAATCAAGTGAAGGTAGGCGTGGGCAAACGGAGCTTACTAGGTGCGAGGTAAACGCCCCTTGCACCTAGTAAGCTTCATTTGCATACAACAAAAGATGATTTATTTCAAAAACGGGGCCACCAGTAAAAAAATTATCACCAGTTTGGGCATCAGGTGACATTTGCACATTGCAAATGTCATCCTGTTTTATATGCCCAAAACTGGTGACAGAAACCCTTTAAATGTCCCATTATGTAATGGGTAAGATTATAACTCACGCAGCAAGTTTATAGAATATTTTACTATGAAGGTGGGTCATTTACACTGTGTAAAAGGGACGGAATCTCAAGAGCTTAGAAATGTTTTGAATTTTCATTGTTGTCTTAAGTTCCTTTTTCTGAAACAGAAAACACATGTCTGGTGCCGCACCACTAATGTGCAGTCAAAGCCAAAAAGTACCAAAAATTCCAATGACTTTCCGAAGTCAATATCGGTTTAGAATTTCCCAGTTACATCTTAAAGCAAACAAAATAAAATATAATTACAAGAATTGTAACCTCTCGAAAACTGTCGGGCTCTTGTAGCACATCTATCATTGCGAACAATGTCCTCCTAACTTCCCCCGTCTATAAAAGTTTTTTTCTGGTACAGATAATTATTTTTTAAAAAGTTCCTGCAGCATGGCTCCTGCAAGAAAAGATTCAAATTTACCTGCTCCATATCACTCCAGTAACCAACGCTACCTCCACTCTCTCAATCTTCCGTCCCTAGCATTGTTTACATCTGGCTAGCTATACATTGTCGGATCCACCACTCCAGCCAATGACTTGCTTCAGTGGTGATGTGGACACAAGCAGGATGTCACCGCTGTAGTCAATCATTGGCTGGAGCAGTGCATGTGACTGTACCCATAGCCAGCCCGATATTAACAGTGACAGAACTGGAAAATGGAAAGAGCGGAGGCAGCGCAGACCACTGGACTGACATGGAGCAGATAAGTACGAATCTTCTGTTTCAGGCTTCTACTACATCTCCTCCACCATCACATTGTGGATCCTGTACAGTGGGGAGCCATGTTTAGGTTCATACTATCCACACAAAAGTATTTGTCAACCTGAGGTGGTGTACTGCTCCTCATTACTCCAGTTCTGTCATTCATTTCTGTGAGCTTTTATGAAAAGTCTATTGTTCACTCAAAGTCGGTGGATGGGCCTGACATAATTTTCCTTACGTTTTCTGATCTGAAGGAGCCCATGTAAGAAAAAAACCAACTCTGGAAGACTGCAGTTTGGTTTGGAGTAAAATCCAAGACACACCATCTTCATGTAACGATGGCGATGACCAATAACTCAGCCTAGTTGAATGGGTCCAGAAGATAGTCAACAACCTTTGACCTAGTGGGCAAGCGGAAAGTAGTGGCCTACATACTAAAAAGGTAATTAGGTACAGTGATCTTGTGTTGCTCTTGACAGCTATGCAATGTAAAGGTACCTAGACTCCTTCAATAGCTTTTGGCCAAGGCTAGACAACTATAATTCCCAACTTCCTCATAAATATGCTTGCTCGATTTGGGCATGTGTTCTCAATGGAGAGAAAGCCATTGCCAGACACCTCTAGTGGCAGCTTATCTCCATTAAAAGCAACACACTCCCATACATGTTGGTATCCCATATATCATGCTATGTATGGGCACCTAGAAGTTGATCAAAGTAGCTCCCGACAATGTCTTACCGTAGACAACAGAGTGATTTGGTGCCACTGCCAGGCCTGCTGAGACCAGGAATAATCCAAAAGAAAATTGTCTAGTGAGGGTATCTTCTATTAAAACATTGCAAGCTACAACTAAGGACGCTGCGTGTCCAAAATAGCTTTTGAATGATGTGAACATTTCGTTTTTTAAAAGTCTGGAAATAAACCTTGCAATGTTTGAATGGAAGATACGCCTGCTGGACAATTTTCCTTTGGATTATTTCTGTGGTTGCTTCATGTGGGAGTCGACCCAAGTCAGGGGCGGATTAGGAACTTAGAGTGGCCCTGGAAAATAAAACCTAAAAGTGGCACCATATTGTAGGAGGGTCTAAATTGACAGGAAGCGGTGCAACAAAAGTAGGAGGGGGGGGGGTCATTAATACCATAGTGCAAAATACCACATACCACAGTGCCGCACAATATATTGCCCCAAAAGGCCATTTTCTCTCCTCCTATTCCAGTTGTCTCTGATTATGATATGCTTAGGAGGTGAGATGCGGGGCACAGTTGAATTCAGGAGGGCATGTCTCTGGCCGAGTATATGAGTACCTGACTCTCACAGAGTTAATTACTACTGATTATGTACCCAGCCAGCAGCAGAGATGGGGGCTTGATTGGCCCCTAGGTCATTGGCCCACTGGGAAATTTCCCTGTAAGGTCTATGGCCAATCTGACTTTGGCCCAAGTGATGTCTTATGGAGAGTGTATGAATGTGGAAATGGAAAGAGGAGGTGAGCTGTGAACTGTTTTGCTTCATACCAGTGGCTAAGAACAGGCCTTAGTTCAATAACCAAAAATAAAATAGAATTATTGACAAGTTAAAGGCCCATTATTCATATTCTGTGTGTATTACAACATGGACAAAAATGATAGATGTCTTGTAAAGGAGAGTTAAATATTTGGGTGACCCATGGGCAATAGACCACATAATGGTAGCAGAAAAGCTATGAAATAACAGAAAACACCTAATACTTCAAGGGGCGTAGCAAAGTTGGATCTTATGTCTTTAACTTAAAAAAAATTCCCACAATTTTTTATTTTTTTTACAGGGTTTGGCAAGATCATGTACAACATAATGTTTCTGTCTAACCACATTGTGGGTTGAGTTGGCATACTTTGGTGAAATGACTTTAAATTAGAAAGGCTTAAAGACTAACTCCACCCAAGATGCAAAGTAATCTGCATCTGCTGAAAATGCCAGCCAAAATAGAAGTTTTTATTTTGGACAATGTGAATTTTTGACCTACAGGCAGGTTCTAAACCCCCACGAATCAAGTGCCACTTTTTTAAAGTTTCTATCAATTTCTCTTTCAATTGTCAATGTGATTTTTTTTCTTTTTTTAAGTTAAAAGTCAAATGGAATAAAAAATAAATCAAAAGTATAAAAAAAAAAGCAAGCCATCTTATCGACGCATATAAACCCTATTATGTTGAATGTTTCCATAGTAACATGGGCGGCAAAAACTTATTTTATATCAAGTCGCAATTTCCTGGAAAACATTTACAAAGGAAAGACATTTTTTCCAAATGATAAAATCTCGACTAACATTAAAACAGTGAACAATTTATTTTACAGTATACGCCGTATAATAAAGACAGGTTGGCACCGGACCAAGATATTACACCTGGGGTTCCTAAGAATTTCTAAGGAAAATGAACACTATTTTTAACCTAAAAAGCCACTTAAATAATATAATAATACTTACAGATGGCCAGAGATATGATGATAATGTGACCCAAATGGACTGGGATTTAACTGTTAGTGGGACAATCAGGGGCACCATCGTCAAACATCTGGGAGCCATCTGGCCAAATGATCAGGGCCCTATGTTACCCTACTGTGTACATGTCCTACCGAAGTAACATGAGGGCAATTAATAATAACAACCTCTTAATCCCTTACCATACAGTGGGTCCATAGTAGGACATCTTGTTGGGAAACACATCTGCCCACTATTACCCTTATAACTAGAGCTGTTATGCTTTTTATGTTTTTTAAGAAACTTTGTTGTTCCCTTGCCTTAACTGGTGGTCAGCAGGTACGTGGCAACCTACAGGTGAGATGGGGCCTATTTGCCTTGGCTCTTGCCACTTCCATTGCCCTGATATCACGCAGGGCCAGGCAAGATGACTATGCAGGAGATTGTATAAAGAGGAAACCACACACCCAGATAAATTTGAGATTTCAGATGCTTCACATCCAATGAATTAAATAGATTAGGCCGGCCAACGTTTCAATCCATACCTGGACATTGATCACGGCCTGAGTTGCTTAAGAAGAAGCGTGGAGTTGTTTGATGTCAGCATACCTACCAAGGGTCAACACCCGTACTTAAAGGGGTTTTCCAGGATTTTTCTACTGATGACCTATCCTCAGGATAGGTCATCAGTATCTGATTGGTGGGGGTCCAACACCCGGGACCCCCGCCGATCAGCTGTTTGAGAAGGCACCGAAGCACCACGTGAGCACCACGGCCTTCTCTTAGCTTTTCCTAGGCCAGTGATGTCACGTTCATCGGTCACGTGGCCTAGGAGCAGCTCAGCCCCATTCAAGTGAATGGGGCTGAGCACAATACCAAGCACAGCCGATGTACAATATACGCCACTGTGCTTGGTTAGCTGCAAGAAGGCAGCGGTGCGCACAGGAGAGCCGGTACCTTCTCAAACAGCTGTTCGGAGGTGGTCTCAGGTGTCGGACCCCCAGCAATCAGATATTCAGGATAGGTCATCAGTAGTAAAATCATGGAAAACCCCTTTAACTCAGACATCCACAGTCCCTTGGTAGGAACGCCGACATCCAACATCTCTACGTTTCTTCTTTGGCAACTCAGGCTATGATCAAGGTCCAGGTATGGATTGAAACGTTGGCCGGCCTAATCTATTTAATAAATTGGATGTTAAATTAAGCATCTGAAATCTCAAATTTATCTGAGTGCCATGGTTTCCTCTATATATTATATCGGGACAGCCACCCTACCACTGAGCATCAGAAGATTCGATTGTGGAGTGCCAACGATTTACTTCTTGGCTATGTAGGAAATCAGCCATGTCAATCAAGAAGAGGATGGCCCGCAGAGGAAGCAGGATGAGTAAGGGTGCACAAAGTGGCTCAGGGCCACCCTCGGTGCACTTAATGGCTCATTTGCATATGACTGAAAAGTGAGAATTGCTCTATGATGTAGAGAGTAAGGAGGCTTTTTAAAGATACAATCCTAAGACAGGTCCCCTTTAAGCAAGCCAATTCCGTCTCTGGCTGTAAAGCGGGCAGCCTGGCATTATAATTGTTACAATCCATCAGAATTTATAATGTAAAGCCGTATATATTCCAAAGCATAAAAGAGGTTACTAAGGAGCCTTGGACGAGCTCCCATGAAGCAAGGCGACGCTATGCAAATGTGCACAAAATTTGCCAGTTTCTAGGGTGATAATCTACTCGGCAGGAATGAGTACACAAGGAAATGCCTGCACTGCTGAGCACAAGATGACTTCACAAAGGCAGCATTGACCCATGTGTGGGCGGCAGAGCGAGCATTGCCAGGTTAACTCACAAGTCTCCACATGGCCTTAGCTGGCCGTATGCATTTATTAAATGCTGGCTGTACAAACAGATTGTGATACAAGAAAACAGAAAAGAAAATGTAATATTACTGAGCGCCACTGGTTCTGGCTAAAATCCTGCAGGAAGTGTCCGTACTCTCTACAAGTGGAGCATGAACACCACTCACCAGCTTCTTACGGCACACATTCACTGTCAAGTCCGTTCCTTTTCTGAAATCCTTCCCTGGCCTGACTGTGATCTGGTTGTTTCTGGCTATCTCATTATAACTATTTACAATTACAATTATATACTAAAAAATCCTTCCACTGGCGCCTGGGTTAATCTTTATCTTGAGCCGTTTTTTCTATCTTTAGATACGGATAACCCAGATATTTCTGTGTTCTTCTTTTTTGCTTTTTTTCTTTCATCATGTTTCTGGCTTTGCCAGATACGATGAACTCCATCAGGCTGTTCCTCTGCCGGAAGAGACTGCCAGATGGTTTTAACACTAGTGTGAATCTAGCCTAAACCCATTCAGGAACAGTGTGTTTAAGCCTAAATATACAGAAACTCTCCCTACTTCACAGCACCTTAAAGCACTCAGAATTAATTATAATAACCCCACTAGAACAAATAACTCACACATTTAACATAGTAACATAGTTTATAAGGCCGAAAAAAGCCCTCTGTACATCCAGTTCGGCCTGATATCCTACAAGTTGATCCAGAGGAAGGCAAAAAACCCCTGTGAGGTAGAAGCCAATTTTCCTCACTTTAGGGGAAAAAATTCCTTCCCGATTCCAATCAGGCAATCAGAATAACTCCCTGGATCAACGACCCCTCTCTAGTAACTATAACCTGTAATATTATTACCCTCCAGAAATACATCCAGGCCCCTCTTGAACTCTTTTAGTGAATGTACCATCACCACCTCCTCAGGCAGAGAGTTCCATAGTCTCACTGCTCTTACCGTAAAGAATCCTCTATTTTAGAATCACTACTTAAAACAATGAAATGATAAAACAATGTGTGACTTCAGTAATTTCCAGTGTGATGCCTCTTTTTGTATGTCATATAATTTCCTGCCTCAGCGACATGACGTATCTTCAAACCCTGTTTGTTGCAGGGAACCTCCAGCCAATAGAAGAACAGGGTAAGAAGATTCCACCCATGAAGAGAACTCTTAAGAGAGGCTTCACCTACGAAGAGCACTGGTCTCCCACCAATAAAGCCAGAAGAAGTTATGGAATACCGCTCCTAGTCATAGCCTAAATGGAAAGATGTGAGCTTGTGAATTAACCCATTAGAGATAGATTCTAGGGAAAGTGACCTTTGGCACCTACTGTTACCAGAGCCTGAGTCCAACTGAAGGTTGGGATCTCTACTGGCACAGTGGTATGTGCAGTAAGTATATAAGTCTTAATCCTACCAAATTCTGCCACAATTTAGCGAATATGGAGGGGAGAAGACATGAAGAGAGGGAAAAATAAGTGGAGTTTAGGGAGTATATGAGGAATGATTTCTTTCTTCTGATGGTATCTCACCCTGTGATATTTTGAAAGCGGCAAGACTTGTGAAACCGAGCCCTGACATTCATCTTTTCGAATGACCTTGGGAAAACATGCGAAATTCCCCACCAAAATTAAATTGCTACAGAAATGTCAACATGAGAACAAAGCCTCGGACACGGCCAAACAAGATTCATTTCATGGACTTAACTATTGTGACGCTTCATTATTGAAATGGATGAAATCCTACACTCGTGGGACAGTTAGATTCACGCCAAGGAATATGATTTCAGGATGAACCTAAACCTGAAGAAGCATCAAGTTACAGAACTGGGGGTGAAGATCATTGGAACACAAATGTAAATATATAGATGGGGGCGGCTGGACTCATCTTAAAGGGGTATTCCGGTTACCATAAATATAACTTATGTTTTAGACTAATTTATCATCAATCATTACTTAATATAATGTCTATTTCACATATTTACCGTTCAGTAGTAATAAAGTACTTTTCTTCCCTTGCTACCCACTGTGTTCCTCATAAGTTACCATGGCACCGACCTGTAGTTCTGAGCCTTTGTCAGGTCAGGCATGCTCAGTGTGTTGTTATCAGTTCTCTAGCTAAATGTTAGTGTGCTGCGGATTACTGAGCAGAGGGGGCGTGTCTGCCCTGTGATATCAGGCAGCCAATCAGTAATCATCAACAGAACAAGCAGAAACTCATAGCAAGAAAGCTAGGGATTGTGGGGATTGTAGTTTTGTGAGGGAAGATCAGGAGCCATGATACTCTCAGTGTGTTGTAGGCTTACATAGGAGCTAGACAAATGGATTGGAAGGTAAAATGAAGCTCTGGTTATATGTATAGGTATGGGCTCTGGTTATATGTATAGGTATGGGTTCTGGTTATATGTATAGTTATGGGCTCTGGTTATATGTATAGATATGGGTTCTGGTTATATGTATAGGTATGGGCTCTGGTTATATGTATAGGTATGGGTTCTGGTTATATGTATAGTTATGGGCTCTGGTTATATGTATAGGTATGGGTTCTGGTTGGGTCACAGCTTGCAGCCTTAATGCAGTTTATCAAAAATTAAGTTTCGTTACCGGAATATCCCTTTAAATTTATGCCTAAATGACTGAATTTGGAAGTATGCCAACTGCTCTGCCATCTATATAGTGGTTCTCTCTTTCCTACACACTCTTTGATAGTGGAACAGTCCTTATGGGCATCTATGAAGCATGGTGTTTAGCTCCCAGTACCATCACTTCGAAAGCCCCCCACGTCGTTGCTTATAACCAGAGAGACCTTAGGTCAATAATAAGATTCCCATAGCTTTGAGAACAGGGCTACAAAAATCATTGTCAATCATGCAAGTAAGCGTTTAGAAGAGAAGGACCACCGGAATGACACCTCTACAATGCAGTCAATCAACTGATCATTAAAAAGTCTGTCAAGTTTACCTGATATCAGATGTCATTATTTATTCATGATAATAATTGGAAATTTACTTTTCTTTTATGATCATCATAATGAATTTACTGCTAGACCAATCCTTTAAGGCCTTCAAACATACATTAGAGCATTGTCAGCCAAACCCATATTTTTGGTGGAGCCACTATCTATCTTATGTGTATAGAAAGATCTCGACTCTCCCTCAATAGGTGATATCAGGCGTGTTGTATCTCAGTGACCAATCCTTTAGTTCTCTCAGGAGATAAGCCACCACCAGACTAACTTTTTCCACTTGTTCCACTGAAAACACATACACACTAGGCTGAACGGAGCATGTATGTATGGAAGCATCGGGAAAGAGGGCTGTTTGGCCAACAGCTATTGACGGTGTATGAACACCTTTACACTTAGACTACACATAGATCTATTTAGTATTACTAAAGGTGGGACCACTGGTCCTGAAGGTCTTAACACGTCATGTTTTCACACAGAATAAACCTTAAAGGGGTTCTCCAGCAATTAAGAAAATGAAAATACTTAAATATTACTTTATTATAAATATATTACCAAATACCTTTCATTAGCTATAATGGCTCGTTTTGTTTAGGGAACAATCATTAGGAGAAATAAAATGGCCGCCGTCCTATTAGTACACACAAAACCTGTCCTAATCACACACAGGACAAATTAAGTCACAACACTGAGGTAAAAAGTTGCCTCATCCTCCTCTCTGCTCTGCTTGTCAGGGATTATGATCCTGAATACAGATAAGATCTTTAGCTGAATCTCTGTGGGAATAGAATTAATGAGGAGACATGAAGTACAGAGAGGATGGACAGGACAGACTGTGGTAAAATTACCCTCTTCTATGTACTTCATGTTTCCTCATGGACTCCATTCATGTGGAAGAAATTCAGAGATTCAGCTGAAGTTCTTATCATCTGTATTCAGGATCATAATCCCTGACAAGCAGAGCAGAGAGGAGGATGAGGCATCTCTTTACCTCAGTGTTGTGAAGTAACTTGTCCTCCTGTGTGATTAGGACAGGTTTTGTGTGAACTAATAGGACGGCGGCCATTTTATTTCTCCTGATGATTGCTCCCTAGACAAAACAAGCCATTATAACTAATGAAAGGTATTTGGGGATATATTTATAATAAAGTACTATTTAAGTATTTTTAATTTCTTAATTCCTGGAGAACCCCTTTAAAAGAGTAGACATAGAACTATAAATGTTGTGTATTAGGATTGAGCTTGGAGATTTTTTGCCCTCGTGCAAAAGCAAACTCTGAACCCTTCACCTAACCAATGATGTTAAGTGTTGCCGAGACGGCAACACTTAACATCATTGGTTAGGTGAAGGGTTCAGAGTTTGCTTTTGCATGAACTACTCAGAGACTGAAGAGAGTGCTGTACAGAATCCATAACTGTAATTAAATATATTTATATAACCTTTTTGGCCAAATTTTTGTGGCCATATGGAGGTCAGATGTTTCTAGAAGCCAAGCTCACAGGCTTAGTATCTGGCTGTCTAATGGACATATTATTGGGTGGATGCCCAAAGAACGCTACCAACTGGAATAAAGTGCCTACCGTAAAGTGTTGTGGATTTTGAGTTATGGTCCGGGGTTGTTTTTCAGGTTTTGAACCAACGTTTTGTCAGCAATTTAGGGAATGCCCTTTCTGGTTCCAGCATTCCCTTGTGGATATATAAAAGTTACACATAGTTTGGCAAGTTTAGTGTGGAGGAACTGAAGTGGTTGCATAGAGGTTTGACCTTACCCTATCTCTGACCATATGACCTCATAATAGCTATTTTGTCTAACCTTCACAGGAGAGCGGGAAGAGCCCAACTCGATATTAACACCTAGGGTGATGGAATTGGATTTTCAAAAAGGCTCATCTAGGTGTGATGGTCACGTGTCCACATATTTGTATTGCACATAAATGTGCACTTGCCACCGCACCCCAGTATGACAGGAACTACTCTACTTAGCTTCCAAAATGACCCCCCGATGTGGGTTATGTGACATGTCTTGTGTGCATAGCTGACAAACGTCACAACATCATATAACTAAGGAGTGGTATACAGCTACACCTCATTCCTGCGTTAACAATGCACGCTACATGCCGTGGCACCAGGTAACTCAGATACCGGGGATATTTCAGTACACAAGAATGTAATTACAGAAGGTGAGAAAGGTAAAGGCCTTCTAGATGACGGGGCAACTGGTGTGTAGGCTACAGACACTCATGTGGGTCTGCATTCAAGTTGGTCAATACATGGTGCAATTTTTTTGGGGTTGTAGACTTTTAAGGACATAATCTTTCTGTAGGGAATTAACTAGACCCGTGCGGGGCAAGCATACATGCCAAACTCTTTATTTTATAAGTTAAAAAGAAACTGTTTCTGGCGCAAACATATCCTAAATGCACATCTTCAGATGCTGGACAAATAAATACTTCTTGTTCTTATTTATTTTGTCTGGTAGGTACATAGGAATAGTCACAACGCGTTTCAGGGCTACCAAGGGCCCCTTCTTCAGGTTACAGAAATCGTCCACCAAAAACTCTTTATTTTGGTGGGAAAATTCTCCACAGTGATGAAAAGGGTAGGTTTTATGCAGATTTACTCCAAAAGTTCTGGTTTTCTGGGCAGTCTCACAGGTAGACCTTAAAGGGGTTGTTCAGTCTTTTAATATTGATAGCTTATCCTCAGGATAGCCCATGAATGCTTGATGGGTGGAGGACCAACTGCTTGATGGGTGGAGGACCAACATCCGGCACACTCAGCTGTTCGGTAGGCACCAGAACACTTGTGGTGGACAGAGCTTGTTACAGCAGCATTGCTCTCACTGAACTAAATCATATGATTTTGGAACATAATTTGTATTGTATTTATATAAAACAAATTTTGCATAAAAAAATTCAAAGCGGCCATTTTTTTTGGCCCATAGCTGACCATCAAAACCCTTGGCCCCTGAAATTACCATAGATAGGGATGGATACAGGAGGCACAGAGAGCCATCTCCCTGTTGATTCAAAGATTGATTATAACATCAGAAGACTTGATTGACAAAAATCTAAGTTTCCTTTGATCACCAACCTTTGCGGTGGGTTGGCACCTATTACAGCTGCACCCACGGGTGGTCATGAGGACACAACCATGTGTGCATCTGTTTTTTAGAAACTGTGTGGAAATTCCACCTTAGAAGAAAACTAAGTTTTGCTCTTAGCTATTAATCTAATGTATTTTTCAAGCCCACAGCAGAAAATTACCATAAAAACCATGAGTTATCCACTAGAGGATTGTTGTTATATATGGGAATCAGATCACATTTAAATAGGCTTCCCCTTTAAATACACAGGAATTTGTTTTTGTTCCATACTGTGCAGGCATGGTAATAGGATATATCTAGGTACTGACCTGCCTGGACTTCACTCTTTCATGATAACCGAATTCCCTGGGCTTTGTTTGACTCATGTCTTGACCCCTTAGGGTTGTGTGGCCTGTGCAGTGAGGACATCACTTCTCAATACTGATGAGGGTACCACCGACCTTGATGCCAGGCCACCAGAAGCATGCACCCTACTCCCGCACTTGGTGCCTGAACCTATGGAAAGGCAGCTGCAGGAGTATTTTTTTGTAAGCTGGGGATGTCAACAAAAGGCACCATCTAGTCCAAAACAGGCCAAGGTCTAAATGCAACGAGAGCATGCCAACGTGAGAACACTCACACCAGGGGTGGACTGGCCGTAGACCTTACAGAGAAATTTCTCCAAGTGACAATGCTCAGAGGGGCTGCCCAAGTCCTCTTCATGGTTTTCAGAAAGGTACATAAAGATCTTATGCCCTCAGCATTAATCTAAGGAGCATCAGGCCCCTATGCACCCGATCAGAGACGACAGACACTGTACTGTAATTTCTACTGTATTGCCGTCCTCCGGACGATAAAGATACAGTTCCATAAAGTGGCCTGTGTGGCAGTATCTACTGTGGTTTTTGGTTCTGCTTTGTTCTGCACTATGGTATTGATGCCCTCACCAACTTGTTGTCCCTGCCTTCTGCTAATTTGGACCTGCCTACAACATGGGGCCACTTTCGGGTTTCTTTCCGGGGCCACTTTAAGTTCCCAGTCCGCCCCTGACTCAAGCTCAAAGACAGGGACATAAGAACAGATGACTGGAGAGCCTAGAGAACATTCTGATGGCATCAAGCAGCCTTGTAATTTCAGAGAGGAGACCGAGAGACCAGACCAATGTTACTTTACCACAACAGTCTGAAGATACTTGTACTGACAGACTTAAGAGAAGATGGAGAGCCAAGAGTAAGTCCTAATGCAGGGCTGGCCAACCTGAGGTTCTCCAGCTGTTGTAAAACTACAACTCCCACCATGCCCTGCTGTAGGATGATAGCTGTAGGCAGACTGGGCATGCTGGGAGTTGTAGTTTTGCAACAGCTGGAGACAAAGTTGGCTGAGACGTGACAAGAGATGGATGGAGAGCCCAGATGGAATCAAGTAGGTTTGTAATTTGACAGATGAGACCGAGAGACTAGACTGACAATCCATTACTGGTGATGCCACCAACTGAAAGCAAACAGGTCATGCCGGTGTGAAGATACTCCTACTAACAGACAGAGAATATGGATGGAAAGCCCAAAGGGTAGTCTGATGGAATCAAGCAGGCTTGTAACTTGACAGAAGAGACCGGATTGATGCTCCTTTACTGGTGATGCCACCAACTGAAAGCGGACAAGTCATGCCAGGGTGCAGACACTAGTACTGACTGGAACAAATAAGAAGAGATGGATGGAGAGCCCAGATGGCTTTCTGATGGGATCAAGCAGGCTCGTAATTTGAGAAAGGAGACCAGGAGACCAAACGGATACTTCTTGAGTTATCAGTTTTCACAGACACTGCCTGGCTTTGACTATTTCCTTCTCGGTTGGAAATGGTAAAAACTCACGGTGTCAATTTGGTGTGGGTGGAATGATGTATGTGAAACTGAGGCAATGAACTGTCCAGTCATAAGACATTTAAAATTTTACTGGGTTATGTGTGTAGGAGAAGGCATCGAGTCAGTAGTGTGAAACATTACAGGGTTTTCCCCTTACAAACATATCTTTTAAAGCTGCTAATAGCACAGAAACTGCAGGTTTTACCGTATATATACCTCATAGTACAGAGGAAGCCACCCACTATTAGGTGGTTTGACCCTACATTGTGTGTGGGCCACAAAAGCTGCAGCTTGTGTGACAAAGTGCCAAGAATCCATGATAATCTTATAGCGGTATATAAACTGGGCACATAGTGGGGGGTTTTCACTAGAGTTGATATCTCTTTATTAATGCTAGCTACACTACCCTGTTATTAACCATATCACTGGAGGGAATGGAAACAAAAAAAAACAAAACTTTTTTCTAAGGAGCTTCTGCCCTCTACGTCGAACCCACACAACTAAAATGATGGGACATCATACCATGGGGTGCACAGCTGACCCAATATAGTCAGTGGGCAATTTACTGGACGTTGATGGCATATTTTAGACATATGCATGCCTGTCAGGAGACATCTACAAGGGGCCCACACAGTGCTGGGAGACCCACTATTCAGGAATACCCTGGGCCTACACTTTAGTCAGACCAACGACCCCCGCATATACGTGCCAGTTATTCTGGAAGGGGAGAGAGGAGAAAGCTACTAGCAGACACCTCTGGTAGCAGCTTCTCTCCCCTAAGAACGAAAGAATCGACATTACAAAATCCAGCAACTCCAATCTTCCCTCCACATCCCAGTATCTGTCATGGGTAGACATGTACACAGGTTTGATGGTCGGCCAGTCTCACCAAAAATCGGCAAGCTTAGCCAACATTAATCTAAAATGATGAGGTACTGATCTCCGCTCATAACGCTTCTGGTCACCTGGACTGGTTTAGTGTACCAACCTGTATCATCCCGTTAAAGTCACTTTTTTGGCTCATTTTTCATGAAAACACTGACATGATTAATAATTGCTCCAAAATGAACCATTGTTTGCGCCACATGTACCAGTTTGGGATTCAGGTTAGCCAAGAGTGTGTGGCTAAGGTGGGAATGACCCATTAGCCATTTTTAGGAAAAGACACAAATAGGTGGCCAAGGGGGTGGAGCCTACATGTAAACAAAGAAAAAAAAAAAAAAAGCCATAATCTTATTGCCTACATACACCGAAAAGCAAAAATCAGACAGACATGTCAGTCATTTTGTGGATCCAAACCCCCATTTACCACATCAACACCCAAATACAGTAAAAACTCTGATGATACTGGCCCATCATTTTTGAGAAGACCACTTTGGGATGGTCCTCAGAGGTATCACTGTACCACTAGCCCAGGTTCACACTTGTGTGCGTCATACATATTACACTGTAGGGGAAATCGCAGCCGCCACTGTGTAGACAGTGATCTCATCTCCCACAGCAACCAATCACAGTACAGCTTTCATTTTACCTCAGCAGTTTAAGTAGTAAACGATAAGCTCCGATTGGTTGACATGGTTGCTATAGACAATAAGGCCAGGTTTTCAGACATGTAGTTTTGATAAATCTGTCCCTATTGCCCATATAATGAGCCATATAAAGGCGCAATGCAAAAGGAAGGGGTTGTTGCTGTGGTGACATGCAAGTGACACTAACCATTTCTTTCACCAACGCAAAATTACATCATATTTGCCCCCCCAAAAAAACTGGCGTACAAACTAAAATCTGGTGCCTTTAATGAACGCACCTAGCCACACCCCCTTTTACAGGCGCATGGAACTTAGGCCAGAATTCCGCATTTTGTTAAATCAATCTGCACCAATATTGTTTTTCTCTAACATTTTAAAGTTTCCAGGACCCCGCAAAAATTTTGGGCAGAAAAGATCAATTGATCATCTTTCCGTGAGCAGCGATGTCACCAACCTGATAACTGCATCCAGTGACTGGTCTCTTGGCAGTCACTTGGTGCAGTCTCACACACAACTGACAACGTTGGATGAAGCTGTGCGTTTCTAGCAAGTTTCAGTTCTCCACTTTAAAGAAGCACTCTCACAAAAAAAAACATTGTTGGCCCATGTATATGATGCAAACTGTAGTGAAGGTATTCTTACCAATAATTTTGTGAGTTATAACTCCCTTCTGATCCTCAGCTGTGTCATGTGACCAGCTCTCTGATCTCCAACCTGCACAGGACAGGAAGTCCGTTACTTCTCTATTTCCCCATTGAGACTCCCATACGCTTCCTGTCCACACATAAGATGCTGTGTTATTTGGAAAGTCTGATTGGTCACATGACACAATGGAAGGAACAGAAGGGAGGTTATAACTCACAAGTTACCTTCATTACAGTTATACCTTTCAGAGTAAAAAAAATTTTTGTGGAAACTCTTCTCTCCTGACACGCCTGCTTTAGTAACTACTTGCATCCCCCAGGTAATAATTCTGGAGCATCTATTCTTATAACCATGTCGAGCCATTCCTCCATTATTCTTGCTCAAAGCTTAAGAATCAACCACCAACTGGGTATTACCAGCTGGAGGAGAGGGATGTCCCCGCCCAGTCAGACACCAGCAACACATATTGGATGTCACTGTGCGGGGACACACCCAGTTGTCCATTCATAAGCTTCTATCAGGAATAATAGGGGAACGATACTAAGGTCTAAGATTAAATGCTTTGGCATTACTAATCCATATTATAACCTGGAGATCACACTTTGTCGTAGGATCGTCTACGATATGGCGGTATGTATTTTGGCCATTGGCAGATTTTCCGCTGTGCACGGTATCTTCATGAAGGACTTCCTTGTCTGCTGGCAGCAGAGACAAGGGGCCTGTTTAGGATCTACTCTTTCCTGGAGCAGGCCTGCGCATGACATGACGTATGGCAGCAGATGGATCAGCGTGACTGCTGTGATATCACGCTTCAAGGCTACCAGCAGTCTTCACAGCGTGCAGGTTTACGAGGCAGGCGGCAGGAAGTGGGCGGCCATGTAACATGAGAAGCCGCCAGCTGCACGGGGAGCTTTGATGTGGAGTCAAATGAGATAGAAAAGCAAATATAATCTTCAAAAGAGATGTGATAAAAGCTGCTAGAGAGACTCCGCAATGGAGGATGGGAGTATCAAAGCCCACCTGTCGCCCACGCCACAGCAGCCGCCATTGTGCAGGCCGCACACTAGGAATCCTAGCCATTCCCTTAACAAATGGTGGCATTACTGAGACACAGTGACGCCGTCTCTACAGTGAAGGTGAAAGAAGATTGGAATGAAAAAAAAAAAAATGGGGGAGATTGACTAAATCTTCTATGTTGCCCATGTTTTGACCCAGTTTATTTCCTTCTGCTTGCTGTGAGTACATGCGTGTTTTGTTCAGCTGAGTGTGCGTGTACATGGGAAGGTTGGATGAAATAGTTACCCCCATCACGGATGGTAGTGGATTTCTAGGCATCACATCCTCTACATTGCATGATCAGCAGTAAGAAGGCAGAAAGCACAGCACTGTTCCATTGTCAAAGTGACTCAAGTCTGGGGTCCTCCTCCCTGTCCTTGCGCAAAGCATGCCCACTACACTCCTATACAAATAATAATTTGGCTTTTCTTATAGTAAGCACACTTTTAGGGCTGCCGTTTACAGACCTGATTTCTAGAACACATCTCCACTGTTGACAGAAGGTCCTTCGAACTCTCCTTGCACAGCACACAGAGCATGCCCACTACATGCTCCCATGTAAGATTCTCTGAAGTGCGACTTTTCTTACAAGTAAACTTTACAACACACCACCATTAAAAGGGCGATAGCCGAGGCTCAGGTCCTCCTCCCTCTCCATGCACAGAGCATGCCCACTACACACTCTTATATAAATTCTCTGAAGTCTGACTTTTCTTATAGTAAAGTACACTTCTATGACTTCTGTTTACAGTCCTGATTTCTAGGACACATCTCAGCCGTTGACAAAAAAGTTGAGGCTTGGGCCTTCTCCCTCTATTTTGACGAGCACACAGAGCACGCCCACGATGTGCTCCCATAAGTCATTCTCTGAAGTTTACTTGTAAGAAAATTACAAGTGAACTTTTAGGACTCTTTTCTATAACACACCACCAAGTCCTCCTCCATCTCCTTGCAAAGCACACAGAGCATGCCCACTACAAGCTTCCATACAAGCCCATGGAGTTGCTGTTCAGAGATCTGATTTTTCATGTTATGGCGATATCTTTAAATCCAGGTTCCAAAAACATATTTACCGTGTCAACAGTTCAGCCGTTCCGTTTGCTGTTTTGTAGACAGTATTTCTCGGTTCTGGCAGCCTATCAGTTTATCATCAAGTACGAGCTTGTGAAAAACAGTGTAAGCAGAGTCCTAATCCTATGCCAAGTCAGGACCGTGCAGGCAGCGCTGCTTACGCCCATTCTCCAACCTGCTAGTTATCTAGCGCCTGTCCACCCTGTAGATCGTCTTCTTCTGCACTTTTTAGTAATGAACTTGCAAAGGCTAAAGCGGAAGGCCTCCTTTGCCCTCTAGATCGGACTAGTCTCCACACCTGTCGCCGATTGTCCTTCCGTGGAGCACTTTTGGTCAGTCCTAACTAGAGATGAGCGAACGTGCTTGTAACGAGCACTGTAGCGCTCGGCTACCCTGCGCTCGCATGGACGCAGGCAGCCGCTTCAGTCCTCCTCACCCGACGGATCCGGATGCCTGCAGCCAAGCGCTACAGTGCTTGTTACAAGCACGTTCGCTCATCTCTAGTCCTAACCACTGCCGACCCCTGGAGCTCATGCTCTGCCCCATTCATCATTGTTCTGATCCTTATTCTTCCCATTTTTCCTGCTTCCGATAAGTCATCTTCAAGGACTGTTCACGTGCTGGTTCCCGAGGACACGAGAATCTTACTCACCTGACACTGGTTTTAATGTTAGGGCTACATACAAAGGATATTAGGCTGCAGATTAGCCGAAGTAGAACAAAGCCGAGTGCCGCCCTCCACCTTCACCAAAATCCAGGAACCCATTCACTCCAATGAGGCAAATTAACTACCGACATACTGAAAATAATTCTTTTTATTCTTTCATGTAAACAATTGGTAGCACCATGTGCAACGGCACAAGGCAGGAACATCAAAACAAACGTCTGCATTCTGCGTGGACAAACATACCAAACACACCAAGGGTTAATATAACCCAAAATGTCATTTACACTTTTTTTTTATATATATTTTTTTATTTTTTTCATTTTTTTTTTTATAGAAGAGAATGGAAAGTAGTAAAGGCCAACCCTGGTTGGCTGCCTCTCGCCTGCCTCGGGGCCTCCTTCGGATACACCCCATGATCGGCCGTATCGTACAGAATCCCAGATGAAGCTAAACTAACAATGGAAAGAAACTGCTTATAAACTGGGAAACTGAGGATTCCAAAAAAAAAAAAAAAAAAAAAAAAAAAAAAAAAAAAGAGGTTACCTTCACCCTATAGGAAGTAAAGAAGATTTTTAAAAAAATAAACTTTTTTTTTTTGAGATTTTGACTTTTTCTTTAACAAGTCTGACATTCAGACAAAGTGCATTACTCTCCACACAAGAGCCTCAGGGGGAAGGCTCCGCCATTTTGGCCAACAATGGCCGCTAAAGATGGTTCTATTTCTGTGCTTTTTTTTTTTTTTATACAAAAATTTCTGTACAAGGCTCTGGAGTATACATTTGTACAACATTTACAAATTTTTAGATTTTCTTTTCTTTTAAAGTATTCACATCCCAATTTTGACGTTTTTTGGAGGGTGAGCACTGAGTACTGGTGATTAAGGTGCCGAGCTAAGGTTGCCAGTTCGGAAACGGTGACACAATTTTCACACGTCTTGTGAAAATATATTAATTTATTGGGAAAAAAATAAAATAAAGATTTTACAATGTACAATCAAAAAAAAAAACAAAAAACACCCCTGTCTTCTGTGCATCCGCAAGCTCAAGCATCTCCACTGAGCGACCCTCTCACCTGATGGTCTAGAACGGCGGGGGTGGGAGGGCCGTTTCTCAGTCCTGACCACTTGACTATGCCGAGTCAGGTCAAAGTAATGGTCATCGACCACTTAAAAAGTTCATAAAAATAAACTTAGAGACGTTCACCGGATCATGTACGCCAGGCTTGCTCCAAGACCAGCCACACCAGCGAAGGCCATCAAGACGGTTTTTAGTCCACTTTCATAGTCCTCGACATGAAAGAATTCGACACAGCCATCCTGGAAAATAAAGGAGAGCTCATTAGACACGCAGCACCACTGCACAGCAAGGGTAGAGCAATGGCTACCACTGAAGTGTGGCCTATAGAAGACCGAAGGGAGGAGCAGCGCTTCACCACCACATAATTCAGGCTGCACTGGTTTACTAAGGAAACATCCAGCTTTAGATCCCATACTTCAAAGGTGTCTCCAGGTCCAATGTGTCTAGTCTTATCTAATGATCAGTGAAGGTCTCAAGGTCAATGCTTGAATCATAAAACAAGACTGGGAGTGAAGAGACTGACTAAGCTTGAGGCTGCACTACTGCGATTCCAACCACATCCATCTCCTCTCAGGTGAAGTATTGCCCATCTAGTCAAGCCAGTTAGGATGTACATCTAGTGAATTGGATCCACTCAGATACTCCCTGAAAGTAAGTGATCACATCAATGTATTCGACATCAATCCACACGCAAGGCCTCCACCCTGAGAGGAAATTATGCTAATCTCAGTAGTGCAGCCTAAGATTCTGGCCCTGTAACATCAATCAGTACACGAAGTGTTCTCTCTCCTTGAACATGGTCCAGATATTTTCCCAGCATCCAGACAAACACCTGACCCGAGCGCCGCGTTGCAGGCAACACTCACCCAGCCATTGTGTTCTACGATCCATTCTCTCTTGTGGGTCATGAGATAGTCTGTGAAGTTGTCAGCTAGGATGCCCACGCAGTTCTCCATGCGGACGCTTTTCAAATGTTTAGCCACGAACGCACCAAAGCTTATCAAGGTGATGATACGACCCCAATTGGTAATCCCGTCGCTGAAGACCATAGAGGGGACCTCGGAGAGCTTCTGGATATCTTCTGGACGTTGTATAGATAACTTCTGCAACATGCCTGTGGAGGGAAAAGAAAGAAAAGCCCAATGAGTACCGAGCCGTGTCTGTATACTGGTCTGCAGGTAAGACGCTGAAGAGCGTAGGGTAGCCATGGAGTCTACCAGATGGAGACAGTAAGACATGGGACTCATGCAAACCAGAAGATGGCCATGCAGGACCTGCTAAACCTCCACAAAGCCAGTGTGTCAACTGTAATGGTCACCACTAGAAGACAGTCCACAAAACATTACCATCAAGGGGTTTCTTGGTGAGTGGAGACCCTACCATGAGCAGAGGCCTTAATAACCCCCCGCAGACACCTTCAGCATTGTATTACAGAGGGTCAAATTTCAACATCACAGACCAGAAGTGATCGCCTCAGAGGCGGATACGTCTTCCTACATCACTTTCTGTATACACTGAGGGATTTCAGCTCTGAAGCCTGCAGAACTGTGAAGGCAGCTAGACTTCAAGATCTCCTCTTTTCTGGAACCAAGTCTGGCCTGGCAACTTTTTCTGCCGCTTAAGGGCTCATTCAGACGGCCGTATGTTGTCTGCAAAAATGCAGATTTTTTTTTTGCGGATTACATACTGACCCATTCACTGCTATGAGTACTTTTCTTCCATTCCATGGCTCCGCAAAACAAATGAAACATGTCCTATACTTGTCAGTGAAAAATCAGGACATAGCCCCATTGAAGTCTATGGGTCAGCAAAAAAAAAAAAAAAACAAAACAGAATGCTATCAGTTTTTTTGCGGACATCATACAGGCGTCTGAATGAGCCCCAATTCTATACATAAATGGGCAAAATGATGACCAATAGTGAACATGGACCCACTGCATAGCCCCCTAAACCAGGGGTCAGCTCTGTAACTCCTATAGAAGCGAATGGAGCATTCTGGGAACTGTAGTTTTAGAACACCCAGTGAACTTATTTCCACGGATCTATATCCTTCCATTAGAAAGTGAAAAAAAAAAGAAAATTCTTGTATAAACGACTACATTCATAGACAGAAGTCTTCAGTGCTGGGATTTGCTCAGTCATTTTTGGATATTTCCATGGCACCTGACTATAGAAACAAAAACTACACAAAACAGTGCCACTCCTGTCCACAGGCTCTGCCTGGTATTGCAGGTCAGCCATATACCAGCCAACATGGCTCTTACTTGAATACTGCTGAACTTCAATATGGTTTTTGCCAAAATGGTGGTTTTTGTAGAGGTAGAAAAGCTGACCCTTAGTCGCTGCTCTCAGTTAACCCCTTGAGGAAAGCAAAATAGTGACTTATGGTTCAATCCGCGGTATATGGAGGCTATGGTCATGTGTATAGTACATGGTTAGGGGTAATGTATGGGGCTGGGATCAGTTACGGTTATAGTCTCCGCCATCTGTTGGCCAAACAGGAAGTCAGCCGAGTGCGGCTTTAACGGCAGTTCTGGAAAAATACCACAAATCAATAGGAATGTGGAGGGGGGGGGGGGGGGGGCGCTGGAATAATGCATTATTCAGCAGGGACTCTCATAAATTATACAAGAACTCTAACAGGATGCAGCTTGAAAAACAGGCGAGGTTACTGCTGGTCAACTTATCGCTAAACTCCAGGGAGCGGGGTCGGAAGAGGGGGTTAAAGGGCGACGTGTCCGGTAACAAGTCCAATAATTTACTGGAATTTTCTAGTCTGTCAGGAACCAAGGGCTTATCGGGCCACATTCCTGCCAAGATAAGCCTCCTAATGTTACTGTATCACCAGACCCGGTGCCAGACAGCCAAAGGTTACACCGGAGGGGGGTCCAAAGACTGCACGCCACCTAGTGGTGCCCCACAGTATGGTGCTGTGAAGTAACGCTCAAATTCAACATCAAACAGTCAAATTTCAAAGCTGCTGAAATTCAATTTAATGCAATTTAAGTGTAATACAAAAATGTTCCCCAAAAAAATAAAAAAATAAAGCTTCTAGAATTCAAGTTGCAAGTGTAATACTGAACACATTCATGAAGTTTAATAAAGCTTCCAGGATTCCCGTTCTGCAGCCATGAACCAAATAAAGCTAGTGTGATTCAAAATAGTATGTGAACTGCTCATTCCTCAATCAATAAAGGTTCTGGAATTCAAATTCCACACAGCAATAAAGAGGTCTTTAAAAACCATGACAAACAATAAAGTTAGGCTAGTTCAAGGTTGAACAAAATAAAGCTATACAAATACAAATTTTGTACAAGGCAAACTACACGTAAAGCTATTGTCATTCAAATGCCATACGACCGGCAGGGCTGACGTATAATAAAGCTGGGGCAATTCAAAATGAAGACAAGGCACACATACATTGGTTTAACCCTTTATTTACACCACTGTGCAATCAGTTAATCCACTCACGTCATAAAACTTGCTCTGCAACTAAGCATTTCCAGTCAGGTACAGAGCAAACAGAGCGAGGCGGAGCCCTCCTATGTGCAGAGCACCACGTATACACTGCAGCCAGCGCAGCCAAGGCCCCAGCCATTTATTTATACAAGAAGCAGCTCTATGCAAAGCAGCAGTCTCTCATGAGACCTCCACGCAGGAGGCAGAGATACAACCACACATATTTACACCTTTGCCACCCCATTTTGCTCCTTTGGATTAGGCCGCTTGTCATATACCACACTGATGAAGAACATACCAAATGCAAAAAAAGAGGGATTACACTGCTATAAACTGTTCAACCCTTTTGCCATATTAGATCAGACCACCAGCCATGCAGACCAACTATGAAGAATATACCAAATGAAAAAATAAAAATATTAATAGCACCACTATATTTTCACTATCAACACCCCTTTTTGATGTTGGATTCGACCACCAGCTACATAGCTTAATTATGAAGAGCATACCAAATGCAGAAAACAGAGGGAGATCCCCCACTATAAATTTACACCATCTGTACTCCTTATTTTTATGTTGGATTAGACCACCAGCCACGCAGCACAACGGCTTAGAATATACCAAATGCAAAAGAGAGGGGAGCCAGAAGCTATAGCTCATGCAAATCTCGAGCACAAAGAACAGCCATATGCAAAGCCACCGAAGTACATTTCTACGTTACGGCACAAGATGGCGCCAGGAAGGAGGTCTCACCCTGAAAGGCCATTCTGTGCTTCTCGTTTATCTCGCCCCCCAGTCTCCGCAGCGTGGGCAGCACCTTCGGGATGTCGCCGTCCACCTTCACGTCTCCGGCCCATTCCCTGTAGAACGTGTGCAGCAGGGTGCGGGTGTCCATGTACAGGAGGTCGGGGGAGGAGGTGGGGGTGAGCGGAGGAGAGGTAGAGCCCCGGGAGTCAGACTGTACGTCCATATCCTCGTCCTCATCCAGCTCATTCTGGGAAGAAGGTAGAGAGCCGCCCGTGTTGTAGCTCTGCAGCTGCAGCCGCCGCTCCCAGCCGTCCTTCTCCATTTCCAGCGGGGCCGTGTACGCCACCGCCTGGCCGTCCTTGGTCAGCAGCGCCCCCCCGCTGGGGCTGTACAGAAAGGGCATAATGCTGACGGGTTTCCGAATCATCGCAGGGTTCATCATCCTCTTAATAGAGCCTTTATACGGTACAACGTGTCGTGAGAACCTCTTCTATCGACGTCTTCTCGGAATGACCGTTCTGGAAAGGCCGAGCTGAGGGAAAAGAGGTTTCCGCCCCAAACGTCACGTCTACGCCACAGAAAGCCGCGCCCACCGTCTCCGTATATGGTCAGCGGGAAGCAGACGGTTTGATAGCTCGGAGACGACCCGAAAGAGCAGAGATCGTCGGAAATCCAGCGGTTTACGTTATGACCGGATGTCTGACGTCATCTTTTTATTTTACAGAATTGAACTTGGAACTATGAATAAAATTTAATCGGAGATAAGGATGAGCACAAATATATATATAAAATACTATATTAGTAATTATAGGGGTGATCTAGTAGGGACTGTCTTAAAAAATAAAGGGTCCTCTGTCAATGAGGTCATCATGAAAAGGGTTCACCTGGAGGGGAATCTATTGCATAGTGACTGGCGGACTGTCCATAGCCCCTACAAGGCCCCTTTAGCACACCAACCAACTTTTGAAAAGAAGGAACAGGGAAACTATGTGCCCCCTCACAGTAGTTATGGCAAATATGTGCCCCCTCACTGTAGTTATGCCAGATAAGTGCTCCCTCATAGTAGTTAAGCCCAGATATGTGCCCCCTCACAGTAGTTATGGCAGATATGTGCCCCCTCACTGTAGTTATGCCCAGATAGGTACCCCCTCATAGTAGTTATGGCAGATATGTGCCCCCTCACAGTAGTTATGCCCAGATAGGTACCCCCTCATAGTAGTTATGGCAGATATGTGCCCCCCTCACAGTAGTTATGCCCAGATATGTGCCCCCCTCTCAGTAGTTATACCAGATATGTGACCCTCACAGTAGTTATGTCTAGATATGTGCCCCCTCACAGTAGTTATGGCAGATATGTGCCCCCTCACTGTAGTTATGCCAGATAAGTGATCCCTCATAGTAGTTATGGCAGATATGTGCCCCCTCACAGTAGTTATGCCCAGATAGGTACCCCCTCATAGTAGTTATGGCAGATATGTGCCCCCTCACAGTAGTTATGCCCAGATATGTGCCCCCCTCTCAGTAGTTATACCAGATATGTGCCCCTCACAGTAGTTATGTCTAGATATGTGCCCCCTCACAGTAGTTATGGCAGATATGTGCCCCCTCACTGTAGTTATGCCAGATAAGTGATCCCTCATAGTAGTTATGGCAGATATGTGCCCCCTCACAGTAGTTATGCCCAGATAGGTACCCCCTCATAGTAGTTATGGCAGATATGTGCCCCCCTCACAGTAGTTATGCCCAGATATGTGCCCCCTCTCAGTAGTTATACCAGATATGTGCCCCTCACAGTAGTTATGTCTAGATATGTGCCCCCTCACAGTACTTATGGCCAGATATGTGCCCCCTCACAGTAGTTATGACCAGATATTTGTCTCCTCACTGTAGTTATGACCAGATATTTGTCTCCTCACTGTAGTTATGACCAGATATTTGTCTCCTCACTGTAGCGATGCCCAGATATGTGTCCCCTCACAGTAGTTATGCCCAGATATGTGCCCCCCTCACAGTAGTTATGGGTAGATACATGTCCCCTCACAATAGTTGTGCCTAGATATGTGCTCCTCATAGTAGTTATGGCCAGATAGGTGTCTCCTCACAGTAGCAATGCCCAGATATGTGTCTCCTCACAGTACTTATGGCCAGATATGTGCCCCCTCACAGTAGTTATGCCCAGATATGTGTCTCCTCACAGTACTTATGGCCAGATATGTGCCCCCTCACAGTAGTTATGACCAGATATGCGCCCACTCACAGGTGGGGACCCTGGCCGATCAGCTGTTCGAGAAGGTAGCAATGCTCGCAGTAGGGCTGCGGCCTTCTCTCAGCCTTTCCTAGGCCAAGTGATGTCACTGGGGTGAGCGAATTGAGATTCGGATCCAAGACCCAAAGTTGATTCGTTCCTAAACTTTAATGCTGTCTCCGTAGAGCATTAAAATGTATGTGCTTCAGGGAGGTGAAACTTGTTAAGTACAGCATTAATACGAACCTGAATTCTGTGACAATGGATAATGCTGATGAGGGAGCCTGGGGTCTGTATTAGTTTCAGGGGTCTGGTCTGGGGTCTGTATTAGTTTCAGGGGTCTGGTCTGGGGTCTGTATTAGTTTCAGGGGTCTGGTCTGGGGTCTGTATTAGTTTCAGGGGTCTGGTCTGGGGTCTGTATTAGTTTCAGGGGTCTGGTCTGGGGTCTGTATTAGTTTCTGGGGTCTGTATTAGTTTAGGAAGTTGGTCTGGTATATTAGTTTATGGGACACATCTGGGGTCTGTATTACTTTAGGGGGGGCTGCTCTGGGGTCTATATTAGTTTATGGTGCACAACTGGGGTCTGTAATTTTTTAAGGGGACTGGTTTGGAGTCTGTATTAGTTCAGTGGGCTGTTCTGAGATCTGTATTACTTAAAGGGTTTGGTCTGAGCTCTGTAATTGTTTAGGGGGCTGTTTTGGGGTCTGGTTTAGTTTCAGGGGTCTGGTTTATGTATTAGATAAGGGAGGTCTGTGGTCTGTATTAGTTTACGGGGCTGGTCTGGGGTTTGTATTAGTTTATCGGTCTTGTCTGGGGTCTGTATTTGTTTAGGGGGCTGTTTTGAGGTCTGTATTAGTTTCAGGGGTCTGGTCCAGAGTCTGTATTAGTTCAGAGGTCTAATCTGGGGTCTGTATTAGATTAGGGAGGTCTGGTCTGCGGTCTATATTAGTATTATGGGCTGGTCTGGGGTTTGTATTAGTTTAGGGAGGCTGGTCTGGGGTCTATATTAGTATATGGGGCTGGTCTGGGGTTTGTATTAGTTTAGGGAGGCTGGTCTGGGGGGGGTCTATATTAGTTTATGGGGCATGTCTGTGGTCTGTATTATTTTAGGGGCTGTGATCTGAAGTCTATTATTTTATGAAGGCTGGTCTGGGGTCTGTATTAGTATATGGGGCTGGTCTGGGGTCTGTATTAGTTCAGTGGGCTGTTCTGAGATCTGTATTACTTAAAGGGTTTGGTCTGACCTCTGTATTTGTTTAGGGCTTTGGAGTCTGTATTAGTTCAAGGGTCTGGTTTCTGTATTAGATTAGGGAGGTCCGTGGTTTGTATTAGTTTATGGGGCTGGTCTGGGGGTTGTATTAGTTTATCTGTCTTGTCTGGGGTCTGTATTTGTTTAGGGGGCTGGTTTGAGTTCTGTGTTA
This sequence comes from Rhinella marina, assembly GCA_900303285.1. Taxonomy (NCBI): domain Eukaryota; kingdom Metazoa; phylum Chordata; class Amphibia; order Anura; family Bufonidae; genus Rhinella; species Rhinella marina. The sequence goes on along the minus strand of ONZH01000786.1, from coordinate 28,197 downwards.
GTTTTATGGCTGATCTGGGGTCTGTATTGGGCCACTTTCACACTAGCGGCAGCACGGATTCGGCGGATGAAGGGTCCCGCCGGATCCGTGCTGCCGCAGGTGCACGTGTGGGGCCAGAACCGCGCTCCGGCCCCACACTCGTCAGACACAGTCTCACTAACACATACATACACTTACACATACATACATACACTTACTTACATACATACATACTTACAGGGGCGTAGCTAAAGGCTCATGGGCCCTGGTGCAAGAGTTCAGCTTGGGCCCCCCTTCCCTCAGTGCTTTGTGTGTCTTCTTATGCGGCACAAGGGTCTTTGGGCCCCCTCAGGCTCCTGGGCCTGGTAGCGACTGCTACCTCTGCACCCCTATAGCTACGCCTCTGCATACTTATATAGGCCCCAGCAGCTCCAGTCAGCTCAGGAGGAGGAGGACGGCGCACAAAGGAAGGGAAGATTCCCCACAGCGCCCTCTGCTGGAGGGAGGAGGGAGCTGTGGGGAAAAGTGCACGTGACGGATCCATCATGAACTCCATTGAAAGTCAATGGAGGACGGATCCGTTTACTATTGTGTCACACCAAATGGATCCGTCCCCATTGACTTGCATTGGAGGTCCTTCTGGATCCGTCTTGGTGCGGATGCCTGGACCGGAGAGAAAACCGCAGCATGTTGTGGTTTGCTCTCCGGTCTGGAGACTGACGAGAACTGAACGGAATGCATTTTGGAGCATTCCATTCTCTTCAGCTCAGTTTTGTCCCAATTGACAATGAATGGGGACAAAACTGAAGCGTTTTATTCCGGTATTGAGCCCCTATGACGGAACTCAATACCGGAATATATAAACGCTAGTGTGAAAGTAGCCTTAGTTTATAGGGCTGTTTTGGGGTCTGTATTAGTATATGGGGCTGCTCTGGGGTCTGCATTAGTTTAGGGGGTCTGGTCTGGGGTCAGCATTTGTATAGTTTAGGGTCTGTATTCATTTTGGGGTGTGATTAAAAGGGTTTCCACAATCATGATCTATCTGGATGATCTATCCTCACGATATGCCACAAATATCAGACCCTTCACCACCGCAACTAAAGATCCATCAATGCCGTCAATATGCTGATCCCAATAACCCCTTTAAGGGTATGGGACATGTCCTATATAAATAGGTGGGGCATACGTGATACATTTAGCATGGTGTACTACAAGCTTACTACATCACTTCTCAGAATATCCCTGATACCGCTTCTCAGAAGTTTTCAAGTACTCTGTGTCTATAGTGTGACACACACATCGCCCTGCCCTGTAGCTGTGTACCCAGGTGATGCCAGGCAGATACTGTGGAGCCCTGTACAGAGAGAACCTAGAATAAAACATACATAAGACATCACATGCGGGCGAAGTTCTGCTGGGTCCTGGGATCATGTGGATGTGAGAAGTATCACCGACCTAACCACTGTACAGACAAGTACTCTGTCCATGGCAGCAGTGGCGGTAACCTCTTTCCCCAGCCCAACATAAAAAAGTGAGGAACATGACAAAGAACTCAAGGTAGTGACTTGTGTCTAAATTCTCCAGATATCAATCAGGACTTATGATCTGCTGATAAAGTCTTTTGCCAGATACCACAGGACACCTCTGAGGTCTTCTGGAGACCATACCTTGAGGGCCAGAACTGTTTTGGCAGCATACGGTTTTAATGTTAAAGAAGAACTGCAAAAATTTTATTCCGTGCCCTGCTAGAAATGTACATGATGTAATCTGTAGTGAATGTCATTTTCTTACCAGTGTCTGTATTTTTGACTTATATCATCCTGAAGTTTCTTATCTGAGTCATGTGACTAGGAATTAGACTCGCCAACTCACACAGCACTTTATGTGTGGACAGGAAGTCTAATTCTCGATGTATTCCTATGGGAGCCTCACTTTCAGTCTCATAGGAATGAATAGAGCAGTAACTGACTTCCTGTCCTGGGTCAGTTGGAGGTCAGGGAGTTGGTCACATGACCCAGCTACAATAAGAAGAGAGTGGATAACTCAATAAGAGTCCCTGATAAGAAGATTACATTCACTACAGATTATATCATGCATCTTTTTAACAGGTCAGAGAATAAAAATTTTTGCGGGAGTTCTTCTTTAAGATTGATCGTTGTACAAGATGGTATGGACCTCCTGCTATCTAACCTTCTATGTACACCTGGTCCCCTGAAAGCCTGGATGATGTCTGGTGGTTGAGGATATTTTGATATACGTTTGGTTTAATGATAGGCCAGCTTTGGAGGATATAGGTTGGTTAGATATGTTGTGGTTGTATGTTAGAGACTGGATCTGTGTTTGCTCTCTGGTTCTCTTCTTTCCTGATATCTATAATTAGAGGCGAGGTGCACACTGGACTATAATACTCTACTTATTACCAGGTATTGATTTAATTATATCCCCTTATCATGTGTGATTAATGACAATATGATTGAGGGGCGTGCTTATGCAAACCTCATGTCACCCCATAGCTCCTCCAGCCCCCTGGCTCCTGCCTCTTTTTCGGTCCTGGTGCAATTTAGATATAGGGGTTGGCAGTGACAAAGAAGCTTCATCAGGGAGATCAAGTGAATACACAATATGAGTGACAACTTCAGACCTCCACTACAGCATGGACAGCTGAAGGTGTCACCTGCTCTATGCAGCCTCTATTGCTAAGTAACATACCAAAATATTCAGATTCCTATTGTGGTAGCCATAGAAAAGTTGCCTTTGGCATGGGCGAGTACTTTTACAGTTCACTTTATACATAAAGAACTTTTTGGGACCTCCATCCTGCTGTAGGCCACCACATACTGCCAAAGTAAAACAGTGGAGCTGCTTTCCTCCCTCACACTGGCAAATAACGATGGGCGTCCCATTCTACCTCGGTATGATGTTGGGGAAGAACGGTCTCACTTGCAATTACTAAGGGAGACATATTCATTTGGTTAGGACCTAGGTTTGTGACCCTACACAGAACGTAGAGTTGATGGGACCTGGGAAACCAAATGGGACACCAAAAACATGCAACAGAGGGGCAACTGAGAAGAAACATCTACCTATGGATTATTGGAAAACCTTGAGGGTGAACCACCACAGCTAACCAGTTGCCGTCTGTGGGTACCTTGCTGATGTGACTTTTACTGATCAAAAAAACTTCAGAAGCTGAAGCTTTCTAATTCCCTATATATAAGTTATTCCAATGTCCTAGTTTATTAACGTGGGGCTTCCCTTCTCTATGTCTCGAAGCCCAGTCCATTCCCAAACTCACGTCACAACATCTCCTTGTAAACCAGTGGTATATTTTACGCCCCTCTAGTGAACCATCATTTGGAGTATATAGAATATGGACTCAGCACAATATACGCCAGCTTGTATTAGGTGATCGCCCCCTTTAAATAGACCGGTAATCTTCATGTGACTAATAGTGATGCTTGTACTATTCCAGCTTGCAGAAGTGGTACTCCTACACTCGGATTCGCTTCTGAATTCATCTGTGGTTTTCCACCCCACTTTGTGGTTTCTCAGTATCACATAAGCTTTGCGCGCACTTTTCACGTGTACATTACTGCCCTGTGCCTGTAGAAGGGGGAAACCTGTTCATATCACCAAAACTGGTTCAAGAAGCCGTCAGAAATGTGGACTTTCCTCTTATCAGGTCTATTTTTAAAGGAGGAAGGAACAATCTGAAAACAAAGAATTCTGCTAAAAGTCAACATAGGACAATGTGGATGAGCCACTGCAGGGGAGAGTCATGGAACCAATGCGCAGGAGCCTTTAAGGAGCCACGGCATGGAAAGGTAATGGAGCCACTGTGCAGGAGCGTCACTGAGCTACTGCTTAAGAGCATCATGGAGCCACTGTGCAGGAGCCTTATGGAGCCACTGTGCAGGAGTGTCAATGAGCTACTGCTTAAGAGCATCATGGAACCACTGTGCAGGAGCCTTGTGGAGCCACTGTGCAGGAGTGTCAATGAGCTACTGCTTAAGAGCATCATGGAACCACTGTGCAGGAGCCTTATGGAGCCACTGCTTAAGAGCATCATGAAGCCACTGTGCAGGAACCTTATGGTTCACACGCAAGAGCTTCCAGGAGCCACTGCATGAAAGAGTATGGAGCCACTGTGCAGGAGTGCAACTGAGCCACTGCTTAAGAGCTTCATGGAACCACTGTGCAGGAGCCTTATGGAGCCACTGTGTAGGAGTGTCAATGAGCTACTGCTTAAGAGCATCATGGAACCACTGTGCAGGAGCCTTATGGAGCCACTGCTTAAGAGCATCATGAAGCCACTGTGCAGGAACCTTATGGTTCACACGCAAGAGCTTCCAGGAGCCACTGCATGAAAGAGTATGGAGCCACTGTGCAGGAGTGTAACTGAGCCACTGCTTAAGAGCTTCATGGAACTACTGTGCAGGAGCCTCAAGGAGCCACTGCAGAGGAGCATCATGAAACCACTGTGCAGGAGAGTCATGGAGCCATTGCTTGGGAGCCTCATAGAGTCACTGTGCAGGAGCCTCAAGGAGCTACTGCAGAGGAGCATCATGGAGCCACTGCATGGGAGCGTCATGGAGCCACTGCATCGGAGCGTCATGGAGCCACTGCATGGGAGCGTCATGGAGCCACTGCCCCAACGTGTCATGGAGCCACTGTGCAGCAGAGTCATGGCCCCTTATTGGGCTAACTGGCATGTGTACCAGATGTTTGACCGCCACCAATAAGACATTGATAGCCTGTCCTAAGGAGATACCCCGGTATTAATTAGAATTTGAGGTTGGAACTAGGGGCGTTATGGCTGGCAATTGCAGACACACTGAAGCTTTCACTGTGGGGACATTGTGGCAGGTCTTTAGTGGCACTCTACAGTTAGCATTGTCTGGGGAGCAGACTGTGGCTGTCATGGTAGGAGAACACTGTGCTTGGCAACGTATAGGGCCACACTGCAGCTGACACTGTATGGGAGTCCATTGCAGGTGGCAATGCAATCTATGCCTGATACTCTTTGGGGGCATACTGAGGAAGGCACTGTATGATGGGCATGTACGGGGTGACACCCCATTGGAATGTTGCTGATACTTTTTGGGACAACGCTATTACCGGTATTCCTTTTCTCACACTGAGGCACACAGGCCTGATGGTTACTGTTACTGTAATTGGTAGACAACACTTGGTGGGATGTTTCACTTGCACATAATCAACCTTGTTTTACTTAGTGGACACCTCACCACTAGTCCCCAAGGAGGTCAGGTTGTGTCCAAGATGGATGACGGCTTTGGCTAGAATGAACAGTGTCTCCATGGGTCTTTAGGAACCTACCCCCAACTACAGCTTGCCTCACCTAGGTGTATTTCATGGGGTGATGTCAGCCTCTTGTTTACGGAGGCCATATTGGTTGTAATATAGATGTCCCACCAATGGATACAATTAGGGGTGTCTGTGAATCCATTTGCAGTTCCGTGTACTGTTCATCAGGGTCTCCTAGTGCAGAACATCTGGCATAGAAGTAGGAGACCAAATACACAGGGAAATTCCGGCAAAATACAGGAAACTGCGTGTACATGGGTTTGTACTGGAAAAGTACGGAGTCCATGCCAGTTACATATAAACAGATGGCACGCCGCCTGGTAATAACATAATATACTGCTGTTCCTCTCACATCAGTAATTGGCAGCAGTACAGATGACACTTGATGCCCCAGGACAGACAGTGCTGTGTTTTTCCACTAATTTCCCAGGCTGAGCTGTGTGCGCGCTGTGGATATTCATCAGATTTATAGCGCTCCCATAGCAGCAATTAAATTAAACAATACATTACAAGTTACATATAAAAGTGAGGCATAGGCCTGGTTTATGAAGTGCCATGTTAGTTCTGTGATTGCCTATATTCCCTTGCCTTTATTCACTGCATGAAACTGTCATCTCTATCTCCTGCACTGATCTCTATGGTGATGCACAGTCATCTCTATCTCCTGCACTGATCTCTATGGTGGTGCTGCACAGTCATCTCTATCTCCTGCACTGATCTCTATGGTGATGCACAGTCATCTCTATCTCCTGCACTGATCTCTAAGGTGGTGCCGCACAGTCATCTCTATCTCCTGCACTGATCTCTATGGTGGTGCTGCACAGTCATCTCTATCTCCTGCACTGATCTCTATGGTGGTGCTGCACAGTCATCTCTATCTCCTGCACTGATCTCTATGGTGGTGCCGCACAGTCATCTCTATCTCCTGCACTGATCTCTATGGTGATGCCGCACAGTCATCTCTATCTCCTGCACTGATCTCTATGGTGGTGCTGCACAGTCATCTCTATCTCCTGCACTGATCTCTATGGTGATGCACAGTCATCTCTATCTCCTGCACTGATCTCTAAGGTGGTGCCGCACAGTCATCTCTATCTCCTGCACTGATCTCTATGGTGGTGCTGCACAGTCATCTCTATCTCCTGCACTGATCTCTATGGTGATGCACAGTCATCTCTATCTCCTGCACTGATCTCTATGGTGGTGCTGCACGGTCACCTCTATCTCCTGCACTGATCTCTATAGTGGTGCTGCACAGTCACCTCTATCTCCTGCACTGATCTCTATGGTGGTGCTGCACAGTCATCTCTATCTCCTGCACTGATCTCTATGGTGGTGCTGCACCAGTCACCTCTATCTCCTGCACTGATCTCTATGGTGATGCACAGTCATCTCTATCTCCTGCACTGATCTCTATGGTGGTGCTGCACAGTCATCTCTATCTCCTGCACTGATCTCTATGGTGGTGCTGCACAGTCATCTCTATCTCCTGCACTGATCTCTATAGTGGTGCTGCACAGTCACCTCTATCTCCTGCACTGATCTCTATGGTGGTGCTGCACAGTCATCTCTATCTTCTGCACTGATCTCTATGGTGATGCCGCACAGTCATCTCTATCTCCTGCACTGATCTCTATGGTGGTGCCGCACAGTCACCTCTATCTCCTGCACTGATCTCTATGGTGGTGCCGCACAGTCACCTCTATCTCCTGCACTGATCTCTATGGTGGTGCTGCACAGTCATCTCTATCTTCTGCACTGATCTCTATGGTGGTGCTGCACAGTCACCTCTATCTCCTGCACTGATCTCTATGGTGGTGCTGCACAGTCACCTCTATCTCCTGCACTGATCTCTATGGTGGTGCTGCACAGTCACCTCTATCTCCTGCACTGATCTCTATGGTGGTGCCGCACAGTCACCTCTATCTCCTGCACTGATCTCTATGGTGGTGCTGCACAGTCATCTCTATCTTCTGCACTGATCTCTATGGTGATGCCGCACAGTCATCTCTATCTCCTGCACTGATCTCTATGGTGATGCCGCACAGTCATCTCTATCTCCTGCACTGATCTCTATGGTGGTGCTGCACAGTCACCTCTATCTCCTGCACTGATCTCTATGGTGGTGCTGCACAGTCACCTCTATCTCCTGCACTGATCTCTATGGTGGTGCTGCACAGTCACCTCTATCTCCTGCACTGATCTCTATGGTGATGCCGCACAGTCATCTCTATCTCCTGCACTGATCTCTATGGTGGTGCTGCACAGTCACCTCTATCTCCTGCACTGATCTCTATGGTGGTGCCGCACAGTCATCTCTATCTTCTGCACTGATCTCTATGGTGATGCCGCACAGTCATCTCTATCTCCTGCACTGATCTCTATGGTGGTGCCGCACAGTCACCTCTATCTCCTGCACTGATCTCTATGGTGGTGCTGCACAGTCATCTCTATCTTCTGCACTGATCTCTATGGTGATGCCGCACAGTCATCTCTATCTCCTGCACTGATCTCTATGGTGGTGCCGCACAGTCACCTCTATCTCCTGCACTGATCTCTATGGTGATGCACAGTCATCTCTATCTCCTGCACTGATCTCTATGGTGGTGCTGCACAGTCATCTCTATCTCCTGCACTGATCTCTATGGTGATGCACAGTCATCTCTATCTCCTGCACTGATCTCTATGGTGATGCACAGTCACCTCTATCTCCTGCACTGATCTCTATGGTGGTGCTGCACAGTCACCTCTATCTCCTGCACTGATCTCTATGGTGGTGCTGCACAGTCACCTCTATCTCCTGCACTGATCTCTATGGTGGTGCTGCACAGTCACCTCTATCTCCTGCACTGATCTCTATGGTGGTGCTGCACAGTCACCTCTATCTCCTGCACTGATCTCTATGGTGGTGCTGCACAGTCATCTCTATCTTCTGCACTGATCTCTATGGTGATGCCGCACAGTCATCTCTATCTCCTGCACTGATCTCTATGGTGATGCCGCACAGTCATCTCTATCTCCTGCACTGATCTCTATGGTGATGCCGCACAGTCACCTCTATCTCCTGCACTGATCTCTATGGTGATGCCGCACAGTCATCTCTATCTCCTGCACTGATCTCTATGGTGGTGCTGCACAGTCATCTCTATCTCCTGCACTGATCTCTATGGTGGTGCTGCACAGTCATCTCTATCTTCTGCACTGATCTCTATGGTGATGCCGCACAGTCATCTCTATCTCCTGCACTGATCTCTATGGTAGTCCAACCAAGTAATCTCTATCTTCTGCACTGATCTTTCTGACTGTTGCCATACAGTCATCTGCAGTCCTCCACTGATCTCTGTGATTGTTGCTGTACAGTCATCTCTATCTCCTGCACTGATGTTTATGATCATCACTGCACAGTGATCAGTAGTCCTCCACTGATCTCCATGATTGTTGCCATACAGTTATCTCCAGGAACGGAATGGGATCTTAAAGTGGCCCTGGAAAAAATGTGGCCTCATGTTGTAAGCGGATCCAAAATGTCCGAAGACAGGGCAAACACAAGTAGACGGGGCCAGTATTGTCATATTCCGGCAATTAATACCACCCCAGTAGAGCCAAATACCACACTGCAGCACAATATACTGCTCCAGCAGAACTAGATACCGTAGTGCATCACAACATAATGCCCCAGCAGCACAAAATACCTCCTCAGTAAATGCCCCTCTGTGGTGGCCGGCACCAGCCACCATGTTCTGTCCTCCTCCTCCTGTTGCCTCAGGATGGTAGCACAGTTGAATTCAGGAGTCAAGAGAGAAACGTTAGAGCATTACTTACCCTGTTGACGGTCATTAGGATGGCTTAGGTGGCTGTAAGTTTTTCTGTAAGGTCTATGGCCAATCCACCCTTGGTCATCTCTATCTCCTGCCCTGATCTCTATGATCATTGCCTTACAGTCATCTGTAGTCCTCCACTGATCTCTATGATTGTTGCCGTACAGTTATATCTAGTCCTCCACTTATCTCTATGATCATCACTGCACAGTCATCTGTAGTCCTCCACTGATCTTTATGATTGTTGCCGTACAGTCATCTCTATCTCCTGCCCTGATCTCTATGATCATTGCCTTACAGTCATCTGTAGTCCTCCACTGATCTCTATGATTGTTGCCGTACAGTTATGTCTAGTCCTCCACTGATCTCTATGATCATCACTGCACAGTCATCTGTAGTCCTCTGCTGATCTCTATGATCGTTGCCATACAGTCATCTCTCTCTTGCACTGATCTCTATGCACAGTCTTCTCTATCTCCTGCATTGATCGCTGAGATTGGTGCCACAAAGTCATCTCTATCTGCTCCACTGATCTCTATGACCAGTACCACATAGTAATCTCTATCTCTCTGTGATTAGTACTTTATAGTCATCTCTATTGGACCTGATATATAAAAGCCCTGTATACAGAATATGAACAGATTTTGGAGGCAAGGTCTTTAAATTTCAGGGTTAGTGCAGGGCCAAACCCCCAAACAAAAGCTACATAGTCCTTACTCCTTGGACATTTTACTAGGAAGTTGGCATGGTTTTGTTGCCCATAACAGTCATTCAGCGTTGTACTAAATTGATGGCCGAGGGGTGACCCAACTTTATATACATATAACAAAGGACACTACTGAGATCTTTAAAATGGAGGCCTAGTTACATTTACTATATGGCCCCTCAATGTGCACATCAGTTGGCCTTATAATATGCTACTAACATTTGTAATGCCTATGTATCTCCATCCACTGAAACCAACTAAAAACAAGACACCAAACTGAAAACCTGAGGTTATGTTCGATTAGGAAAAACGGGTCTACTGACCAATCCAAGATTGAGATGCATGGCAGAAGATTTATCAAAGGAGATGAACAGAAGAGCCATTGATGCCACGACCAAGAGTGTAGAACAATCAAAGATGACGATGGAAGTATCTAACTGGGCATGTCCTGCTTAAGAGTTGGACACCTGCTGCTAGTACTACTCCAGACCTCTGACAACCAGCTGCTCGACTGCAATTTGACAAGGACTACTTCTAATGAGTCAGCCCATTTAATGCAAAAGAGGAACATTTGTAAAATTATTACATTTTTGAATTCTTAAAATTCTGGAACTTTGTGAATATTTCAAAAATTCTACTTCACAACACAGTGGTGGAAGTATCCAGCTGGGCATGTTCTACTGCAGAGTGGCACGCTTTACCTCGAGCAGCCGTTGCTGCAGTATACCTCAGTGTCTACCATTCTCTGACTGTCCTTCCTTCCTTCTCAAGCGGCAATAGAGTCTGAAGAAGGCCACTTAGGCTGAAAACGTTTACTATATATTATTGTGCCGTGATTCTGTAATAAACACGAACTTTTGGACCAATAACCGGAGTTATTTATCTGTCTACTGCAGAGTGGGACACCTGCCACAAGTACCACTCCAGACCTGTGGCCGCTGATCGGCAGCAGTTTGAAAGGGGCCGCCCCTACTGGGACTTTGCCTTCAATGAGGAATTTTTCAATGAAAAATATTATATTTTTGAACTTTTGAAAGTTCTCAAAAATTCTTCAATTGTCATAACTAATTTGAAATGGGAACTTTTTAACCGCACTTGACCTAGAGGTTCTAACACAAGCATAAAAACATTTTACAAAAATGACGGTGACGAATCGGGAAATGGGAGAGGCGCACTCTGTTTCCGGGAACTTTTTGATTTTCTTTTTGTGGCCACTGATGTGTTATCAATTTGATTTCATAGGCTATTGTGACTTCACGAATTGGAAATGTTCTCCCTTTTTCTAGTTATGTAACATGTTCTTTTACGTTGTTTTTGTTACTTAACCATGCAAATTAAATTATTCATAGTAACCGAAACGATCAGTCTTGAGAAATACTGTGTTCTTCATGGTGATCTTTTTACCTGTCATATATCCAGATGATGAAACAAACCTGGAGTATGGTTCTAATCTACTCATTCTTCCTGCTGAAATTTCTTTCTTCCCTAACTTACGGTACATAGCACAGTGTACCTCCTGCAATAGCTACGTGATGATTTATATGATGTAATATATTCTCACTGTATCTTACTATCATCCAAAGGAGTTCTCCACTCCCTACTTGTTAGAAGGGTCCCTTGACAATAACATGATCATACAGTGTCCTCCTGCTGGGACTCCAAGTGATCAGCTGTAATCTTAGGAGAAAACTGGGAGTGTTCATTATCTCTGCAGTGCCCCCACAGGAGACATGAAGCATTACATAGTGTTCATTCTAATCAATGGGTTTTCCATGTAATGTAGGACAGGACAGGTCCTCCAGAGTGAGAGCTTCTGTGTGTAACTGCTCTCCACTCTAACCAAGAGATGAGGAAATTACGGTAAACTAGACAAACCTTTCAAACCAACTGTTTGGTTTAGAAACCTATACACTATTAGGGATTTCTCATTTGGTCCTCCATTCAGGACAGTCATCTATAAGGCAAAATAGGATAGGCCACAAAGAGGGTCTCTCACTCTGGAGGACTCGGTGTGTCCATGTGAAACCAACTGATTTCAATGGGAACTGTGTAATGCTGAATTTCCCCTGTGGTGGCGCTGCAGGGAGAGTACACAGTTGTTTCTCCAACAGGTTACTTTTCATTGGTGGTGAACTTGAAGTCTGAGTCTTCAAACAATATGACATCCCGCAACACTGCCAATAAGCTGTTACCTTTTAGCACATAACTCCATCCATTGTGTGGTGGACAGAGCTGAGAACTGCAGCATTGCTACCAAGTGAATATCAGAGTTATCAGTTCCATCTACTACACGATTGTTTGGCTTACAAGTTGGATAGGCCATCAATTATAAAATCGTGAACAACCCCTTTAAATTTAATCATAAAAAAGTAAAAAAAAAAAAAAATCAGAACTACAAAAAATGTAAAATTGTTTAAATCCAGAAATAAAGCCAAGTTGATTTGACTGAAGGCCAGGAGGTTTAGAACTTATTCCAAACGTGTAATTTGAACCTCCAGGACCTCAATGGAAAATCTATAACTGGGCCCTCACTTACAATGTGACATTTATATTACTGGCGTCTTCTTTTATGGGAGAAGGACTTATGGGCCTCCTTAGACACCAGGGAACAGTTGCAATGCTACCTTTGTACTCCGTATGGCTACGACTCTGGCTCAATCCCATCAACATGGTACAACACTTCCAAATCCCTAATAAATTTTTCATCGGATGGACCACATCAAGTTATGGATATGAATGGTCACCTTGGTAAAAACAACGCACTCTCTTGTCCATGGTCGTATCTTGTATTGCTTCTCTGCTTCATTTACAACCCTTTTTCTAATCTCAGAGGCCTCTGAAGGGGTTTGGTTTTGAAGGCCTATCCTTAAGATAGGATATCAACATCAGATCGGTGGAGAGGGCAACCTTGGCACCACCACCGATCACTCATCTCCATAATTGTTTCCCAGGTACACCACTGTCCATGTTTTAGTGGTTCTGAAGCTCAATCCCCTTCAATCAGCTGATTGTGGAGGTGTCAGGAGTCAGACCCCCGCATGAGACTGATGGCCCTTCCTAAAAAAAAGCCCATCAATATCAAAGTCCCAAGACAAAGACAATGTTGGCCTTAAAGAAGTTGTCCTATCTGTTCATTTATGGAATACTGATAAGACACGCCATAAATGTCCGATAGGAGCAGGTCCCACCTCTGGGATCTGCTTGTTTTTCTTGGTGGGACAAGTTGCACATTGCCGACAAAAGTCTAGGACCTGTTGTTCCCAGTCTCCTAAAACAATACAAATCATTTCCGCCAACCAGAATGACAATGAGGAAGCAAAGTCTCCCCAAAATGCTTGCGATACTCTGCAAAACTGGTTGGATTAGCTGTGGATCTTCCTGTGTACACGCCTGTACCAGTATGTACATCTCATTAGGCTAATATATGTCTCACATAGCAAATAGAAATGAACTCAAAATCCATGACTCACATAGCAAACACTCATTAAAGCAAATTTAATTAGCCTGGCCCTCGAACGTGACTCAATTAGCAGAGTTAGGCCTAGAACAATGCTTCACCTATGGTGAGAGGCACAAAATTCAGGCAAACGAAGAAAGGAGGGTCATCAGTAGAACTGTTTCTTATATGAATGAGAGTAAAATTTCATCATGGACTGTAGATAAGGCTAAACAGCTGTCTTACTATGGGCTCGGCTGAGTTTGTGTCTTCTCAGGGAGGACATGGGAAAAGGCTGCTGCCAGGTGCCTCAGGTGGTGGCCTATTACCCCTGAGAACCAAATGATCAGTCATATGAAATCCAACAGTCCTGACCTTTCTTTCCCCTTACACTACAAATTAGATGGTCGTTCAGTCCTGACGAAATGGATTGGTTTGGCCCTCATCTATACAGCTTTAAAAGCAAGCACACTAGACCACCAGGGATGTTAATATTAACCTTTAAAGGGGTATTCCAGTTTTAATGATTACATTCATTTGTTTAGAGAATAGGAAGTCATACAGTTTCGTAATAGACATCTATTTAAAATTTTGCTAGCAGACCTTTATTATTATAGCCTCTCACACTTTAGTCCTGTGTAAGGCATCCATAGTAGATCTGAATAGGACTAAAGATGGCATCAGTCATGTGATCCTCGAGCCTGTCATGTGACCTCTGGCATTCAGTTAATTGTCCAGGTACCTAACAGGTAAAAAGTAGTGTACTGAGATGCAGGAAGAAAATGTGTTGTGTTTGTAATTATTTTTCATAATTAACTTAATTAACCACATGACAACATCACCTAGAGACAGGCAGCCATTTTACAAATCACCAAGAAGCAGGCAGTCATGTAGACACACATACAGTGAAGTAGGTGTGATAACCACAATAGTTTCCACTGTTAGTCCCATGTAGTTATCCCAACGCAGTGTCCTGTGTGCTGGGTCATGTAACAATGTCAGTGGGGTGTCACATGACTGATCCATGTTTCATTTAAGCTGCATTACACAGGCCTCACTGATCCATGGGCTATACCATTCTACTGTTCAGACAGGGTTTAACAGGCTGACATAAGAAAAGTACGTAGGCAAAATTTTAAACACATGTATATTTGAAAATTATATAACTTCCTATGAAAAAACTGAAAATCTCTTTAAAAAGGCCTAGTGTAGACCACTAAGTTTATTATGTATTAGCATCTAAGGTGCTTTCTGCCACTAGAGATACTATAGAATAACCTCTAGAACACCCTAGCCTACCAAGGATAGTGCCAGGGATGGTGATATTAATCTTAAAAGGGATCTGTCAGCAGTTTTGATCATGCTAAATTGCTGACAGCAATACAATGCATTCCTTTTCCTCATCATTCTGCACTCAGTTCCCCATAATGTGAAAGTGAAACCAGAGTGAAATCATTCTAATTTATCGAAAAAGGAAAATCTTGCATTTACATAAGTAGTTAGGCCCTTTATTTAGGACTTAGTTTAAAGGGAACCTGTCATCTCCGAAACAACCCTTGAACTAGAGTAAGCGTTGTATAGTGTAAGTGATGCTGAATCCGAATATGTCATTTTTATCTTCATACTCACTTCCATTCCGACGCTGTGCTCTGACAAACCTGCAGTAAAATGCACTCACAGGACTCTTCTTTGAGTCCCCTCCATTATGTCAGTGAGCACTGGAGTCCAGTGAGTGCATTTTACTGCCGGTTTGTCAGAGCACAGCGTCGGAATGGAAGTGAGTATGAAGATAAAACTTACATATTCGGATTCAGCATCACTTACACTATACATCGCTTACTCTAGTTCAGGGGGTGTTTTGGAGATGACAGGTTCCCTTTAAGTCCCGTTGATTCCAGCCCCCGGTCTTCTTGGGGATGATGCCACAAGGTTCACACCTGGATTTGGGGGTTTCTTGTCATTCTTCTCTGCAGATCCTCTCAAGCTCAGTCAGGTTGGATGGAGACCGTCAGTGGACAGCCATTTTTAGGTCTTTCAACAGATGTTCAATTGCGCTCAAGTCAGGGCTCTGTCTGGACCACTCAAGAACATTCACAAAGTTGTCCGAAAGCCACTCCTGTGTTTCTTGGCTGTGGCTTAAGGTCCTTTTACACGGGCCGATTATCGGCCGAAAAATCGTTCCTAGGAACGCTAGTGCCGATAATCGGCCCGTGTAAAAGTGGCCCTAATCAGCCGACGAACGAGCAAAACGCTCGTTCGTCGGCTGATTGGATCTTTTGGTTTCTACAAAAGATCCAATCTGTCGGGCGCACATCGGCCTGTGTAAACAGGCGATGTGCGCCTGACAGTATGGAGCTTCCCGGCCGCACGAGTGATACAGCGATCACTCGTGCGGCCCGGCGCTCGATTCATCGGGCCGCGTAAAGGCTCCCTGCCCGAGCGCCGATATCGCTGATCGGCGCTCGGGCAGGGAGACACATCGGCCCGTCTAAAAGGGCCTTTAGGGTCATTGTCTTGTTGAAAGGTGAACCTACATCCCAGTCTCAGGTCCAGAGCTCTTGATCGGGTTTCATTAAGAATATCTATGGACTTTGCTCCATTAAACTTTCCCTCTACCCTGACTGGTCTCCCTGTCCTCAAATAGGTGGAGTGCTGCAGTGATGGTTGACCTTCTGGAAGTTTCTCCAGCATCTTTGGAGCTCAGCCACAGTCACCATTAGGTTGTTGGTCACCTCTCTAAGGCCCTTCTCCCCCAATTACTTGCTTTGGTGGGGCAGCCAGTTCTAAGAGGAGTCCTGGTTGATCCAAACTTCTTCTATTTAAGAATTATGGAGGCCTCTGTGCTCTTGGGAACTTTCAGTGGAGCAGAAATGCTTTTGTCTCCTTCTCCAGATCTCTGCCCCCACACAATCCTGTCTCTGAGCTCTACAGGCAGTTCTCTCCTCCTCATGGCTTGGTTTTTGCTCTGATATTCACTGTCAGCTGTCAGACATTGTACAGACAGGACTGTGTCCTTCCAAATTATGTCCAATCAACTGAATTTACCACCGGTGACTCCAATCAAGGTGTAGAAACATCTCAAAGATGACCAAGACAAACGGGAGGTGCACAGAGTCAAGTGTCATAACAAAGGGTCTGAATCCTTATGTCCATGTGAAAGTTTAGTTTGTTCCTTTCTAATAAATTAGCCAAAAATTTCTAAAATTCTGTCTTCACTTTCTCATAATGGGAGATTGAGTGAAGATTCATGGGGAAAACTTGATTTTGTTTTTTATTTTAGCTCGAGGAACTTTCTAAATCACTGAAGGTAGGAGCCAGGGAGACTAATACAAACATACCATCTGTGGAACTTTTTATTATCAGGAGTGTGACTATGAAGTTTTAGTCTGCTAGGTTCTGCTCCTGCGAGTGGAGGTAGAGCTTCTGTGAAGGGGTCACAGCACTGCCCAGTCTTTCGAACCCCCTCCCCAGTTCATAAAGTGATCCTACTCAGAAGTCCTCCTTTAAAGAGCCATAATCTCTAACCCATGCATATTGCTGGTGTTTAGTATCATAGGACAGGCACATTCTCCCTAGAAGACCTATCATAAAGGCCATGAAGATACAACATCCACAACAGACAATGAATGAAGTCTGTGTGGACACGGATCCCGCCATCAATGACTATAGTGTTTGTACATCTGTATACACAAGGCTAGAACACAATGTTCAGGCGGTTTGTTAATGAAAATAGCCTGACGTCAACAACCTACTCAGATGTCTGCTGAAGCCATCAATTATACTCCCTGAGTTAATTAGCTGGTGCCTCACCAGTGGGAGGATGGAAGCCATAACTGAGTGAACTGGAGCGCACGGCAAGAAAACACGAAACACAGTAGATGCTAAATTCTTCTGCCAGTTTAGATCTATATTCCTGCCCATAGGGGGCAGCATTTTGCTAGTTGACCCATTGAGAATTCCAGAGATAGTCTGGAAACCAGAACAGGAGAGGAGGTAAAAGACTGGTGAGCTTTCCTGCATTCTCCCTTCCACCGCCATAACCGCCTGTGCTTCTGTCTTCCCAGTTTGGACAGGGTGAAAAATGTGGAAAGTGTTGCAGCCAGGGAGGAAGGGTAGTTTAAGAGGCAAATGTTTCTACCAGTGGGGATGAGATGGCAAGGGAGAAATGCTGCTGCCAGTGGGAGGGGGTTGGGAAGGGAACAATTCTGCTGCCAATGAGAGAGGGTTTGGAAGGGGTACAGTGCTGCTGTCAGAGGGGAGAAAAGGGGACAAAGCTGCTGTCAGTGGATAGGTGGGAAAGAGGACACATGCTGCTGCTAGTGGGGAAGCGGGACATTGTTGCTGCACTGCATTTGTTCATTTGTTTGGCACTGCTTAGAAGGTATTTTGCACTGCACAATGGTAATGAACCTTGCTGAGAGCAATTGTGTTACACGATGGTATCAGGAACTGCTGAGGTGGTATTTTGTGGTGCACTATGGTATTAGGCACTGCTGAGGAGGTATTTTGTGGTGCACTATGGAATTAGGCACTGGTGAGAGGTATTTTGTGATGCACTATGGTATTAGGCACTGGTGAGGAGGTATTGTGTGCTGCACTATGGTATTAGGCACTGCTGAGGAGGTGTATTGTGTTGCACTATGGTATTAGGCACTGCTGAGGAGGTATTATGTGCTGCACTATGGTATTAGGCACTGCTGAGGAGGAATTATGTGGTACACTATGGTATTAGGCACTGCTGAGGAGGTGTTTTGTGTTGCACTATGGTATTAGGCACTGCTGAGGAGGAATTTTGTGGTGCACTATGGAATTAGGCACTGGTGAGAGGTATTTTGTGATGCACTATGGTATTAGGCACTGGTGAGGAGGTATTGTGTGCTGCACTATGGTATTAGGCACTGCTGAGGAGGTATTTTGTGTTGCACTATGGTATTAGGCACTGCTGAGGAGGTATTTTGTGGTGCACTATGGTATTAGGCACTGCTGAGGAGGTGTTTTGAGTTGCACTATGGTATTAGGCACTGGTGAGGAGGTATTGTGTGCTGCACTATGGTATTAGGCACTGCTGAGGAGGTGTATTGTGCTGCACTATGGTATTAGGCACTGCTGAGGAGGTATTATGTGCTGCACTATGGTATTAGGCACTGCTGAGGAGGTGTTTTGTGTTGCACTATGGTATTAGGCACTGCTGAGGAGGAATTTTATGGTGCACTATGGAATTAGGCACTGGTGAGAGGTATTTTGTGATGCACTATGGTATTAGGCACTGCTGAGGAGGTATTTTGTGTTGCACTATGGTATTAGGCACTGCTGAGGAGGTATTTTGTGTTGCACTATGGTATTAGGCACTGCTGAGGAGGTATTTTGTGGTGCACTATGGTATTAGGCACTGCTGAGGAGGTGTTTTGTGTTGCACTATGGTATTAGGCACTGCTGAGGAGGTGTTTTGTGCTGCACTATAGTATTAGGCACTGCTGAGGAGGTGTTTTGTGTTTCACTATGGTATTAGGCACTGCTGAGGAGGTATTTTGTGTTGCACTATGGTATTAGGCACTGCTGAGGAGGTATTTTGTGTTGCACTATGGTATTAGGCACTGCTGAGGAGGTGTTTTGTGTTGCACTATGGTATTAGGCACTGCTGAGGAGGTATTTTGTGTTGCACACTGGTATTAGGCACTGCTGAGGAGGTATTATGTGTTGCACTATGGTATTAGGCACTGGTGAGGGGTATTTTGTGTTGCATTATAGAATTAGGCACTGCTGAGGAGGTATTTTGTGGTGCACTATGGTATTAGGCACTGCTGAGGAGGTGTTTTGTGCTGCACTATGGTATTAGGCACTGCTGAGGAGGTATTATGTGCTGCACTATGGTATTAGGCACTGCTGAGGAGGTATTATGTGCTGCACTATGGTATTAGGCACTGCTGAGGAGGTATTTTGTGTTGCACTATGGTATTAGGCACTGCTGAGGAGGTATTTTGTGCTGCACTATGGTATTATGCACTGCTGAGGAGGTGTTTTGTGTTGCACTATGGTATTAGGCACTGCTGAGGAGGTATTATGTGCTGCACTATGGTATTAGGCACTGCTGAGGAGGTATTTTGTGTTGCACTATGGTATTAGGCACTGCTGAGGAGGTGTTTTGTGCTGCACTATGGTATTAGGCACTGCTGAGGAGGTATTTTGTGTTGCACTATGGTATTAGGCACTGCTGAGGAGGTATTTTGTGTTGCACTATGGTATTATGCACTGCTGAGGAGGTGTTTTGTGTTGCACTATGGTATTAGGCACTGCTGAGGAGGTGTTTTGTGCTGCACTATGGTATTAGGCACTGCTGAGGAGGTGTTTTGTGCTGCACTATGGTATTAGGCACTGCTGAGGAGGTATTTTGTGTTGCACTATGGTATTAGGCACTGCTGAGGAGGTATTTTGTGGTGCACTATGGTATTAGGCACTGCTGAGGAGGTATTTTGTGTTGCACTATAGTATTAGGCACTGCTGAGGAGGTGTTTTGTGTTGCACTATGGTATTAGGCACTGCTGAGGAGGTATTTTCTGTTGCACTATGGTATTAGGCACTGCTGAGGAGGTATTTTGTGGTGCACTATGGTATTAGGCACTGCTGAGGAGGTATTTTGTGTTGCACTATGGTATTAATCACTGCTGAGGAGGTATTATGTGTTGCACTATGGTATTAGGCACTGGTGAGGGGTATTTTGTGTTGCACTATAGAATTAGGCACTGCTGAGGAGGTATTTTGTGGTGCACTATGGTATTAGGCACTGCTGAGGAGGTATTGTGTGCTGCACTATGGTATTAGGCACTGCTGAGGAGATATTTTGTGTTGCTCTATGGTATTAGGCACTGCTGAGGAGGTGTTTTGTACTGCACTATGGTATTAGGCACTGCTGAGGAGGTATTTTGTGTTGCACTATGATATTAGGCACTGCTGAGGAGGTATTTTGTGCTGCACTATGGTATTATGCACTGCTGAGGAGGTATTTTGTGCTGCACTATGGTATTAGGCACTGCTGAGGAGATATTTAGTGTTGCTCTATGGTATTAGGCACTGCTGAGTAGGTATTTTGTGTTGCACTATGGTATTAGGCACTGCTGAGGAGGTATTTTGTGTTGCACTATGGTATTAGGCACTGCTGAGGGGTATTTTGTGGTGCACTATGGTATTAGGCACTGCTGAGGGGTATTTTGTGGTGCACTATGGTATTAGGCACTGCTGAGGAGGTATTTTGTGCTGCACTATGGTATTAGGCACTGCTGAGGAGGTGTTTTGTGTTGCACTATGGTATTAGGCACTGCTGAGGAGGTATTTTGTGTTGCACTATGGTATTAGGCACTTCTGAGGAGGTGTTTTGTGTTGCACTATGGTATTAGGCACTGCTGAGGAGGTATTTTGTGTTGCACTATGGTATTAGGCACTGGTGAGGAGGTGTTTTGTGGTACACTATGGTATTAGGCAACTGCTGAGGAGGTATTTTGTGTTTGCACTATGGTATTAGGCACTGCTGAGGAGGTATTGTGTGGTATACTATGATATAGGCACTGCTGAGGAGGTTTTTTTGTGGTGCATTATGGTATTAGCACTGCTGAGGAGGTATTTTGTGGTGCATTATGGTATTAGGCACTGCTGAGGAGGTATTTTGTGTTGCACTATGGTATTAGGCACTGCTGAGGAGGTGTTTTGTGTTGCACTATGGTATTAGGCACTGCTGAGGAGGTGTTTTGTGTTGCACTATGGTATTAGGCACTGCTGAGGAGGTATTTTGTGTTGCACTATGGTATTAGGCACTGCTGAGGAGGTATTTTGTGTTGCACTATGGTATTAGGCACTGCTGAGGAGGTGTTTTGTCTGCACTATGGTATTAGGCACTGCTGAGGAGGTATTTTTGTGTTGCACTATGGTATTAGGCACTGCTGAGGAGGTGTTTTGTGTTGCACTATGGTATTAGGCACTGCTGAGGAGGTATTTTGTCTGACTATGGTATTAGCACTCCTACCATTCAACCTAGGTGATTTTAACTAGCAGGAGAGTGCATAAGGGTTCACAAATTCCTACCAGCTCTCAGTTGGAGTTCCTGATGCCATATGATAAGGTGAGCTTTGACTGTTCACATGGTGAGGTGCTGCGTGGTGGCCATTGTTGCTGTGGTGCTGTGCTGGTGGGTTGGAGGGCCTACTGCCAGAGTGACATTGCCAAGCAGCAGGGGTGCTGTTTGGCTGCTGGGTCCCATCATCTGCTGGTGCGGTGCTGTGGCACCGGTGGTCTCCGTGCAGTGCCGCGCCAAGAGTAGGCAAGTTGGTGAGTGGGCTTATGCTTTTTGATTAAAATGTATAGCATGCAACATAGGGGCCTGTATACTATTTATGACGCTGAGAAGCGGGTGTTAATTATGCTGAGAAGAATATTAGATCAAAGCATAGCATGAGGAGGTCCGATCCAGGTTCATTCTTTTTTTTTGGCTGTTCACTAATGAAAGTTGATTCACACTGAGCAGAAATGATGGCCACCAACAATGTTGGATACGTTAAAGGGGTATTTCCATCTCACAAATGTAGTTTGTATAGTTAGCTATAGCCATACCAATATTTTTACTAATAGAATGTATTTATATAAAATGTACAGTTTAGAAGATTTGCCTATTTGTATATCCATTGTCACACACACATCAGTCAGGCCGTTGCCCCTAGTTACAGCCACTGTGGCCATGTAGTAGTGGTGGCCAGCTTACTCCTGTTTAAACCGGCTCTGAGATAACTGATGTATTGTGAACGCACATTGCATGAGCATGCGGAGACTCATCTTAGGGTTGCAGCATTTTTGTCTGCGCTTCCAAAGCGCACAGAAACGGATCCTGTTCCAAGATCAATTCATCTCTATGGAGCAGGATTCGTTTATAAAGTCTGCGTTTTGGACGGATCCTGACCATTGCGTTTTGGACTGGTAGCGTCCAAAACGCAGATGTGAAAGTACCCTAAGATGTGTCTCTGCATGCAATGTGCGTTCACAATATAGCAGTTACCTCAGAATGGGTTTGAACAGGAGCAAGCCGCGGCCATGTAGTAGTGGTGGCCGTAACCGGGGCAATGGCCTGACTGATGTGTGTGGGACAATGCCTATACAAATAGGAAAATCTTCTAATTGGTACATATTATATAAATACATTCTATTAGTAATAATATTGGTATGGCTATATCTAATTACACAAACTACATTTGCAAGATGGGAATACCCCTTTAAGGAGAGAGCTATGCATCAACCACTGTTGTCACCAGACCAGCCTTAGGTGGTAGTGGTGTTACAGTGTGGGCAGGGGTGTCTAGTCAATACAGAACTGCTCTACACTTTGTAAATGGTACAGTGACAAGCAGTGCCGGGACTAGGCAGTTTGGTGCCCTAGGCAAAGTAGTCAAATGGCGCCCCCCAAATTGGCCCCGCCCATTATTATAAGCCCCTCCTAAATATAATACGCCACTCCCAGCAAACACTGTACAGCTGAAATGATATTGTTGAGTCCCGCTTGTACACATCATACAGAGAGGGGAGGACGTGTCCTGGCTGCACTGCCTGCCTCACATTATACAATAGACAACAGCAGGCTACAGCAAGGAAGCTCCTTCCCTCTCCTCAGATCCTGCTCAAGGCCTGTGGTTCCCCACCACCATCTGCCACCCACCTGTGACCTGCTGCCCCCCTTGGCTGTCTTCACCCAGCTCTGAATCCTCCTTCTGCAAATGGCAGAGGGAGGAGCCAGAGCATCTCCTCTCCTACATAGCGCCCCATACCTCTTACATCCAGTGATGTCACCTTTGTTGTAGACGTTCTCTTTCCTCATCTTCTCCATTCGGACCAGACCGCCATGAAGATTTTTCAGCCATCTCTCGTATCTGCAGAGATACAAACAGACATTAGTTTCCCACATTTCCATCATCTTCACATCTTCTGAACACCTCATCCTGCCACCCCCAATACTGTGCTCCCTAATACCATACTGCAGAAACTGTCCCCTGAAAAATACAACTACCACACAGATAGTGCCCCCTACAGTGGCGTAGCTATAGGGGTTGCAGCGGTCGCAGTTGCGACCGGGCCCCTAAGCCAGAGGAGCCCCGAGGGCCCCCTTGCCACTTTCATGGCCGCACCGCCAATTAGGCAGGTGCGGCGCGGCCCTGCGCACAGTTGGGGGCGGCGGCGGGGCAGAGGGAGATGAGGCGTCTCCCCTGCCCGTTCCTCTGATAGGCTGCAGGCACTAGGCCTGCAGCCTATCGGAGGCCGTCTCAGGCTGCGCGATGACGTCATCGCGCCGCCTGAGCCGTACAGCGCGGGACACAGGCCGGCAGATGCCTGCATCGCATCGCTGCCAGTTTCATGGAGGTAAGTATAAGTGTTTATTTTTTTTTTATTGTTGTAGTCCTGGACCGGAGCTCTATTGGGGGCACATGGGGGCATTTTTACTGGCACATGGGGGCACTAGGGGCATTTTTACTGGCACATGGGGGGCACTGGGGGCATTTTTACTGGCACTGGGGGAATTTTTACTGGCACATGGGGGCACTGGGGGCATTTCTCAATGGCACTTGGGGCATTTCTCAATGGCACTTGGGGGCATTTCTTAATGGCATGGGAGCACTGGGGGCATTTTTACTGGCACTGGGGGCATTTTACTGGCACATGGGGCACTGGGGGCATTTGTTATTGGCACATGGGGGCACTGGGGGCATTTCTTAATGGTACGGGAGCACTGGGGGCATTTTTACTGGCACATGGTGGCACTGGGGGTGCAGTTATTTCTGGGGCATGTTATGTTTACACTATTACGGGACACTATTTGCTGGGCGCAGTTATTTTAGGACACTGTGTGCCAATAATTATTGAAGGGCACTATCTGTGTGGTACTAGTGGCACAGTACTGGGGGTGGTAGGATGATTTGTCCAGAAGACGGGAGGATGATGGAAAAGTAGTAAACTAAGATTTTTTTCTGTCAAACTGCAGAGATGAGAAATGGCTGAAAAATGGCGTCTGGTCTGAAAGGAGAAGATGAGGAAAGAGAAGATCTACAGTACATCAGAGGAGACGTCACTGGATGTGAGAGGTATGGGGCGCTGTATTATACTGGATGTAAGAGGTATGGGGCAATGTATTAGGCTACATTCACACGAACATTGTGTTTTGCAGTCTGCAAATTGCGGATCCGCAAAAAAAGGATGATGTTCCGTATGGCATCCGTTTTTTTTGCAGATACACTGTAACAATGCCTATCCTTGTCTGCAAAACGGACAAAAATAGGAATGGACATACAGATACGGACAGCATACAGTGTTCATTTAAGTGAATGGGTCCGCATCTGAGCGGCAAAATATGCAGATCGGAGGCTTCAAAAACTTCTGTGGTGTGAATGTAGCCTTACCCTGTATGTTCTGTAGTGATATACATAATGTTAGGAGGGAAAAGGTTAGGGTGAGAATTTGGCATGGGGGGGGTTCAGTTTTTGACTTGGCCGGCAGAAAAGCTAGGTGCACCAGCCCTGGGGGGGAGGGATGGGGGGGGTGGGCGGCCAAGCTGAACTCTTGCACCAGGGCCCATGAGCCTTTAGCTACGCCCCTGGCCCCCTACAACAATTTTTGGCACAGAGTCCCCTAAAAAATAACTGCGTCCGGACACTAATAGTATAAAGATAATGTCTCCCAAAAATAATTGTGCTAAATTGATACTGTGCCAGGGTGCCCCCCAAAGTAACAGTGCTCCCCAAAATCCCACCAATAGAAATAATTATCTGCCAGAGCACACTTAATAGTAATGCCCTCAAAATAAATAGTAATACCTCCAAAAATAGTTATTATTTTACATTCTCCATATGTCTACTTTATGTTGGCATCATTTTATAAATGTCATTTTACTTTTTTAGGATGTTAGAGGGCTTAGAAGTTTAGAAGCCATTTTTCAAATTTTCACCAAATTTTCCAAAACCATTTTTTTAAGCATCAGTTCAGATGTAAAGTGATTTTGAGGGGCTTACATAATGAAACCCCCCCATAAATTACCCATTTTAGAAACTACACCCCTCAAATTATAAAAAACTGCTGTTACAAACTTTGTTAACCCTTGAGGTGTTCCACAAGAATTAAAGGAAAATGGAGGTGAAATTTCAAAATTTCACTTTTTTGGTAGATTATTCATGTTAATCATTTTTCTTGCAACACAGCAAGGGTTAACAGCAAACTAAACCTCAATATACATTGCTCTGATTCTGCAGTTTACAGAAATACCCCATATGTGGTGGTAAACGTCTCAATGGGTTTGTGGCAGTGGTCAGAAGGAAAGGAGCGCCATACGGATTTTGGAGGCAGATTTTGCTAGAATGTTTTTTAGGCACCATTTTGTAATTGAGAGACCCTGACGTACCCCTACAGTGGAAACCCTCAAAGAGTGACCCCATTTTGGAAACTACACCCTTCAACAAATATATTAAGGGGGGTACTGGCCACTTTGACCCCCTAAGCTTTTTACGGAATTTGGAAACACTTGGCTGTGAAAATGAAAAGTTTCATTTCTTCCAATAAAATGTTGCTTTAGCACCCCATAATTTGTTACCCATTTTTTCCTGAATACGGCAACACCCCATATGTGGTTGTAAACTGATGTGGGGGCACATGGCAGGACTCAGAACAGAAGGAGCACCATATGGATTTTACAACACAGATTTTGATGGAGTGGTTTGCAGGAGCCATTGATTTTTATTTTTTTGAGCTATTGTCTTATGTAGGGGCTCATTTTTAGCAGGATGAGGTGAGGTTTTCATTTGTACCATTTTCGGGTAAATACGCCTTTTTGATCGTTTTTTATTACTCTTTTTGTGAGTCAAGGTGAAAAAAATAGCTGTTTTGGCATAGTTTTTTTTAGCATTTTTTTTACAGCATTCACCTGAGGGGGCAAGTCATGTGATATTCTTATAGAGCAGGTTGTTACGAACGCGGCGGTACCCAATATGTCTACCATTTTTATTATTGTTAAGTTTTACACATTAGATGCATTTTAGAACAGAATTAAATCTTGTTTATGTGTTGCCATCTTTTTGGGCGATTGTCTTGGGTAGGGTATCAATTTTTGCGGGACAAGATGATGGTTTGATTGGTACCATTTTGGGTTAAATACGCCTTTTTGATCGCCTGCAATTACACTTTTTGTGAGGCAAAAGGGAAAAAAATGGCTTAGTTTTGGCTTAGTTTTTAAAAAAAAAAAATTTACAACATTCACCTAGGGGGCCATCTCATGTAATACTTTTATAGAGCAGGTTGTTACGGATGTGGCGATACCCAATATGTCAAACATTTTTATTTTTGGAAAGTTTTACACATTAGATGCATTTTTGAACAGAATAAAATCTTTTTTTGTGTTGCTATTTTCTGAGAGCCATGTTTTTTTATTTTTTGGGCGATTGTCTCAGGTAGGGTCTACATTTCTGCAGGACAAGATGACGGTTTGATTGGTACCATTTTGGGGTAAATACACCTTTATGATCACCTGCTATTACACTTTTTGTGAGGGAAGAGGGAAAAAATGGCTATTTTGGCATAGTTTTTTTAAAAATTTTTTTACAGCATTCGCCTGGGGGGCCATCTCATGTAATATTTTTATAGAGCAGGTTGTTACGGACGCGGCAATACCCAATATGTGTATAATTTTTATTTTTTGAAAGTTTTACACATTAGATAACTTTTGTAACAAAATATTTTTTGTGTTGCCATTTTCTGAGAGACATATTTTTTTTATTTTTCAGGAGATTGTCTTAGTTAGGGTCTCATTTTTTGCGGGACAAGATGATGGTTTGATTGGTACCATTTTGGGGTACATACGCTTTTTTGATCGCCTGCTATTACACTTTTTGTAAGGGAAGGTGACCAAAAAATGTCTGTTTTGGCACAGTTTTTTTTTTCTCTACTGCGTTCACCTGGCGGGGTGGATGACGTGATATTTTTATAGAGCCGGTCGATACGGACACGGCGATACCTAATATGTTTACCTTTCTTTTTTTACCTTTTTTTTACAATTTTTTTTTTAACTTTTTTTGGAAAATGGCATTTTTTTTTTTTTTTAACTTTTATTATTATTAAACAGCAGCACACCTAGGAGCTGTTTTCCTGCAGAATAAAAGTGCTTTTCCTGGACATGGAATAAAGGCACAAAGTGCACATAGGTATGTCTGGGATGTGTGCGCAATCTTCTGTGGGGCAGTGCTCTTAGTTATATTGGTGAAAATGAGGTGACAGACTCCCTTTAAAGAGACCCTGTCACCACGGAGTATACTAAGTTACATCATAGTAGGTAGGAGATACAAATAATTAAACAAGATACCTTTGGAAGCATAACGACAGTGAATTCTGTCATTATGTTATGAGAGAAAACAGCTCCTAGGAGCGGCCAGCTTGTGACTGGCAGCTGAGCGTGCTGTGTGCATACAAGCCCCGCCCCCACACTTTAGGCCTGTGAGCTCTGTGTCACAGCAGTTAGAGCCTCCTATCAGTGTCACCACTCACAGCTGCCCCTGTATATAACCGCATGATAACTCAGATAGGCTTACATATACTGAATAAGTGGCCCTATCATGTGTAATATTGTGCTGCTAGTCTCCTGTATTTGAGGCAGGCAATTTATTCTGTGTATCTAAGCCTATAATGTATAATGCTATGCTGCACAGGAAATGTATCTGCTACAGTATCACCCTCGACAGGCTTAGATACACTGGCTTATTAGCACAGCATCACACATTATAGGTCGAGACACTGGATAAAAATTACTGTCTCAAAAATCATGGGATCAGATACATTAGCACATTATCACTCACGATAGTTCTGGTGTATCTAAACCTAGTATTTGTGCTTAGATTTTCTCCAAAATTTATATATATATATACACACAA